>BSBK01009705.1:600000-1072500 GCA_027943335.1 Chamaecyparis obtusa
TCCAATAATCCTCTTTTACTCATTAAATCCTTCAAAACATTGTTGTCACATTAATTGCATAAGTGTGTTCATGTCAAAAAGTTGTCTTTGTCTATCAATGAACTTCTTTCACTTTGTGTGCTTTCATACATGCTTAGAATCTTATGTTCTCTTAACCATAGCTTCCTTACATCATTTACTATTGCATATTAACTTCTCAAGGCTTGATTCAAATTCTGCTAAATCCTATGTTATTCTGATGCTTATTTTGACATTTATTTATTGAAATTTGATGCATAATTAGTTTGAGATGGGTTTAGAATTGATTCCAACTTAATTTCAAATGATTCACCTGACTGACTTCATGATACTGTGGATGCACTTGTTGGGCATGTAGCTTTGACAAATACAACTTCTTCCTTGACACTGCTATTTTCTTTCTGACTGTTGTTGTTATCCATATTTCTTCTGTTCTAGTTCATATTTCTTCTAGGATTAGGATTCCTCATATTGTTCATTCTGCAATATCTTTTTGTGTGTCCCATGTTGTTACAAATATGACAAACTATGACATTGTTTTCATATCTCGGTCCTAACTGACTTATCTGTGATCTGCAATTTCTAGCGATATGTCCAAAATTGTTGCATCTATAACACATAATTCCATTTCTTATATTGTTTGTTGTTCCAATAGGTCTTTTATCTATAGGGTTAGCACCTCTAAACATTCTACTATTATGTTTATTACTAGATCTAGGGTTTTTACAATCAATAGCTCTATGACCAAAACCATGAAAATTATAACAATAACCAGTGATAAGTTTAAATTGCTTACCTGTACAATCTCTTTTCATGTGTCCAAATGAATTGCATGCATAACATCAAACTTTGAATTCATTTCACACTTCTTTAGGTGATTCAACTTTCTTAGGTTTCTTAGGTACATCTTCATATTGATTAGAATCAATTTTTTTTGTTTTTCTTCTTCCTTGTTCTCGGGTTGTTGAATTTCTGGATTTGGTTCTTTACACTCTTCAATCTTCTTTGAGAATTTTTCTTCAAGATATTCAAGACTAGTTTTATCATAAGAAGGTATCTAAAAATAAATCTATTCATCAGTCATTTCACTACTGGAATACAGTTTCTCAAGATGTTGCTTAGATTGATTTATATCTCCTTTTACAATAGTATTATACTTCTCAAGTTCAACAAACTGAAAATTTTTAGTCTCAAGCTCAAATGTTACTTTGGTAATATTAGACCTTAGATTTGCATTTTTAGATTTTAGATCTAATTCAATTTTACTATAATCATCTTTCAAGCTTCACTTTATATCTGCAATCTTTAGTTCATGCTTTAGGATCTCATTCTCCTTTTTTAGTTTTGAAACTTCATCACTATCCTTAATCTAATTTACAGGCTCCTTCTTTGATTTAAGATCTTCTTCCTTGTCTTTTAATTTCTCAATGTAGTCTTTTGTACTTTCATATTTATTCTTCAGATTATCTCTTTCTTCAATAAGAATATCATTCTGCTCGAGAACTTCTAGTTTTTTCTACAACTGATCCATATTCATAGGGATCTTACTCAAGCTATTAGGCATTCTCCAAATAACCGTGCTCTGATACCAATTGTTAGAAATAGAAAATACTAAGAGGGGGGATGAATCATTATTTCATAAAATTTTACTTTTTCCCAAGTATGGATATTATTAATTAACTTGTAAATTGCATACGAAACTAAATTGAACAAACAAAATAGAAAAAACAACCATGAAACAATAAAACTCATAAAACCATGTTTGTTATCAAGGAAACCCTGGCCAAGGGAAAATCACGGTTGGTATGGTACCCATAATTGATCCACTAATCAAGAGTATCTTGTGAAAAATATTGACCCTTTTAGGATTCTATTACATCTATATAGTGTCGCAATCCTTGTTAGAGGACTTAGGCCTTGTGAGAAGCCTCAACCCTATTAGGAGTTGGTATAAAAAAATATTAATGTATGCAGGATGATCCCACTGCCTAAACATGCAATTTACAATGATAATCTTCAATACAAAAGATAGTATACAAAAACCTTTTACCGCTATTGAATACCATCAATTAGATGTAGATTTTAAGCTCTTCATAACACTTGTCATCAACTTGCACTTCTCTGATCATACATCAGATTTCACATAATACAACATTATACATCAATACCATACCATACTCTATTACATTACAACTTCGCATAATAAGTTTTTTTCCTTTATACAAGCTATCACAAACATAGATTTCTAGTCAGATTACACATTTCCAAAACATAACATTGCAAATCTTGTTGACTTAGGGTTAATATCTAGGATGTCGTCCCTAATTATTTAAGTTATTATTTTGATAAAAAAAATAATCCCTTAACCAAAAATATTCATTTACTTGTCGTTTCTCTATTCTGTCAGCTCAACACTATTTCTGTTAAAAATTAATAACTCTGTTCGTACATACCGTACAGTCTTGCACTCTTAGTTGTATCTTCTACATACTTCATACAATCTTGGTCTAGTATGTCTTGGTACTCAAGGGATATGTGAGCTTTTTTGACTATGTTGGACTTATTTATAAACTTTGATTGATGTTTAGACAAATTTGACATATAAGTATATTATTCATTGTGGATGATGTTCTATGTATGTTTAATTAATGATTTATTACTATGTGGTTAGTACAATGAATATTTTAAATATTTAAATGATTACATTAAAATAAAATAAAAAACTTGAGTTATGGATTATGATTTATGTACTAACATACTAATAAAATTTTAGTGTCCTAAATTGTGGATAGGTGTGAAGGTGAGAATGTGGTCCAAGTAGAGGTGGCTAGCATCTCAATGGTAGTAGGCTCGATGGATATGGCTTTCACACACTCACTTAGTTTGACATTTATGAATAAATATATGGTATACTAACCCAAATTTTAAAATACTTTTGGAATATATATTTGAGGTTTATTACAGCAAGTTATGAATGTGAAAGTGATTGAAATTTCGTATATAGTCAAATTATTCAAATATTTAATTACCATGTACATGTAAAAGAGAAAAAATGCATTGTAATTTTATTTATTGGTGGCTCCAAGTTAATTAACAGATTACTAATTGATGTAGGGGCATTCTAGGGTACTCGGTGAATCTGCTTGGAGATGTGTTGTTTTGGTTTTGTGCTACTCGGTTGTAGCTTTAACCAACAATCTTGATTATTGAAGGGAGCTCGGTCGCTAGAGGAACTCAGTGAAGCTTCTGGTGCTTAGTGGAACTTGTGCTCGACAATGCTTGTGTTGCTTGGCCTGGTGCTCGGTTGTTTCACTAGTGCTCAGTAGTTGCATCTTACCAACTAGAGTTCTTGGTGATTTAGTTGGCCAACTTGGTGCATTTAATGTTGGTATCTATTGTTGTATTCTCCTAGGTAGATCTTGAGGTTGACATGGAGAATTAAATAATTCTAAGGCTATTTTAGAGCCGACTGTTGTTGCATTTAATATTTGTTTGTAGGAATTAATTATTTCATCCAGCCGACTTGTGGCTGAAGATTAGTATTTAAGGAGTGTTTGGATAGTTGTTTAGGGGTAGATATGGGAAATAAAATAAGTGAAGTTGTGGAAAAGATAGTAGAGACTTGGATCCTGTGAGATCTTGAAGATTAGATTTTTATCTGATAGTTTGTAATAGCAGAGCTAGTGGTTTGCATGCTTGGAGACAAGGAGATTTCTTGGAGGCTTGCAAGCTCAAGTTTAGATCTGCCTTAGGATTTCCACCAGTTGCTGATTGTTTCACGAATTGGGCTAGTTGGAGATGGACTTAGATCTTTGTTGATCTTGCAGAATTGTTTATGTTTGTAATTGGCCCTAATTGGAAGGCCTTTCAGCCAGGCATGTTAATAAAAATTATGTTGAAACAATTATTGTGTTGTGTAATTCCCCTGTATTGTTAGTTGGCTGAAAGGTTGGACTGTCCTTAATTGGATCCACCATCCTTGAGCTGCGTCAGGTGGTATCAGAGCAAAGTTTTTTCTTGAGCGAAGTTTGACCTTACAAAATTGACCTTGTTGGCAAAGAGATCGTATGATCTGAGTTGCGGATTTGTGGCACTGAACTTGTGGAATCTTGACCTAGTTATTCATGCAAGGTGGCAGACTGGTTTAACTTGCATACAACTTGGAGGTTGTCACAAGGTGGTTGGTGTAGGATTTTGCTGCTTTGGGTTTTCTTATCTTTAACGATTCCTTCGAGAAGATTGGACCCTAGAGCAATTGCAGATCTTTGTGATGCTATAGAATTGAAGATTACAAAGAAGGTGAAATCAGATTTCAGATCTGAGATAGAGTTGATGAAGAATGACATGATCGTTGAGATCATGAGAGTTGTTATTGGCATACCTTAGAATGTTGGTACTGAAGATGGTTATGAGGAAGTTGTTGAATAATTTGAAGCTGCTACATCTAGTGGTGGTGACCAGAGAGACAGATATGGTGAAGATGGAACTGGTCGGTTGCATAGATCTAGAGCTTGGTTAAGTACTAGTTACCGAATGGAAGTTTCTACTTTCTCTGGTACTTTGAGACCCAAGGATTTGATTGATTGGATTGGTGAACTTGAAAAATTCTTTGAGCTTGAAGAAATTGAAGATCCTCTTTGAGTGAGGCTGACTCAAATTAAGTTGAAAGGACATGCTGCTCTTTGGTGGAAAGAATTGGAAAGAGATAGAGAAGATGAAGGTGAAATGAAGATCAATCGGTGGAGGTTAATGGTGACTAAATTGAAAGCTAAGTTCATACTTGCTGACTATGAACTTGACTTGTTTAAGAAATTGCAGTATTTGAAATAGAAAGATTTGACTGTTGAAGATTATACCAAGGATTTTAAAAGCTTACTATTCAGTCTAGACACAAAGAACTTGGTAAGGAAAAGGTAGCTCAATATGTGAATGGTTTGAGATTCAATATTTAGGATGAGCTTGGTATTCTCAAGATTGAATCTATTGAAGATGCTTATCAGTATGCTCTGAAGGCAGAAGATAAGTTGAAGAGGAGGTAGAATAGCAATTCTTGAGGGAAGGAAAAGATTGATCACTCGGTGAAGGATAAACCGACTGTAGAAGATGAACAAAAACCTCTAGAACTGAAGAAGAAGATATGTAGAGTTATCTTTAAAGGTACTTGCTATAATTGTGGAGAAGAAGGACACCATTCTTTTGAGTGTACACAAAAGAAATGTGGTTACCGAGGGACTGCTGTGGTAAATGAGAACATTCAGAATGAACCTGAATCTGAGAACTTGCTGGTTCGGCGAGCATTTCTTAGTAAAAAGGAGGAACCTTGTCAGAGGAGTAACTTATTCAGGACTCGGTGCAAGTTTGGAGGTAAAATTTTTGATGTAATTGTTGACAGTGGTAGTACTGATAACCTTGTTGCTGAGGACATGATTCAGAAACTTGGTTTGAATAAAATGAAGCATCCTTATCCTTATAGGATTGGTTGGTTACAAGATGATCATGCTTTGGAAGTGAGAGAATAATGCTTTGTTGATGTTTAGATTGGCCAGTATAAGGATCTTGTGTTATGTGATATTGTGGAGATGAATAGTTGTGATATATTACTTAGTAGACCTTGGCAATATGATTGCAGAGCTATGTATGACTACATAAAGAATGTGTTTACTATTGAGAAGGATGATAGGAAGTTTTCCCTGATGCCTTTGTTGGATACAACACTTGGTAGGAGGAGTCTGAGTATTGGTAGCCAAGTTGAGTTGGTAGATCCTGAAGGTATGAATGATTGGTGTGAAGAACAAACTAGTGTGTTATTAAGGAAAGACTTGAAAAGATAGAGAAAATTGAAGTGGAAGAGTATGCAAGCTGAAAAGTTGGAGGACATGTATGTGAAGAACTAGTTTGGGGTTTATGTGTTGAATGCTGGAAGATGTTCTTCTAGCATATGAGAACATCTTTTCGAACCTGGGGTGTTTGATGCAGGGGAATTCTAGGGTACTCAGTGAATCTGGATGGATGCATGTTGTTTTGGTTCTATGGTACTCGGTTGCAACTTTAACCGACGATCTTAGTTATTGAAGGGGGCTCAGTTGCTGAAGGAACTCGGTGAAGCTTTTGGTGCTCAGTGGAACTTGTGCTCAGAAATGCATGTGTTGCTCAGTGTTTCTTGGCCTGCTGCTCGGTTGTTTCACTGGTGCTCAGTAGTTGCATCTTACTAACTGGAGTTCTTGGTGATTTGGTTGGATGACTTGGTGCATTTAATGTTAGTATCTATTGTTGTATTCTCCTAGGTAGATCTTGATGCTGACATGGAGAATTAAATAATTGTAAGGCTATTTTAGAGCCGACTGTTGTTGCATTTAATATTTATTTGTAGGAGTTAATTGTTAAATCCAGCCAACTTGTGGCCGAAGATTAGTATTTAAGGAGTGTTTGGGTAGTTGTTTAGGGGAAGATCTAGGGAATCAGATAAGTGAAGTTGTGGAAAAGATAGTATAGATTTGGATCCTACAAGATCTTGAAGATCAGATTGTTATCTGATAGTTTGTAATAGAAAAGCTAGTGGTTTGCATGCTTGGAGACAAGGAGATTGTTTGGAGGCTTGCGAGCTCAAGTTTAGATATGCCTTAGGATTTCCACTAGTTGTTGATTTTTTTCAGAATTGGGCTAGCTAGAGATGGACTTAGATCTTTTTTGATCTTGTAGAATTGTTTCTATTTGTAATTGGCCCTAACCCAAAAGGCCTTATAGCCGGGCATGTTAATGAAAATTTTGTTGAAACAATTGTTGTGTTGTGTAATTCCGTTGTGTTTCTAGTTGGCTGCAAGGTTGGACTTTCCTTAATTGGATCCACCATCCTTGAGTTGCATCACTAATAAAATGATTATCCATTATATGAGGATATTAAGAAAGATATAATTTTATATTAATATGTGACACTTAACAACAATATACTATTAGGAGATTAAAAAGAGTGGAATAATAATTTTCTACATATGACCAACTAATTTGGAGTCAGGAAAATACTCTAGTCCTTCCAGTCAGGAAAACACTCTAGTCTTGTGGAAGGAGAAAATTAATAGGAAAATATAAAATGGGGCGCTTTGTATGAGATGGGTTGAGGGAGTTATGTTGTAGTTACCAAGAGGAATTTAACCACTCAAAAAATGTGTGCCTAGTCAACAAAAATAATAAATTAAACAAAAAAGAAACTACCATCTTTGAATGTCAAACTCAACATGCCACCAAATTTTAGGTATTGGAAATTAACAAAGAAGTAATAGATTCCAAATTAGTTTGACACATAAAGGGAAGGAAAATGCAGCAAAAAGGATGTACTCGACATTACTTTGTTATTTCTTTTGATAATGTTATTTTTGAAAAAAAAGAGCACCTAACGCATAAAATTAATGGAGATTGGAAGAATAATTAGGGATCTAATTAAAGGAAATTGAGCACTGAAATATAGGTCTGGAGGAAGTGGGGGAATCCCTTTAGCTTGAGAATTTCTAAGTAGGTCCGTGACCCTCCAAATTTTATCTTAACATTAAATCAAGACTTATATAAAATAATTTCTAAGTAGGCCTGTGACCCTGTGGCTTCGTCTTTGCTAGCCAAATGGCCATCATATCCACTTGCATGCACTGCCTTATCTTACAGTCATCTCCTCTCACTTGAACATTCTACCCTATTTAATATGCGTCACCTATCCTTAATTCGACCACCGTGATTACATTAAATGATGCACAAAAAATTTACTATGGTTGCCTCCTTGCCGATTGCACCCATATTTCACCCCTTTGTATCTCACATTGTCTAGAGAGTTCTATCTATTTGGGACCAAAATGGAAGTGGAAGAACACCCTACAACTTCATCATGCACCTGTTACTTTCTATATTCATCACCACTATCTTTTGGTTTTCTCAAGGTAAAATCTTCACTTTCTTTCATGCATTTGTGAGTTTAATCTAGTTTTTTCAGTTGCGTGGAGGTATATGGACATGTTCCTTTCATATTTGTCAGTTTCATTTGTAGTTAACATCAAATCGTTCACATTTACATCCATTCCTTCATATAAGAAAGTCATTCTTTTGTATTCATAGCTTCCTTTGTAGGTGAGGTGATGACATTAATGGGGTGTGAGGATGGGGACTATAGAGGGGGATTCAAATGGACACTATTCAGTCCCAATTAGGATTATTTCCTCACTAAGGTCACCCATTAACAAGAAATTACTATAAAATTTGGGTATATGTTTTTCTTTCTTCGCTTTTTATAATCTGCATTTTTGTTTGTCCATATATTTTGGGTTCTTGCTTCTGTTAATAAGTTTTTTTTATTGTAAACCTAAGTTCTTTTACTAGGTAAATAACAATTGAATAAAACTATTTTGGAATAGTAAAACTCAATTTGTGTATTATGCAAATAATAATTTATTAAAGCCATATTTTAGTTTTGGGTTTGTCAAAAAGATGTATTGTGTTATGAAAAAAGATATATTTTGTAAAGTAGATAGTTTGTTGTTGACTTTGTATTATCAAAATCCTTGTGGGTATAACAAATTGTGTGTTAAGGATTTGATTACAATAACCCTTCTGGCTATACAAATTATGTGTTAAGGATTTGATTACAATAACCCTTATGGATATATAAATTATATGTTAATGATATGATTCTATTAAGGGAATGGAAATTGTGGGTCTACACAATTTGATTACAGTAACCATAACATGTATTTTATTTCTATGCTTTAATACACAAGTCCAATTGAAAAAGGTACCTTTGAATTTTAACATATTTCAATTTTGGGTCTCTGAAATAGATGTATTTTGTAAAGTGTGTATTTTGTAGTTGACTTTGTATTATTAAAACCCTTATGGGTCTACAAACTATGTGTTAAGTATTTCATTATGAAAACCCTAATCGGGTTCGGTATTCTGTTGAGGGTATGGAACTTGCAAGTCTACAAAATGTGTGTTAAGGATTTGATTACAATAACCCTAATATATATATATTTTTTTTTTTGATACACAAGACCAATTAAAAAAGGTACATTGGATTGAAACATATATAATATTTTTTTAATAGTATGGGGATGGCTTATGTAGTATGAACCGAGTGATTGTTAATATTATGACAGAGATTAATTATATTCCTTGTAGCTAGAAACAAATGACGTATACAAATTATAATCAAAGTTTGACCTCTCATAGGTATATGATAAATATTGTTCACTCATTAACAATGAATGCTTTAAATTATTATCATTTCATGAACTTTTTTATGTCATATATCTTGTTGAAATGATTTTTTTAAAAATTTATTATCAAATATTAATAAGTAGACATGTGATGGATATGCATAAACCAATGTAATTAGTTCTTTTGTGTGCTCGTATGTACTCAAGTATGATTTTGAAAGCTTTGTATGCATTCTTGTGGTTTCAATTTGTGTATTTTAGTTTGTGAATAAGAGAGATATGAGACTACATAGAGAGATATGGTCTGCAACAAAAATAGATATCATTCTTCAAGTTAGTGTTATTATATCATAAGAGATTTGATTTTGCACTAATTGTTTCTATGACTGTAAGATCAATTATTTGTGTTTAGTTGTTTACAAGATTTAGTCCTCCTTAGATCAAGTAAGTCTTTATTTAAAGTCTACCATGGGCACCACATTTTGAAATTGAATAGTACGCCTTGACACATCTTTAAAATTAGGATAACTAACTCTTGCACAATTCTTCATAACCATAAAATCAAGCCTTGAGTAATGGTGATTTAGATTTCAAACTCAATTTTTCCTTCTAGAGTGATGTCATCTTATAGACATTTAATTTAGGATTGCAATGGGCTTTGTATAATTGAATCCCTATAGCACAATTACCCTATAATTTCCTATACTATTTTGTTTGACTGCTACTATGGAGAATCCAAATCACAAACTGCATGGTAATAATAGTCATATTCCTTACTCTTTTTTAGTTATGATGTTTTCAATCCTACTCTTACCAAGCTTTTTGTGATTTTGGGTTGTCTACATCTCCAACATGCCTTCAATTTAGCATGGGTTTCTTATTTTGATGTTTATCAGATTCAATATGCATGACTCCTCATGGATCAAAGGCCACAAAATGATTCACCCCATTAATGCTTGTAGTATTTTGCTTGAGTGTAGGGGAGAAGAATCCAATGTCACAAACTAGTTTGGTAAGAGTTTGTCATTTTCCTTCCTCTTCTATCATTATGGTATTTTAAATCCTTACGCTTACCATACTTTATGAAATTGGAATCTTCCCATCTACCTCAAACAAAATTATAGAGGTATCCACTCTTACCACAATAATTTTACTTCAAAAAAAAAAATCCTTTAAATACCAGCATTGAAGGTATTAAAGGCATTGAAAGCGCACTGTAAATAGGGATGTTGTAAAACCTTTTGATGAACACTTGGGGTGTATACATGTTTTTGGATAACTAAGGATATATTCCTTAATTTATTGCACCACTAAGGATATATACAGACACATATGTGTGTGTGTGCGTATGTATGTATGTATACAAGTTGAAACCCATCAACATTGTAATTGGAAGAATAATATGTATGTGTGTGTATCTGCATGTATATACATATGTATATTTATGTGTATGCATGTGAATTTTCATAAACACACACACACATAGATATATATGTGTGTATGTGTATGACACTTTGTAAGGGTAGAGGACCAAAAGGTATAGTGTTCTCATTGAATGGACCATGCGTGGAAAAGTTGCAGAGTGTTCTTCCACTTACATTTCAGTCCCAAATAGATAGAAATATCTAGAAAAGGTGGGATTGAAAGGGATGAAATATGGAGAAAGCCTCTAGGAGGCAGACATTGTAAATATTTTATGCATCATTTAACATAACCATGGTGGTGGAATTAAGGAGAGGTGTTGTGTATTAACTGTGTTGGGATGTTCAACTATAAGGTGATGGCGGTAAGATAAGGTGGTGCATACAAGTGGATTTGGGCCATATGGCAAGTAGACACAATTCCACCCTATCTAGTACTGATGGAAAGTCAAACCAAACTTGGTCATGGGCCTTTGAACGTCCCAGTCGATGCACTAAAAGTTATCATTTTGGACACATTGGCATAAATCATCTTGTTGACATGGAAGATAGATGACTCGATGCCATAAATCTTGACTTGGCATTTCTAGCTAAGAAAAGGAAATAAAAAATATCATGTGCTACCTTGGAAGATACATAAGATACTAGTCATATTGTATCTTGAAGACATCTTGATGATGCAAGAAAATTCAGGTATTCAGAATTGAAAACACATTTTTTGTTCAAATATGAATACTAGGCTTCTTGCATCATCAAGACCTGTTGCTGATGCAAGATTACTAGCATTGGAAATAGAAAACACATTACTTTTACAAGTACGAATAATAGGGTTCTTGTATCAGTAAGACATCTTGACGATCCAAGAATAGTCAAGTATTAAGAATTGAAAATACATATCTAGTTCAATTAAGAATACTAGGCTTCTTGCATCACCATGACATGTTGTTGATGAAATATTACTAGTATTGACAATGGAAAACACATTCCTTTTATAATTAGGAATAGTACTCTTCTTGCATCAGTAAGACATCTTCATGATGCAAGAACAACCAAGTATTTAGAATTTAAAATACAATCCTTTTACAAGTAGGAATACTATGGTCCTTGCATCAAAAAAACATTTTCACCATGTAAGAATACTACTATAGACAATTGAAAACATATCCATTCATTACTATGTAAATTGAAAACACATTCCTTCAATAATTTGTAACTTAAAATCACATTCCTTGTTCAATTAGGAATAGTACAGATCTTGTATCAACAAGACAACTTCACCATGCAATTTTTGACAATTGAAAACATATTCCTTCATTACTATGTAATTGAAAACACATTATTTCATTAATATGTAACTTGAAATCACATTCCTTATTCAATTAGGAATAGTACAGATCTTGCATCAACAAGATATCTTCACCATGAAAGTTTAGACAATTGAAAACATATTCCTTCATTACTATGTAAATTGAAAACACGTTCCTTCAATAATTTATAACTTGAAAGCACATTCCTTATTCAATTAGGAACAATACAGATCTTGCATCAGAAAGACAACTTCACCATGCAAGTTTTGACAATTGAAAACATATTCCTTCATTACTATGTAAATTGAAAACACTTTCCTTCAATAATCTATAACTTGAAATCACATTACTTGTTTGATTGGGAATAATACACTTCTAGCATTAGCAAGAGAACTTCACTATGTAGGTTTTGACAATTAAAAACATATTCCTTCATTAACATGTAAATTAAAAACACATTCCTTTAAGCATATGTAAATGTAATACACTTTCCTATTTCAATATAATGTAAATCATATGTAAAGTCCACACAAAATTGCTTGAGAATCAGATGGAATCGATTATGCAAAATGAGCATATTACCTATTAAAAATTATGTATGAAGATAGAATTTTTTGTACTGTGAACCATCCATGAGTCAATCAAATAAAATAAGAAGGAAATCAGTTAGTGAGGTGGGCCATGCCCTTGAGGCTTCAAGGGGAACCATGTTCTTTTCTCTAACAGTCTATTGTCTACTGCCAATTACACTTGAATTATGCTCCCATATCTAATAGTGACAACTAATTATGGGATCCTTGTATGGTAGTTGTGCATAGTAGGAAAAGTGAGAGACGGTGATCAATGAGAACCATTAAAATCTACATAATAGTTGGGAATGTTTATGCTGATCATCTCACACAAAAATGCATGCCCTTACAACAAGGGATTTGTTGGAGTGGATGTACTGATTAACAACTTCTTGTTGGCATAACTAATGTAGAAATAAGTTGAGTATGCTATGGTATAAGTTTGATGTAGATTTGATGTTAGGTTGATCAGATATGATGTTTTTATTGATGTGAACTTAGTGATTGTTGGTTGAAAGTGTGCCTATTATGCTAATATATGTTTAAAAGGTTGGATCCATAGATGTATTAAGAGTTGGAGTGTACGATTGTAATGGAATACTAAGTGATGTATCTAGACATTATATATGACCACACAGTTTTATCATATGTATGTTGTGACTTATGATTAATTGAAGGTTGACAAGTCAATAGGTAGAACATGATGTAGCCAAGGAGGAATGATTTGATGATTGTATCAAATAGGTTTGAATTCAGGCATTGCGATTTAAGATATGTTATCTTGACTATGAACATATGGGGTTTCTGTTGCGACCACATCATGATTGGTAACCAAAAGACAAATTTTCAATGGAAAGAAGATCACTCAATGAAAATTAAAAGAAGTTTTTAGAACAATCAATTAGATCCACAATTGGTAATATTGCATCGTATTGTGGTAATTGGTTATGTGTTCCAAGGATCGTAGTGATGTGGAAGATGGACATGGAGTGATGAGTTGGCATTTTCATGATTATTATGATCAAATTTCTTGAAGTTGTGCAAGAAAATTGAAAAGTCTATTGCAGTTTGACTTTTCTTTTTTAATTCAATGTGTAGTTTGAATTAGCAATCAAACAAATCTTGTTATCGATGGATTTATTTTTGGTAGCACATTTTGGAAGATCTAAGATGAAATTCAAATGTAATTAGGGTTGTTTTTCCACCTTAAGTTGTAAAACATTTTATATATCATTTTGATGTATTATGAGAAGTGTGTGTGGAAGAGGAAGCTTGTAAATGTAGTTGTGTGATTGTAGGGTTTGGATGTTCTGCATGTGAAGTAGAGATTGAGCTTGAACTAGATTTGATGTAGGAGCATCCTGGATGTAAGGGTAATCTTGCATCACCCAAAAATATTTTAGTTTTGTCTTTTCAATAAGGGTTTTTTTTAGTACAAAATTACTATTTATGGAAACTTACTATTTTTAGTAAGCTGGTCATACAAGCTCAGAATGTTCTGATTTCACAAGTGGAGGTTCATCTTAGTCATATCAGTCTGCCAGTTGAGTTTCATTGCCATATCAACTGTATTAGTGAAGCTATTGAGGTTTTTGGGTGCAAAATCTTTGAGCTCAATTTTAAAGGCCTTAGAGGCTCTAGAACGAGGTCAAACCCCGACTGACTAGAGCTTGCACTAGTTAGGCATTGTAGATCAGGAGTGCCATTTCTAAAAAAATTATGGCCTTCGGAAATTGGGCTATCTAAAAATATAATTTGTAATTATTTTGAGCCGAACCTAATGTAATAAAAATAAAAAATAGAATAATTTTAGGGGTGGTCGGCCTTAATGGCTAAAATTTTGGAACCTTCTCAGATGGTGGAAAATTACCTATATAAGGAAGGCCCGTAGTGTTTTCTAGGGCAGTTCTAGGTGGTTATTCGAGTCTCTGTCTTACAAAATATTGTAAGGAAAATGCCCATGTGGCTTTGCATACTGTATTTCTAAAATTTGTAATTCCATACTTTTGGAGATAATAAGAGGACCATTTTCTGTTCTTGTGAATTGATGTTATTTCTCTATTTCTGTTATGTGTTTGTGGTATTAAGGGGAGCACTCTTCATCATAATATATCTTAATTAGGTCCTAATAGGTTTAATTGGGTATAATTAGGTCCTAATAGGTCTAATTAGGTGCTAATAGGTCTTAAGGGGTCATATTACTCATAGTGGGTCTAATGGGGTCTTAAGGGGTCATAGAACCTATCATAGTTCCTAATAGGTCTAATTAGGTCCTAATAGATCTTATGGGTCTAATTAGGTCCCAATACATCTAATTGGGTCTAATTAAGTCCCAATAGGTTTTAAGGGGTCATATTACCTATCATATATTTTAATAGACCTAGATGACTAGGTATAATTATGTCCTAATAGGTCTTTTGTGTCTAATTAGGTCTAATCAGGTCCTAATAGGTCTAATTGGGTCTTAAGAGATCACATTAATCATTTTGGGTCTGATTAGGTCTTAAGGGGTCATAGTACGAGCATATTAGGTGTTAATTAGTCTAATTAGATCTAATTACACCTAGAAGGGGTCCTATTACTCATATTAGATAGATAATTAGGGCTTATTAGGACTAATTTGGTCTAAGTGGTCCTATTAAGTTCATAAATAGGCCCCTAATTAGGTACTATTACTATTCAATATTAGTTCCTATTACTCATATTAGGTTATATTACTCACATGTAAATTCTACACAAAAAATTAGTATAATTAGGTCTTCTTAGGAAATATTAGGGGTTAATTAGTCTAATTAGGCCTTAGGGGTTATATTATCCATATTAGACCTCATAATATGTCTAATTATGCCTAAGGGGTCATATTGCTCATATTAGGTGTACAAGTAGGTGTTGGAAATATTCAAGAATTAACCGAGTTACTGAGAGGGGAGGGGTGAATCAGTAACTCCAAATTTTCTTACAATTACAGATGTATTAACATATAGTTCACTTTTTCCTTATGCATATAGAAAGCATGAAACTTAAAAGCATTCACAACAATGACACATAGATTTGGTTACCCAGAAACCTTCCAAAAAGAAAGTAAAACTGGGGTGGGGATGAAACCCACAAAGCTTTAGTACTGCAGAATAAAGTTGGCCGGTTAAGGCTTACAATTTGATCACTTCTGATGATCTGCCCTATTAGGAGCAATAAGGATTGCTAAATCCACCCTGTTAAAGGATTTACAAACATACAATGAAGTATGCACTCGGTAAAGAGATTTTACAAAAGACTGTTAAGTCTACTTGGTTAAAGGATTTTAGTACTGATTCACCTGTTAGGATGAAACAGTAGATCTCTTGCTTTGCAATTGGATTGCTGATTGAGATTTGCTGATGTACTGATCACCTTCTGTGATGAATTTGTCTTTGTTGTTCCCTATATTGCTGTAGCCCTTTGTAATTCGCTTATCTTTGCCTTTCTATCTTTTTCACATTCATACTCATTTTCTTACATCTTGACATTTTTACAACATTGTTTATATACAAGTCTAAACAATTAATTTCAATTACAAAGTCGGCTTGACAAATAAACATAAGCACCACTAAGTCGGCCCAAGTATGGTTACATGGTTCCTGCAAACTAACTCGATGACTTTCTGATACTTGGCGTCCACTGCATTACTCGGCATCGTCATGCACTCGGTAGAAGTGAAGGCATGGTTCATACTAACCACTCGGTAGGTTTTGAACTCGGTAAATACTGGTGACTCGGTAGACATAATGTTACTCGGTTTACACTGTCCTGCTCGGTTTGCACTGTCTTGCTCGGTTTGCACTGTCTTGCTTGATTTGCAATGTTCTGCTCAGTTTGCACTGTTCTGCTCGGTTTGCACTGTCTTGCTCAGTTTGCACTGTTCTACTCGGTTTGCACTGTTCTGCTCGGTTTGCACTGTTCTGCTCAGTTTGCACTGTTCTGCTCGGTTTGCACTGTTCTGCTCGGTTTGCACTGTTCTACTCGGTTTGCACTCAGAATGCAAATAAGTGTTGTCACTAGTGGCAATTCTGCTTAATGCCAACAGTAGGTCCTATTCCTCACATTAGGTATTAATTAGTCTCATTAAAGGTCTAATTAGGTCTTAAATTACTTATGTTAATTAGTCAAGTATTAGGTCTTAAGGAGAACTCTTACGTCATATTACTAAATTTAACAAATTAGGTCATAATAGGTAAGCTATGATGTCTAATTAGGTTTTAAGGGCTCCTATTACTCATATTAGGTATACTTAGGACTAGTTACATTTCTTTTTAGGTGTTAAATAGTATTATTAGGTCTGATTACGTCTGAGACCCATCCTATTAATGATATTAGATCCTAATTTGGGTCTTATTACTCATATTAGGTCCTAATAGGTTGAACATTAGGTCTTAACAGGTCATAATACTCACATTAGGTCTAATTATGTATATAATTATGTCTTATTAGTCTTATTAGGTCTAATTGGTCTTATCTAGGTCTTATTAGGTCTAATTAGTCTTATTAAGTCTAATTAGGTCTTCTTTATCAAATTAGGTCTAATTAGGTATTGCAATATCATGCTTACATGTTTCATTAAGACAATTTCGAACCATCAACTTAAAATATCTAGACAGAGAAAGAGAGATACATACCTTATTTCCTATGATAATATCTTTCATGTGCTTCTTCATGTAGTCTTTATTAATTTTCTTTTGAATAATGTCGTGTGCTCTTTTTTAGCCTTCTCTTTTTATTTCCCATCACTTTACAAAATTGTTGCACAAATTTTGACAAAATTCAAAAAAACTACAATTTCAAAAGTATTCTTTCTCCAAAATGCAAATTATTTTGCATCTTTTGAATTAATAAGATGAGAAAAACATATATTTATTTATATGTAATTGTTATTAACCCTAAACGAAACCAAATTGGCCAACATAGGTTTCTATCAAAATTCATTTCTAACTTTCTATCAAAAGTCAATAATTTCTATCGAAAGTAACTTGGCAAATGACTTAACCAACGTTAAACCATTCAAGTACTTTCGATAGAAAGTACTTTCCCTGAATAAGAGAAATTTGTAGGGTTTGATAAAATTCTAAACATTTCATGGCTTTGGGGCTCAATCGCATGGGTCAAATGGAACAATAAGGAGAGGTCCTTTTGCATAACACAATTTCTTAGAATGAGCTTTCTAACGATCATAGTTTTGACAATTTTTTAGTTTATTATGTATATATTTTTTGAGATTAATCAAATGTAGGTTTATTATCAAATATAAACCTCTGAGTTTGATGTTCAATGAAAATAAGTAGAAAAGAGAAAAAATTTGAAAAATAATAGTGCCCTTCGTCTTCCAGTCTACTTTCTATCAAAAAAATAAATTGAAATTAGATAAAAACACGACAAGTTATAAGCTATGTAGTCAAGGTATGTCAAAATTACAGTTTAGTCAACTTAAGTGTTAATAAAATATGAAATAATCATGAAAATATCGTCAAACCAATTGCATGCCCTTTGTATAGATGTTACAAAACTAAATTTGAAAGAAGCACATTGATATCTATTTTAGAAAAAAAGTTATGCTCTATGAAAATAATGTAACTCTTTGAAAATGACATTTTCAGCAACTTACCAATTTTCATGGGAGAACAAAAAACCCATTCAAATCAATTCAAAGATAAAAATAAAAAATATATTTAGAATCTAGACAAAAAATCCTAAAAGACTTTAATTTACTTCATCTTGCGATTTTAAATGATTTAATGTCAATATGCATTTGAATCTAAAAGTTTTTTTTCAAAATGTAGAGTTCAGTGGAGATGCTCATGCAAAAAAGTGTAACGCACTATTGTGGGTTCACCCTTTTACTACTCTTTGATCTACGTTTACTCAAAACCCCAATCACAACCCTAGCAATCATGAATTTTGCTTCACACCATCATCGACTCACTAACTCTCAATACACTTTTTTCAAAAAGATAAGCACCCAATAAATATTTGACTTGCACCACCTTAACCTTCACCAAAATTCAAATTTCAAATTTCTCGCTCAAACACATCTCACCAAAACACATATATTGATGTTTGTAAAACATTTCCTAGTACCACCTTGATCCATCATAAGATTTACATGCGATGTTTCCAAGAACATCAAGACCTATTGACCATCCCAAATTTCTTTTGGAATCTTCTGCCCATGCTTTCCTCGAGCGTATAAATGAAAAATTATCAAATCCTTATCATCTAAGACACATCACCATAACATTTATACACCCCAAAATATCCATACTAGTTACTATGGGATTACGAAAATGGGGGTGAATCAGTAATCCTTGATTTTTTGTACCTTAACAACTTTCTTTGATTCAACTCGGTGTCAACTTGGTCAAACACACTTCTCTATTAACCAATAACAGTAAATTAACTCTATCAATCAACAATAACATTCTAAGGAATATACCTTCATCTCCTTTAGAATCAAACTTTCCATTCCTAGAATCTTTCAATATAAAACACTTACTTCCAAAAATTTAAAGTAGCTAACATTTAGTGTATACCCATATACCAGAGCTCATAAGGGGTTTTGTTTGTACCTTTCTTCAAGTGTACTCAATTGAGTGTGTGGACAACATTACTAATGGCTTCTCTCCAAAATGTTTGTGCAACCTCCTTGTCAATCAACAATGTTCTACAATAATCAACTATTGATCTGTTCCTTCTTTCAACTATGCCATTTTGTTGTGGAGTCCTCGATGCAGATACTTGTCTTTTGATTTCATTCTCATTGTAGAAGATAGTAAATTCATCAGAGATAAATTCACCTCTCTATTTGATCTTAAACATTTCAACTACTTACATATTTCCTTCTCAACTCTTTCCTTGTACCATATAAACATTTGGAATGCATCATACTTTTCTTTTAAAAATATTACCGACATCATTCTTGAGTAGTCATCAACAAACAAAATGAAATACCGATCACCATAATAGCTTTGTATTCTCATAGGACCACATAGATCAATTTGAACTAATTCCAATATACCATTAGGTGAGTAAGACTTTCTTGAGAAACTTGATTTTTTCATCTTACCAATTTGACATTCCTTACAAATCACTTTATTAGTTTTGGTCAATTTTGGTAGACCTATGACTCTATTCTTTTTACTCACCTTAATCATGTTATCAAAATTTACATGAAAAATTCTTTTGTGTCATAGCCACACATCCTCAACTTTAACAAAAAATAATAATTTTGTAGCAATATCAAGGTAGAATAGGTTACCTTTAGATTGTTCACCGGTTCCAATCAATTCTCCATCAACACCATAGATCTTCACTTTTCTGTTCTGAAATTCTAGTCGGTGACTCGTGTTGTTCAATTGTGCAATACTCAACAAGTTGTATTTTAGTCCTTGAACCCAATAAGAGTTATCACATTTGATCTTTTCATTTAACATAATGGATATATTTCCTTTTATAGAATAAGGAGCATCATTCCCAAATCTAACAAATCCTCCATCATACTCTTTTAGGTTCTCAAACTTATCAATATCACCAGTCATATTATGTGAACAACCAATGTCAATTATCCATGGGTTAGTTTTTCTAACATGATAAATAAGGGCTTTTTCATTTTCATACCTCTCTTCTTCTGAATCATCCTTCATAGCAACAAAGACAACTTCCACACTTTCTTATATTCCATCAGATTCATCATCAACTACTCATTACTCAACTAGGTAGCATGATTTCTTTCTTTTATCCTCGAAGTCTCAAAACCTTCGGTATCAGTTCTCCTTCTTGTCACTTTTATCATTCCTATCATTGTTAGGACACCTAGATGCAATATGACCAATCGTGTTGCCATTAAAACATTTTAGAGGCAGTTTACCTTTATACTTTCATTTTCCTCTCGGAGCCTCTTTTCCAATAGTGCTTCCAACACTTCTTGTTCTTTCTCTTCGGTTAGGATACTATCATAGTCACTTCCACATGAAATTTTGTGATTCTCTCTTTCTCTTATTGAAATACCAATACTCAAATATGATTTAAAAGTTGTTTCAATATTCAGTATATTGTTATTATAATTATTAATCTCAAATGCAGTCAACTTACTAATCAAATTGATGAGCCTACAATTTTTCATGTTTATATAATTTGTTCTAACACTTTACATCATATTTATAATACCTTTCCAATTAATTTCCATACATTACCTTGATTTATGAAGCATTAGTTCTATGATTAATGATTTATTGATTAGTATTTGTATGTGTAGCTAGTTAATGCTAATTTATGATGATTTATTATGATAAATGGTTATTATTAAATAATAAATGTTTTGAGATGATTAACATGTTGTTTGTGATATACTTGAGTCATTCATGCATTTGGAAAGAAGGAGAAGCAAGTTGACACTTGTCAATATTCAACAGTTGCAGGAAATGCAGAAAAAGTCAAAAAGTAGTTTCAGTAAAATGGGCATATCTCACTCAATTCTTAATAAAAAAATAAATTTGTTAATGATTTGGAAAGCTGAAAAAGAGGAGAAAAAAAAGTTAAAATAGTTTGATCTAATTCACAATAGTTAATGAGAAGCACTTATCTAAAGTTGACTAAGTAAAAATAGTCGAATTTGAAGGCAACCAAAACCCAGTTTTGGTAAAATGATCATATCTTCCATGTTTCTTAATGAAATAAATTTTTTCAAAATGATCTATAAATATAAGGAGGATCATAATATGGTAAAAGTGTTTGAGATAACTCGCAATAATAAGTGAGAACCATCCGTTTGAATCTGGGTGCAGTAAAAGTGGAACAACAAATCAACAGACTTAGTCAAACTTCTTCTATTTATTGCAATTTCAGTTATAACTTCAAATAAGGTTGGATATAATTTGTAATGTATTTATGAGCAAAAAATTATATCCAAAAAAATATATTTTTCATAAAAGAGTCTAAACAAACTCTTTTTCCAATCAGTCAAGAAGACAAGTTGTAATAGGACTCTTTGTCTTAGTCATTGTTTTAGAATAAGTCTCTTCCCTGTTTAAAGGAATGATGAGAAACATGTTATATGGTTGTTAGGGATTCAATAAACTTATATATTCAAAACTATAATCAAGAAAAACAAGGAGAAAGTGACCTATTTTTTCATTAGCTTTAGAGATTCATCATTCTGTAGAAGAAAACTTGCAACACTAGCAATAATTTTAATAAAAGTTGTAGATTGCATTTTTATGGAGGCATGTTACTTGTGTATGATGTTTTAAGGACATATGTCAGAGTTTAAACTATCTAAGAAAGGTCCACTTATGATAGTTTTTACCTTTGATAGATATAAAAGTAGAATACATAGCAAACTGATGTGTATTACATAGTTTCCTGCAGCCATTACTATGCAATTAGATTTATTTCAAGCATTGTTATACTTTTAGTTTTTCAATGATAGAATAACTTAGAGAATTCCATAGTGCATATACTTTGTAAACCTATTTCAAGTATACGTCCTCGGGTTGATAATTTAAATGCGCCTTCATAATGATGAGATAACTACTTAGTATGGATGTCCAATCCCTAAGTTATGTTTATTGATGAAAAAAATAAGAATGATAAAGTGAAGAAAATGGAATGTCTTGTGAAGGGATAACAAAGGGAAGAAAGTATGACTATTTGAAGTGTTGGAGATTACATAAAGAGATGATAAGAAGACTTAAGGAGAAAATCAATAGAGAAGAAGAAAATGAACCATATTCATGTCAAATGAAAATCTTCTTAATGATAAAATACACATGCATGACATGTGCTATGAAGGATTGAAGTTGTCACAAGATTTCATGCTAATAGCCTTCGTGTCTATCTAATGCCTATGTCTTTCTTGAGGACAAGCAAGATTTTAGCTCGAAGGAATGATGAGCTTATAATTTGTCATGTTTATATAATTTTGTATAACACTTTAAATCATATTTATAATACCTTTCCAATTCATTTCAATACATTACCTTGATTTATGAAGCATTAACTATGATTAATGATTTATTGATTAGTATTTGTATGTGTAGCTAGTTAATGCTAATTTATGATAAATGGTTATTATTAAATAATAAATGTTTTGAGATGATTAACATATTGTTTTTGAGATACTTGAGTAGTTCATACAACTGGAAAGAAGGAGAAGCAAGTTGACACTTGTTAATATTCAGTAGTTGCAGGAAATGCAGTAGTTTCAGTAAAATGGGCATATCTCACTCAATTCTTAATGAAATTCAGATTTGCTTAATGATTTGGAAAGATGAAAAATATGAGAAATTTTTTTTAAAAGGTTTTGATCCAATTCAAAATAGTTAATGAGAAGCACGTATCTGAATTTGACTGAGTAAAAATAGCCAAATTTGAAGGCAGCCAAAACCCAGTCTTGGTAAAATGATCATATCTTCCATGTTTCTTAATGAAATAAAGATTTTCAAAATGATCCGGAAAGATAAGAAGGAGGAGGATAATATGGAAACAGAATTTGAGATAACTCACAATAATAAGTGAGAAGCATCCGTTTGAATCTGAGTGTAGGAAAAGTGGAACAACAAATCAACAGACTTAGTCAAACTTCTTCTATTTATTATGACTTGAGTTATAACTTCAAAGTAGGTTGGATATGATTTGTATTGTATTTATGAGCATTAAAAAAAATCCAAAAAATCATATTTTTCATAAAAGAGTCCAAACAAACTCTTTTTCCAATCAGTTAAGAAGATAAGTTGTAATAAGACTCTTTGTCTTAGTCATTGTTTTAGAATAAGTCTCTTCCTTATTTAAAGGAATGATGAGACACATGTTATATGGTTGTTAGGGAGTCAATAAGCTTATATATTAAAAATTTTAATCAAGAAAAAGGAGCAAGTGGTATTTGTTCATTACCTTTAGAGAGTCATCATTATGTAGAAGAAAACTTGTAATAGTAGCAATAATTTTAATAAAAGTTGTAGATTGCATTTTCATGGAGGCGCGTTACTTGTATATGATATTTTAAGGACATATATCTGAGTTTAAATTATCTAAGCAAGGTACACTTTTGATAGTTTTTACCTTTGATATTTATAGAAGTAGAACACGTAGAAAACTGTTGTGTATTACATAGTTTCCTACAGTGATTACTGTGTAGTTCCTGTAGCCATTACTATGCAATTAGATTTATTTCCAGCATTGTTATACTTTTATTTTTGCAATGATAGAATAACTTAGAGAATCCCATAGTGAATATACTTTGCAGACCTATTTCAAGTATACGTCCTTGGGTTGATAATTTAAATGTGCCTTCATAATGATGAGATAACTACTTAGTATGGATGTCCAATCCCTAAGTTATGGTTCTAAAGCCTAGTTATTAAAACTATTATAGGAGCCCAACACAAAGCATCAAGTGTAACAGTTTCATTCTGTATGGATCTCAATTCTTGAATAGTAGATACTCAAATAGAATATTTGGGCGAAAGAGTTCTCATAATTTTTCTTACCACTTATTCTCTAGTTAGTGTTCCACTAGCACCTTTGATAACACTAACAACTTCCTTGATTCTAAAAATATATTGAGAAATGTTCTCTTCATCTTTCATTCTCATCTCATCAAAATTTCCTCTTATTTTGTCAACATTTTCTTTTTGTACATGCATATCACCTCCATAAACAAGTGCAAGCTTATCTCACATCTCTTTTGCAGTAATACAGTTCTTAATGTCATTGAACTCAACATCTGTTAGGGAAGAAGCAATTTCAATCATTACCGAGTTGTGTTCCTTCTTTTCTCTCATCTGATCAAGTGTCATAGGTCCAGGAGGCGGTGGAGTATAGTCATTATCCAAATGATTGAGTGTATATTCTCCAACCCCAGATAGGAATAACCTCATCCTGCTTTTCCATGTAGAGAAACTTTCCTTGTTCAACTTAGGTACTTCTCTCCTATACATATTCAGATCTTTTACTCAAGTCTTTCAAACTTATCCCTTTAGAGTACTTAGCTTTGATACCAATTGTTGGATTAAAGAGAGGGGGGGGGGGGTAAATTAGTAATCCTTTATTCTTTATACCTTAACAACTTTCTCTGATTCAACTCAGTGTCAACTCGGTCAAGCACACTTCTCTATAAACCAATAACAATAAATTAAATTTATCAACTAATAATAACATTCACAATAAACATTCAACACATATAACACTAGTATTTAACGTGGAAACCCAATTTGGAAAAAACCACTATGGGAATTACCACCCACTAAAGAAATACTCTTATGAAGTATGCTCAGTTAAAAACCAATTTAGTTAAAGATTACAATACACATTGTTAAATGTGACCCTATTAGGTGATTTACCTCGGATCTATTAGGATCTTCACCCCGTTAGGAGTGGCCTAGTTAAAGGTCTTCAAACACTCTTTTAGAATGTTACCTCTTGAAGGGATTTACAATAAGACTATTAAGTCCACTCGGTTAAGATATTTTTCTGATATAAATTTGTTAATAAGAAACAACATATAAATTAACCTATAAATATGCAACTATCTCTTGCATAATCATATCCCTTATGTTCTCTTTGTCTTCACATCAATCCTTCACTTTCCATTGGCTTCAACACTTCATCAATCTTAGCTTTCTAACTCAGAATTCAACATTATCCTTCTTCACTGCATCAGTCGGTGACTCATCAATCCTTCAACTTGTTATCCTTCTCTTCATACAATTTTATCTTTTATATAGACTTTTATTTGCCTCTTAATATCTTTTATTATATTTTCCTTTGATTAAAATCTTAGTTGTCCAATTATCCTTACAAACTAATTCAATGAATTTAGATCTCGGTAAAACATTTTATCATCACCTCGGAACTTGAACTTTCTTGGAACTTTTACCTTCTCTTTTTTCTGCTTAGATATATACCACAGATCATCACCTTGAATTTTCGTGATTGTAGATCTTATTAACTAACTCTTCCTCATCATTATAATCTTCTAGCTCATCATAGCTCATCATTAAATGTCAATTTGACCCTTGTATTAAATTTTTGTTCCTTTCTTAGTGGTTAACTCCTTTTCCTCAACTGAATTTAGGTTAACTTCACTCGATAACTAAAACCTTCAAATCGATGTCTTGATTTCCTTTCTCTTTATCGAGACTTACTTTCCTTTTACTGAATGACTTTTTCTTGCTCGGTAGCCAAACCATTTTTCTTACCGACTTGACTAATCTTCTTTATCGACTTGATATAATCACATGTTTGGTAGAAAAATAATTATATCATCATAACCTTAACATTGTCTAATATGTATCTGTTGCCCAATTAAGTTCTTCATCTTCACAACATTTCACTTCTTCTTCTTCTTAATTCATTCAACTTATATCATACTCTGAATGATATGGAAACTCAATATAAATCAGAAATCAATTGTTTGACATCAATGACAAGATAATAACTGATCTAATATTTCTACTATCTTATATACCTTTGATCTTAGTTGGTCTTCATCATCATCACCATCAGTTATAATAATAGTTACAGATCTAGGATTTACCATTGGTAGCTCAAGAATTTAGTCTCTTCAACTTGTAGCCTCTTCTATCATTGTGATGCTTTCACATCAATTGTCCAAGTAAGTTGTGGTTGTAGACATGATGTCTTATGATCATATAAATACTAATTTTATGCCTGATCCACTCAATTTCATCTCACACTTTACCAATACCAAAATATCCATCTGTAGCAGTACTTACTATACACCGGTTACTATACTTAGCTATTTTCTACTTACCAATTCAACATTGACCTTACCCATTGATCCAACCATGTGTGGTAACTATATTGCTATCAATGACAACCAAAAATACAGTCACTTGTGACCACTCACCAAAATCCATCACAATGTCAACAAAGTGGTCCTAAGACCCCTTAGGACACATTAGGACATATTAGAACCCATTAGAACCCCTTAGAACACATTAACCATTATGGGACACACTAATGTGTCCTAAGGGGTTCTAATGAGTCCTAAGTGGTTGTACAATAGGTCCTAAGTGGTTATAATGAGTCCTAATGTATCCTATTGGGTTTTAAGTGGTCCTAACGTGTCATAAGGAGTCATAATAGGCCCTAAGTGGTCCTAGGACCCCTTAGGACACATTAGGAACCCTTAGGATCCATTGTTAATAATATAAGGTCACAAAATGATTTTAGAATTGTGGCCCCATAACTTTTAGATAGATCTTCATTCGGTCGCTCCATATTGTGTAGTTATATCTTGTGAACTTAGGACCTTCCTTATTCAACATTGGATCTTCCCCTCAAGTTATTAAGCTTACAAAAAAGAGGACCTAGGTCTTTCATACCAATTGTTAATACTATAAGGTCTAGATTACTTATAGGGGTGGTGAATTAGTAATATATAATCAAATAAAAAACTTTTCACAATCCTTTCAACAATATCAACCTCATTCATTAACTTTAAACTTTTATGCATGCAATAAAAAAAAGTAATCATATAACCACACAAATATGGAACACGTGACACCAGTATTTTATTATGGAAACCATGATTAAGGGTGAAAATCAAAATGGGAATTAGCACCTACTAATGATTAAGGGTGAAAACCATAGTGGGAATTATGAAGTTAAATGATCAAGTGGCAAAGGTGAAGGTATCTTTGACAATAGATGAAATACTTCCAGATTATAATGTATTTTATTAGCATGATCTAATATCATCCTCTTTGTTGTGTTACAAAATCTTATAATTTTTACTTTCAATCCTTTGGTGGAAGGTGTTGTAGTAGAACAACCAAGATTCTTCTTTTGTGATGTATATTCCATGTCATTTGATGATTATTTATTCTCCATGCCTGCAGAGGAGACCTTGGAGCTCGATCATCTATTTATTTTCTCTTTCTTGTTGAGAAGCTAAAGGACCACATTCTAGCATCAGATATGGCTTTCCTAGTCATGAAAGCCATCTATTTTCCACTACAGAAAAAATTATTTTTCCAAAATTTACAACAACCAATTGACATATATTCTTAATTTGAAAGTTAAAAATCTGCAATTAATAATATTTAACTCCTTTGCATGTTCATTTCATAGAGCACACTATCTTCTTCTTAGCCATTAATAAAATGTGGACATTTCCAAACATAGAAACCTTGCAGATTCAATCGAGAGAGCCCATAGTGCATTTTGTAAAGTGGATTTCCCATTCACCATTTTGTATAACATTCCCTAAGAAAAAATTGGGCAACTTTAGACAAATTTGGAATTATAGCTTGTCCTGTAAAAGAATTTCTAAAAGTAAAAAACTACAAGTTTCTACTTTTTCCTTAGGAATTTTCTATTTTTTCTATCTTTTAGCTATAAACATCTTCTTGAAAGAAAATACAACATAGTGGTTTCATTTTTTCTTTTTGTCAGAGTCCATATTTAGTTGTCCATAACAACATATTTAGTTTTCCTTATCACAACATATCTTTTGTGGTCCATAAAAAAGCCATATGTTAGCAACACCAACAAAGACCACTTAGGGCTAGTGGGTTGTAATGGTTTAACTTAGCATGCCCAAGGTGTTTAAAAAGTTTTCACTATTTTTATGAACATTATTTACCCCTTTGTTGTGTCTTCCTAAAATTAGTGCCTAACTTAAGCTTGGGTTGTTCTTAAATGTTTTTGTAGTCTTGGTAATTGTATATTAGGCTAACAACTACAACATTCCTTCTTGGGGCTCCCAACACATATAAGTAATAAATAACATAAGAAAATAGATATGTAGATAATACAAAATTAAGAATCAACTTCAAAATATTTTCAATGGCAAAATGTACCAACAAACCTCATCCTAATTCTATTAATATTTTAAAAAGTTGTAAAGTTGGAAGAGGGTTAATTAAATTATTCATTTTTAATAAAAAAAGTTCAGTTATTCATATTGTCTTAACACATATACTCTTTAAGAAGAATTTGTTTTCTGAGATTATAAAAGGATTGTGTTTGGTCCAAATATAAAATAAGACTCCATACACTTTGTGCTAATGGAACGAACATCATCCTTGATAATCATGTAAAACACATTTTAACACAATGAAAGCAACTTTTAAAAACTTCAAATCCCAAATTGATTTTTATATTGCTTCAAATAGAATTTCCATATCTATTTTAATATCCACTGCCAAGAATGTTGTCAAGATATTGTTGAGACTCAACTGTATATTTGGTTGACATTAGTTCATTCAATAAATGATGGCATTCAAAAAAATCATTTCGAATAGATGAGATACTAATGTTTATCCAACATTAGTACATGAAAATCAACAATGTTTGGGGGAAAAAATATAGAATCAAGTTTGTATCCATGCACAACCTATTTAGCAAATAGTTTTACATAGGAAAACTTTTTTGTTTGACAAAGCAAACCTTTCTCATTAAGTCACATTTAATATTTTTAATTAAATCTTTAAATTTTTTTATAAATAAATAATAAATAAATGGCCCCTCCAAGCAATAGAAAAGAAGTAAAGTTTCAAATTCACATTGATCTTACTAAAAAGAAAGAAAAAAAGAATATCTTTCTCTATGCTCTCATTTGAAATAGGAACTCACTTCAATTGAAATGGAACACTCCTTGATCTTAAATGTTGATACAAAAAATATTTACACAATTGAACTAGAAACAACTTGCAGCTATCCTATAGGTTATAGAAATTTACTTGCTCTTATACTTCAAATGACCAATTACAAATTTTATGAAACATGCCTAATTAATTTTCTCCCATTTTAAATAAGTGAACAAATAATTTAAATATGTTTAAATAATTTAATTTAACTGGTTTAAAACTATGTTTCAAATTTTTTGAAATTTGAATAGTTGAGAGAATAATTTAAAAATAAAAGTTATTTTAGCATCCCAAATTTATTTGAAGATTTGAATAGTTGAAAGAATGATTTAAAAATAAAATTTATTTTAGCGTCCCTAATTTTTCATTAGAAAAAACAATCTTACTATTAAACTAAGAAAAAACATTCTATCATTCCAAAAAAAACACATTCTTAACATTCCAAAAAAAATAAAATTCCTACCATCACTAAAAAAAAAACACATTCTACCATTCCTTAAAAAAAACATTCTCACGGTTCCAAAAATAAAAAATTAAAAACACATTCTACCATTCCTTAAAAAACCATTCTTACCATTCACTTTAAAAAAACATTCTTATCGTTCCTTAAAAAAACATTCTTATCGCTCTAAAAAAACATTCTTACCGTTCACTAAAAAAGCATTCTTACTGCTCCTTAAAAAAAACATTCTTACCTATGGGCGTTGATATAGAAACTTCACAGAGTGTTTAATTTTATGTTTTGTTTCCTGAGAATTTCCTAACTGTAGATGGTGATTGCTGAGATTGATGCCCATCTGGAGAAACACTTAAGCAGGGCATGTTCTATGTTTTATGTTCTATGTTCTATGTTCTAGAGGCTTGGATCGATTCTCGAAGGATATTGCAGGGAGATCAGATGAGTATTTTTGGGGAATCAATGGGAGCTTCAGCTAATATTTAATTTTCAATCTTTAATTTGTTGTTTGTGTCCTTTAAGTCCCGTGGATGAGAATTTCCTCATGGCGATTGATTCGATTGATGGCCATTGATGAGATTGAAGGCTCCCTGTTTAATTTCCTGAATTCGTAACTATTGATGGCAGATTGAAGAGCCCATTAATTTCTTGATGAGATTGAAGACCTAATTGATGCCCAGCAGGGCATGGACTATGGAAAAGAGCAAAGGAGGAATGGGGGCTTCAATTAATATTGTCAGGTATGTATCAAATACTCATGTCCAAATTGTTTTTGTAGTGATTTAGTGTTGAATCCAAAATTTATGTGATTAGGAGGACTGGTTTCTCAAACATTTCACAATATCAAGGATTAGTTGACTATTAATTTTTTAAATCGATACCCTGTTTCCTGTTGAAGGCTATTTATTCATCAATGGAATGCAAACTATTCAGGAAACTCATCACAGTTGTTTGATGAGAAGAGCTCTGACAAAATTGCACTGCTTTGTTGCACCAGAGAAAGCCAAGCCCTCCAAGTCCAGGTTAGTAAGCTCTCTTCCTCCTCCTATGCAATTCTGTGTAGAATAAGCATTAGAATTAGTATTTTGGAGATATAAATGGCGTCAACAATGGATATGACAAATTTTGGTTAAAATGGCTAAAAGAACATCTGCAACAGCTGTGAGAAAATCTGTAATGATTTTAAGATGCCTACAAAAATGTCATAAAAACACTCATAAAATTTGTATTAGAATATTCGGCATCCATGAAGTCACTATCATTTTTAGACAAGAAGTTAACCTGCTGCTGAGACGAAGGGGCTGGAAATTTACAACCTAGTTTTGGCATTTCAATAATTAGTACTCACCACCAGGTGGTCTTTGATTCATCCAAGCATAACGCTGTTGCTGGAGTCATATAAGAAAAACCCGCCAAAATTGTTCCCTACTGACGAGCTCTTTGGTCTGGCCCGCTGAGGATGCCAATGACTGAGGAAGAGATCATAGAAGTTTCGATAAAAAACCATTTTAAAAACATTACAAGTGTATCGACCAATAAAATCTGTGAAGTTTTAATAAAAATCATTTAAAAAACATTACAAGTCTATTAAGAACAATTTAATTAACAAGAGTTAAGAACAATAAAATGTCTTCTGGTAAGCTGGTGTGGTAAGGGCTTCTACTTCAGGCCCCCGTGATGTTCTCTGTAGTAGTGCGCCTCATGCTCATGCCGGTCCCCCTGTTGTGCTTGGTGGGTTGCATGATGTTGTGGGGATGGAGCCTGCCCTTGGGCCTCCTACCTTTGGGTCCCCTGTTTCCCCTACCTCTTTGGTCATCTCAGCTGGAGGCTTGGCTCCGCTTTGTCAGAGAGTTTGGGTGTGGGTGAGCAGGGGCTCCTTGCTTCTTGTCCAGGTAAATTTAAAAAGCATTTAAAGGGGGGTGTTGGCTCGATGCATGATGTGCCCGCTAGGGGTCCTCCTTCTAAGGGTGCTTCCTCTGGTCCATTTTTTCATTCTTTTGCTATTAACCCAAATGCCTCCATTGCTGCTATTGATCATGTTGGAGCGAGTTTTGGGGGCCCTTCCCATTGTGTTTCTAGGGGTTCTTATGCTGAATCTACATATAAGGCTTTGCACGAGGCTGGGAGTTCTTCCCGTGGTGTGCCTCCTTCCATTCTGATTTCTGCCAATGACCCTCTCTCTGTTAAGCTCTCTGCTGCTACCGAAGGGGAGCTAGAAACTTTCTTTGAGACCCTTAGGGATCAAGCTTTGATTTGCTGCTTTCAAGGGTTATGGCTGACTCTGCTCCAACATCATGACTGGATTTCTTGAAAATGGGAACCAATAATCTTAGATAACGCCCATATCTTTCCTTGAGTAAAAGGTTTCTTTGTTGCTAAATTTGATAGATATAAGGATAAAACTAAGATCTTGTGTGAAAATTTCTTCAGCTGGGAGGAGTATAAATTTTTGCTTATGGTAAAACCCTAACATCCAAATTTTGACTCTTCCTCTGAAGTTTTCAGTAATATCCCTATTTGGGTAAGAATCCCAAAGCTCCCTCTCCATCTCTAGCAAGGTATTGTCTTGGAGCAGGTGGGTGAGGCTTTGGGGGAGTTTCTGCTTATTGATGATGATTCTTCAAATATGTTTCATTCTACCTATGCCCATATTCTGATAGATATTAACATTTTGCAGGACCTTCCCTTCAAAATTAAAATTGAATCATCTAAAAGTTGCTGGACTCAACAACTGGATTATGAGGGTATCCCCTTTAGGTGTAGGAAATGTTTTAAAATAGGTCATCATGCTTCTCTCTGCACTATTGATTTTATTAAGAAGAAATCTTCTCATACATGGTGGAAGGATGCCTCTACCAAGCATTATACAGTTCTGAAAAGGTCTTCTCAAAGTTTGAAGGACTCTGCTCTTGTCTTGGGTTCTTAGAAGCCTACTGATGAAAATGATTCGAATCTTGTTTTGCCTCCAGCCGTCCCTATAGGGATTGTTCTTGAGGCTGATCTTAATTGCTCTGCTGGGAAAATTTCCCCTCTTTCTTTGTTGGCGGATTCCAAGCTTTTTGCCGGCGGTTCTATGGCTGCTTTTCCTACCAACTCTGCTAGTGCGATTTCTATTATGGAAACTGTTGCTCCTTCTTCTCTTGCTGGGAGCTGTTCAGGTATGTTGGGGGATGATTCCTCTATTTTGAATTCCTTGCACTGGCAGGATGATGCAGCAAGAGTCGAAGATGGTTGGATCATTGTGAAAGGGAAACAATGTAAGAATTCCTCTTCATCGTTTGAGATGACACTTCGTTCTCATAAAAAGGGGAACTTTGGATAGTATTGTTGCTATCTTTATAGTACTGTTGTTTTTTATGTAGACCAAGGTAAGGAGGATCCAATTAAGGACAATCCAACCTTGCATCTTCAAAACAACACAGCGGAAAACTCAACACAATAATTGTTTCAAATCAAGTTTCTATTAACATGCCCAACTATAAGGCCTTCCGGGTTAGGGCCAATTACAATCAGAAACAATTTTGCATGATCAACAAAGATCCAATACACTACCAGCTAGTCCAGTTCTGAAAACAATCAGCAACTGGTGGAAACCGTAAGGCAGATCTAAACTTGAGCTCGCAAGCCTCCAAGTAATCTCCTTGTCTCCAAACATGCAACCACTAGCTCTTCTATAACAAACTATCATAATACAATCTGATCTGCAAGATCTCGCAAGATCTTTTCCACAACTTCACTTATCTGAATTCCCAAATCTGCTACCCTTAAACAATTACCCAAACACTCCTTAAATACTAATCTCAAGCCACAAGTCGGCATGAAGAAACAACTAACTGCTACAAAACAAATATTAAATGCAACAATAGTCGGCTCTCAAATAGCCTTACAATTATTTAATTCTCCATGTCGGCCTCTAGATCCACATAGGAGAATGTGACAATAGATACCAATATTAAATGCACCAAGTCGGCCAACCAAATCACCAAGAACACCCATCGGTAAACCAGGACTATCGAGTAGCAGTGAAACAACCGAGCACTAGACCAAGCATAACCGAGCAACATAGTCATTACCGAGCACCAGTTTCATCGAGCATCAGAAGCTTTACTGAGTTCCTTCAGCGACCAAGCTTCCGTTCTTAACTGAGACCACCGGTTAAAGTTACAACCGAGTTCCACATAACCAAAACAACACACCTCCATACAGATTCACCGATTACCCCAGAATGCCCCTGCATCAGACACCCAGGTTCGAAAAGATGTTCATATGTGAGAAGAACATCTTCCAGGATTCATCACATAAATCCCAAACTGGTTCTTCAGATACATGTCCTCCAACTTCTCAACTTGCATACTTTTCCACTTCAGCTTTCTCTATCTTTTCAAGTCTTTTATTGACAAAACACAGGCTTGTTCTCCAAACTGATCATTCATTTTCTTAGGATCTACCAACTCAACTTGGCTACCAATACTCAGACTTCTCCTACTGAGCGTTGTATCCAGCAAAGGCATCAGGGAAAACTTCATGTCATCCTTCTCAATAGTAAACACATTCTTGACACAATCATAAATAGCTCTATAATCATATTACCAAGGTCTACCCAACAATATATCACAACTATTCATCTTCACAATGTCACATAACACAAGATCCTTATACTGGCCAATTTGAACATCAACAAAGCATTATTCTCTTATTTCTAGAGCATGATCATCTTGCAAGCAGCCAATCCTATAAGGGCAAGGATGCTTCATTCTATTCAAACCAAGTTTCTGAACTATTTCCTCAACAACAAGGTTATCAGTACTACCACTGTCAACAATTACATTACAAAGTTTACCTCCAGATCTGCACCGAGTCTTGAACAAGTTAATCCTCTGACAAGGTTCCTCTTTTGTACTGAACAATGTTCGCCGAATCAACAAGTTCTCAGATTCAGGTTTATTTTGAATGTTTTCATTCACCATAGCAGTTCGTCGGTCACCACACTTCTTTTGTGTACACTCAAAAGAACGATGTCCTGCTTCACCACAATTATAGAAAGTACCCTTAAAGATAACTCTACCTATCTTCTTCTTCGGTTCTATAGGTTTCTGTTCATCTTCTGCATCATTCGGTTTATCCTTCACCGAGTGAACAATCTTTTCCTTTCCTCCGGAATTACTATTATGCTTCCTTTTCAACTTGTCTTCTGCCCTCAGAGCATACTGATAAGCATCTTCAACAGAATCAATCTTTAGCATACCAAGCTCATCTTGAATATTGAATCTCAAACCATTCACATACTGGGCTACCTCTTCCTTACCAAGTTCTCTGTGTCCAGACCGAATAGTAAGTTTGTAGAACTCCTCGATATAATCTTCAACAAACAAATCCTTCTGTTTTAGATTCTGCAATTTCTTAAACAAGTCAAGCTCATAGTCAGCAGGTATGAACTTAGCTTTTAACTTAGTCACCATCAACCTCCACCGATTGATCTTCGTTTCACCTTCATCTTCTCTATCTCTTTGTAATTATTTCCACCAAAGAGTAGCATGTATTTTCAACTTAGTTTGAGCCAGCCTCACTCGAAGAGGATCTTCAATTTCTTTAAGCTTAAAGAAGTCTTCAAGTTCACCAATCCAATCAATCAAATCCTCGGGTCTCAAAGTACCAGATAAAGTAGAAACTTCTATTCGGTAGTTATTACTTAACCGAGCTCCAGATCTATGCAACCGACCAGTTCTATCTTCACCAGATCTGTCTTTCCAATCATCACCACTAGATCTAGTAGCTTCAAATTCTTCAGTAGCTTCCTCATAACCATCCTCAGTACCAACATTCCGAGGTATACCGGTAACAACTCTCATGATTTCAGAAATCATGTCATTATTCATTAACTCAATCTCAGATCTGAAATCTGATTTTACCTTCTCTGTAATCTTCGATTCTACAACATCACAGAGATATGTAATTTCTCTAGGGTCCAATCTTCTCGGAGGCATCCTTAAAGATAAGAGAAACCCTCTGCAATAAACCCTACATCGACCACCTTGTGACAATCTCCAAGTTGTATGCAAGTCAGATCACAACCCGCCACCTCGCAAAACAACTAGGGCAAGATTCCACAAGTTTAGTGCCATGGATCTGCAACTCAGATCATACAATCTCTTTGCCAACAAGGTCAATTTCGCAAGATTAGCCTTGCTAAGTCAACCTTCACCCAACAAGATCAACTCTACTCTGATACCACCTAACATAGACCAAGGTAAGGAGGATCCCATTAAGGACAATCCAACCTTGCAGCTTCAGAACAACACAGCGAAAAAATCAACACAACAATTATTTCAAATCAAATTTCCATTAACATGCCTGGTTGTAAGGCCTTTCGGGTTAGGGCCAATTACAATCATAAACAATTTTGCAAGATCAACAAGGATCCAATACAACACCAGCTAGTCCAGTTTTGAAAACAATCAACAACTGGTGGAAACCCTAAGGCAGATCTAAACTTGAGCTTGCAAGCCTCCAAGTAATCTCCTTGTCTCCAATAATGCAACCATAGCTCTGCTATAACAAACTATCAGAATACAATCTGATCTGTAAGATCTCGCAGGATCTTTTCCACAACTTCACTTATCTGAATTCCCAGATCTGCTACCCTTAAACAATTACCCAAAAACTCCTTAAATACTAATCTCTAGCCACAAGTCGGCATGAAGAAACAATTAACTCCTACAAAAAAAATATTAAATGCAACAACAGTTGGCTCTCAAATAGCCTTACAATTATTTAATTCTCCATGTCAGCCTCTAGATCCACATAGGAGAATGTGACAACAGATACCAATATTAAATGCACCAAGTCGGCCAACAAAATCACCAAGAACACCTGTCGGTAAACCAGGACTACCGAGAAGCAGTGAAACAACCGAGCACCAGGCCAAGCATAACCAAACAACACAGTCATTACCAAGCACCATTTTCACCGAGCATCAGAAGCTTTACTGAGTTCCTTTAGTGATTGAGCTTCCTTTCTTAACCAAGACCGCCGGTTAAAGCTACAACCGAGTTCCACAGAACCAAAACAACACACCTTCATGCAAATTCACCGGTTACCCTAGAATGCCCTTGCATCAGTTTCTAATGTTCATATATTAGCAGTGTTCTAGGTTTTTAGTTTGAGCGTCCTGCCATTTCTATGGTTGGACTGATTTGTCTCAGGAGCTTATAACATTATATCCTAAGTTGGTATCTGTTAAAGGGTTTTGGGGCCCCTTCAAAACCTGTTGTTACTTTAATCAAAAACATTACAAGTCTATTGAAAAAACTTAATTTTTGAATGCAAAAATAATAAAACCCCTGGGAAAATATTATGAGCCAATCTGAAAAATGATATATTTTTCAAATAATTCAAATTAAAAATAAAAGGGTGGCCGAACATTAAAAATCATAGAAAGTATTTTATGATGCATTGTTTCCAAGAAAAACCAATGCCAATAAATTCTACTCAAAACATAAGTCTCCTCCTGGAAAGGCCAGACTAATAATGCTTTAATTATGATTTAATGATTTAGATTTCTAAGAAAACTCTTGAAATAACTATTTCAGACCGATAACAAATCATTGCAGAAACATGGCTTATTATAAGGAATAACGAAATTCAATAAGTCATGCAATATGTAGTCAATTTTTTTCTTCCATTACTTGTTAATGAAGGTGAAGGTGACTTAGTGGTGTTGGTGATCATGATGATCAAGACCAATACATTGTAGGAAAGGATAATATATTACATATAAACATTTCCCAACATCACTGAATAGACAAATGACCAAATAACAGGTGGAACGGAGTCAGATCACCAGTACTTTTATAGGCAATCGTAGTGATTAACAAGTACTTTTAGCAAACCTTCAAGAGTCCTCCAAACTCTTCCAAAAAATACTTCTATACTCTCAATTTCTTACACTTCTTCTATGTTCTCAATTTCTTATACTTATGTTTTATTTTCCTTAATTCTTGTTTGAGTCTTACCAATGAAATGGTTTGAGTCTTGCCAGTTAGACTCACTTGATTTGACCAAACTTAGTTAGACAAATTAGCAAGTATGGTCAAACCAAGTCTAGGCAAGTTCTGTTTTGCCACTTTCGAGGTGCATGTGATATGATGTGGCCCCTTGATCTTGTTGATTTATATTCCTAGTAGGTATTCTTCTTCAGAGGTTTTTAACTTAGTGAATTTTTGCAATCCTCTGTTTTAAGTGATTTATAGGGGAAAAAAAGATAGGAGGTAGAGATGGAAGTTACAGGTTGAAGAATACATTTCAATAACAAATCAAGAGGAAATTAACAATGCAGTTTATAATTAATAAATGTTTAAGTATAAAATAATTTTCAATATTTGATGCTGAAAACCATCTCGAATTAGATTATAATTAATCAATATTTCAAGTGTAAAAAGATATTGCCCACCATTTACAAAAGAGGAGATACAAAGTTTGATACAGTCAAAAACTACAAAATGATAATACCCTAGAATCAAAACCTGATTACATCATACTCTGTAGAATTATATGATAGCCAGATTGTTAATGAAAAAAGATCCAACCAAGTTTCATACAGTCAAAAACCACAAATTGATAACACCCTAGAATCAAAACCTGATTACATCATACTCTTTGGAATTATATGAGGATAAATGGATTAAATTTAATCCTGCATAATGGTAAGCTTTATGGCTAGAATCAAAACCCCAAGCTGACTCGTCCTCCATTCAATGCAATGTCAGATGTTTAGCGAGAGAGACACTAGCCTGATGCCATTTTTTATTGGAATTCTTGCCAAGGTAGCCGCTTTTTAAAATAGGATCCCAAAATATTTTAGCATGACAGTGAAAAAGAGGTACTCATAAGACTCATTGGTATTACATACACTACATGAGATGGAGACATAGTTAATTTCCATTCTTTATAGTCACTTGTTTGTTGCAGTATGTTCTTATTACAGGAATAATGTATCTTTTTCTTTAGGAAGCAAAGTAACAAGAAAGCATGGCTTTAGATATGCATGATTACTCATCATTTATAATTCATTTAGAAATTTAAAATCTATATATATATATTTTTAATCAAAAGTAGACGGAGCTACTATTAAAATTTGAAGTTACAGAGTAGTATTACATGCATCCTCTTAGTCTTTTATCACATTATGTTTCTTAATTACCAAATTTTGTTTAGTGTAATGTTATATATTGGATTGAGGTTAGGTTCAGCAGAAATTTGACAAGACATTTAGGGAGGTATTTAAGATCTACCCTGCCTTCAAAATTGCTTGTAATTTACCAGTGTGAACAGAGTAGATATCTCATTACCCCCACGGATTTACATCATTTTTGAAACATAAATAATACCCACAAAGTTATTTATCCTGCAAGGAGATATTTTAGCTTTAGTTGCTAGTGATTTCACCACTTAGCTAATGTTTCAGCTTTTGTTTTAGCATTCTAGATTGAAGACATATCAAGCCAATCGTGAAACAGGTATGCCTGTTTACATTCGTATTCATATATTCATTTCACAGTTTTTTGTTTTTTAAATCTGTAGTTATATATGAAGATTCCAATATATGCATCGTACATGTTGAAAGAGAGTTTTATATCTAAAAAATGAGCTGCAGAATCGATCTCTAAGGCATGACCAAAGAATTCAACCTTCTTATTTTGAAGACTTTAGTGATTTTATATATGCTCGTGTGCTTGTTTATTATTTAAAAAGAGTTAAATATTACGAGCTGCAGAAATTTGTTTCTGAAGGTGTTATGAGCTGCTTTCAATACATAGTACTTCAAAAAAAATAAAAAAATACAAGGAATTAAGAAATCAGCTGAACGCTTAATATATGTTAATGTTATAAGAATATGGCACAATAACTGTAAAGCAGTAACCAAATAAAATCCAAAAAGAGAAAAGGAGAATATTGAAGAGATGCAACAAAAGTAAAATGAAATAGTCTCGCAGAGAAGGGACATAACTCCTCTCTAGTGTTAAAGAGGGGGGCATTTTTTTGTGATTAGAGTTCCTCATTACCAGAAGACAAGGAAACTCCTTTATAGCCAAGCAGAAGATGAAACGACTAATGGTTCTTCATTGAGCGAGAAGCTGTCCTTGTTCTTGGAATTAGATTCTCATATCTGAAAATCTAAGGGCAATATCACAAGTTGAAGTAATAATGAATTATGTATGGTGACTGTAGTTAGACTCTCATATTTGTCAATGAAGGTGGCTGTAGTGGTGGTGGTCATCATGATGATGATCAAGACCAAAACACTGTACTATCCTCAAGTTAAAGTTGTGCTATCCTCTTAGTCTTGTACTGCATTCTGTTTCTCAATTACCAAATTCTGCTAGTGCAGTGTTATATTGGCTTAGCTTCAACAAGAATTTGATAGAACAATTAGGGAGGTATATGGCTAGAGCAGAATTTCCATTGCCTCCAATGATAACTATCATCTTTGAAACATAAATAATACTCTACAAGGAGATATTTTAGCTATAGTTACTTCAGAAAAATGAAAATCCTAATCGAACTCATTTTCTGGATTAGAAATGTCTGCTTTAGTAAGTTTTATGTTTCCATTGAAGATCTGCAACAATCTCAAGAATAACTTGGTTAATATCATTTATTGACTCTGAAAATATATCTGAAATATTTAACATAGCGAAGAATATTTACTTTTCAAAATGCTTTGGACTTGTAGCAGCTATTGGTAAAACTGGCAAGACATCTTTAGCTTCTTCCGCATCAATAATCTATAGCGAATTTTGTGCAAATTGTGAAAGCAAAATCCCCCTCTTACTGATTTATAGAATATGCTTCAATCTCCCTTGCCTTTTTAACAGATTGACTTGCAGATGCTAGAGAGGAATGATGCCCTTGTATGACTGAAAGAAGCAATGAGAATGGTCCAAAGGGCTAGACTTCACAGACAAACAATTCTCAGCAAAAGGTTTGAGTATATTGTTTTTACTACATAACACTGCTTATGCCCGATTCTTCCTAGATTCTAAATTATGATTTTTAACTAATATTTTCTTTAACATCATTTGACGATTTTGATGTTAAAAGGTGTATTAATGTTAGGTGTCAAATGTGCAGGTTTCATTTGGTTTGGAAGAAATAATAAAAAACAAATGCTAAGGAGTACTGTCATTTCTTATTGTAAATGTATTTGTACACTGATGAATGCCTAAATTTCTTGTAAACACTGCTTGACAATTATAATTAATAAAAAATATATTATTTTTTAGGAGAGGTAGAAATACCTCTCCACAAACTCTTAAGGATGGCCATGGACATCCTTTAAAAGGTCTTTCTTGTTCATTTTTCATATTTTTTTACTTTTTTAATGTTCCAATCTTATTAAATTTAATTAAATAGTTTTGTTAATTAAATATGTATTTTGAAATTAATTTTGTGTGAAGGGTATAATAAAAGATAATTAAGGTTGTATGGATTTCTTATTTAAGTTTATGTGGTTGAGCTGTATCGTTTTTGTTTAAGGTTGCATGAAACTCATATCAATTGTTTAGGGAACCTATTCATGGAGGAGTTTTATGGTTGCTTGTAAACAACTTATTGATTAGTTGGGTCTTATGGATTTTATATTAAATATGGAGAATGTTTGAGAATTGCTTGTAAACAACCTAATGATTAGCTAAGTCTTATGGGTTTTATATAAAATTATCATAGCTAATTTACATCTACCATTATGGAGTGTTTGGTGTTCTTTTCCATTAGGGTTAATGACATTAACCAATGTCACTAATTATATCTTTTTTTTTCAAGTGTCTAATTGTAAGTATGTCATCAAGTTGCATAACATACCTTAGTGTGTACATGCATTAGGCTAAAAGTCTTGATTATATTACCATTGTATATCAAAATCCTATGATATGCCCAATGTGTTTGTCCATGCATCAGGGTCGAGTGAAACTAACTCTATGATTTTTGTTTAAAAGTCAAATTAAACTCCTATAGTGTGTCTAGTGTACTTATTCATAACATCATGGTTGAGTGAGATTGTCTCTCGTCTATGATGATTGCATGAAACTTATTGTTATCAACCTCAATACACGATAAAACTAATTATCAATAATGCTTACATGTAGTTTATCTATTCATAATGGTTAGTATACTTATTCACTCACAATTGTTAGCAGCATTTACTCTTGTGCATTATGTATGGCCTTTGTATGAAGGATATAATAAAATATCATTAAGCTATATTTATGCATATCACGACATATATTTATCATGTATATAGAGTCTAGTACTATTAATTTCATACATTTTGATTTTTCTTTCTAGGTTCAATATTAATATTGAACTATGTTTATGCTTTTGTATATGTGTATGTATGTATGTTTGAATGCATGAATGTGTGCATATGTATGAATGTATGTATGTTTAAATGAATGGATGTATGAATCATATGAATGTATGAGTGAATGGATCTATGAATTGTATTAATGTATGTATGTATGCATGTATATATGCATGCATGCATGTATGAATAAATGTATGCATGCAACCAAAAGTTATTAGTGTAAGAAATGAGTGAATGCTTGTATATATGAATGAAAGTATGCATGTATACATCTATGAATGTTTGTATGTATGCAAGCATGCATGCATAAATGTATGAATGTATGTATGAATGCATGTATGAATGAATGGATGGATAAATGAATATGTAAGAATGCTTTTGTTTATTTATGTATGTATGAATCCATGAATGTGTGTATATGTATGAATGAATGTATGTTTGAATGAATGGATGTATGAATCGTATGAATGTATGAGTGAATAGATCTATGAATTGTATTAATGTATGTATGTATGCATGAACAAATGCATGCATGTATATATGAATGAATGAATGTGTATATGCATGCATGCATGTATGAATAAATGTATGCATGCAAGCATGTATGAATAAATGTATGCATGCAAGCATGTATGAATGATTGAAAGTTATAAGTGTAAGAAATGAGTGAATGCTTGTATATATGAATGAAAGTATGTATGTATGTATGTATGCACATGTGCATGCATGTATACATGTATGCATGACTGTATACACATGTATGAATGAATGTATGTTTGAATGAATGGATGTATGAATCGTATGAATGTATGAGTGAATAGATCTATGAATTGTATTAATGTATGTATGTATGCATGAACAAATGCATGCATGTATATATGAATGAATGAATGTGTATATGCATGCATGCATGAATAAATGTATGCATGCAAGCATGTATGAATGAATAAAAGTTATAAGTGTAAGAAATGAGTGAATTCTTGTATATATGAATGAAAGTATCCATGTATGTATGCACATGTGCATGCATGTATACATGTATGCATGGCTATTTACACACATGTATGAATGTTTGTATGTATGCATAAATGTATGAATGAAAACATGAATGCATGTATGAATGAATGGATGGATAAATGAATATGTAAGAATGAATGTATGTGTAAGTGTGTGTGTATGACTAACAAATGTATGAATATATGTATGTTTGTATGTATGTATGTAATGAATGAATGGTATGTACAAATGCATGCACACATGAATGTATGTTTATATGTATGAATTAATGAATGTATGTATAAATGAATGAATGTTTGTATGAATGCATCTATGAATGTATAAATGAATGGATGGATAAATGAATATGTAAGAATGAATGTACGTGTAGGTGTGTAATGTATGAATGAATGAATGTATGAATATATGTATGTTTGTTATGAATGATTGAATGTATGTATGTATGAATGCATGAATGAATGGATGTATGAATTGTATGATTGAATAGATGTATGAATGTATGAATAAATGTATGTATGTATGTTTATATGTATGAATGCATACATGTATAAATTAATGTATGTATGTATACATGCATGTATCTATGCATGCATGCATATGTATGTATGAATGAACATGCATGTATACATGCATGAATGTATATATGCATGTATTGATGAATGAATGCATGCATGTATACATGAATGAATGTATGTATGTATGTATGAATGAATATATGTATGAAAGTATGCGTGTATAAATGTATGAGTGAATGAATCTTTGTATGGATGCATGATGAATAAAAGTATGTATGAATGTATGCATGCATATATGAGTTAATGTATGCAAGAATAAACATGCATGTATGTATGCATGTATGAACAAATGAATGTCCAAATGTATGCATTTGTATGTGTATGTACATATGCATGTATGAATGCATACATATATGTATGTATGCATGAATGCATACACACATTCATTCAATATACATTGGTTCATACATGCATACATTTATTCATCACACATTAATGTTTATATTCATACATTCACACAAACATTCATTCATAAAAATGTATGTATGCATGCATATATGTGTGTGTGTATGTATATATATGTGTGTGTGTATGTATATATATGTGTGTGTGTATGTATAAATATGCATACATACATACATACATGTATGCATGTACACACACACACATACACATACATGTGAGTGAGTGAATGAATGTATGCATGTATGTGTATGTATACATGCATGAATGCATCCATGCATATGTATGTATCAAATACATACATATGTATATGTGTATATGTATATGTATATGAGCAAATGAATGAATGTATGCAAGTATGTTTGTATTTATGGATGTGTATATATCGATGGATGAAAGTGAAAATGTATGTGTCTGTCTACATGCATGCATGTATGGATGTATGCACTTGCATGCATGTATATATGTTTGTGTATGCATGAATGGATGCATTGAGTGTGCATGCATGTGTGCACGTATGCATGCATGCTTGTATGTATGTATATATGCATGTATGGGTATACGTATAGATGTATATCTGTATGTTTATGCATGCATGCTTACATATGTTCATACATGCATCAGAGCAACATCTTAAGTAGAATGCACTCACACACACACATTCATTCATCCACACATTAGATGCACACACACACAATGCATACATTCATGCACATGCTTACATGCATACATGCATGTGTGCACGTATGCATGCATGCTTGTATGTATGTATATATGTATGTATGTGTGAATGTATAGATGTATATCTGTATGTTTATGCATGCATGTTTACATATGTTCATACATGCATCAGAGCAACATCTTAAGTAGAATGCACACACACACACACAATGCATACATTCATGCACACGTACACACATGCACATACTTACATAAACACGTACATGCATACATACATGCATGCATATAACTATGTGTTTACATGCAGAAGAGTGACATCTGAGTAGAATGAATGTATACATACATACATACATTCAACATGTGTGTTTGTAATGTAATACATTACATGCATGCACTCATGTATGTATATATGTACGAATGGATGCATGCATTCTGATCAAGATGTCACTTTGATGCATGCATGCATGCATGTATGTATAAATGGATGCATATATGTATGCATGTACACATGTTTGCATACATTTTGCTCAAGATATTGCTTTGATGCATGTATGAATGTATGCATGCTTACATGCATACATGTATATATGAATGCACTTTTGCATGCACATATGTATGTATGTGCATGCTTGCATGGATGTATTTATCTATGTATGCATGCATGGATGTGTGTATCTATGTGTATGTAGGTGACCTATTCTAAGAGGTGTTTGATGCCAATATAAAGAAAATATTTTCTATTTAGAATGTTGCTTTGATCATCTTCATAAAATTTAACAAAAAAAGTGTTGTGTTATGTGGCTAAGCCGCATTGTCCAAGATTATTTTCTCCCCCAAAGTTTGAAAACATATGTATCAATTTGCTCTTTTTGCATATATAGTCATTCTTTATTAGATCTAAATACTTGCACACAAGAAGAGATAAAGATGGCATTGGGCTCTATATGGACTTGCCTAGGTCAAGGACTCAAGAGATAACAATAAATCAAGAGAGATTAAATAGGAGACTAGGAAAGATAGGATGACCAACTCTAATAAAGAAGAAAGAAGGTGAAGACAAAGATGAGATTAGAATACCATTAAAGGTTCTATTGAGTGTGTCGCAATGGGTGTTTCCATAATAAGATGAAAAACTAATAGAACTAGAGGGTAAAATACCTTGGAAGATCTAAATCCATAATTTGAGATAATCCAATAAATGGTAAGTGACTTACAAACAACACTTGGAAAATATGAAGAAAGGACATTGTTGTTAGGGCCAAGTAGTAGTAATATGGCTTCTACACAGCCAAAACCCCTTGGAAAAGATTTCATCAATATCACAATTTGGCTAGGCGATATACTCATGGAGATTGTGTAAATTGTGGAGATATCCCCATTGCTTATTAATGAGTATTTGGAAAGATTAGTCAACCTAAGTTTATGGAGATTAAGAAATGATGAAAGTAACTAAAGCAATGAAGAGGCATGACCAAGTAACATGTCTTTAACAAATAAAGGAGTAAAAAGGAATTTAAAAACAACAAAACCCCCAAACTAGGACCCATCCCTATCCAAATACAAAAGTAGGAGAATTGTGATAGAAAACATACAAGAAGAACAAGAGAAGAGAAGAGAAGAACAAGTAGAAACCAAAAAAGAAGTGAACAAGCAGTCCCTTGGAGTGAGATATTAGGAGAAGATCACTTTGATATCAAGTTAGAAAGAGATGAGGGTAGAGAGAATGAGCCCTAGAATAACTTTAAAGGAGACAAGGTACAAACTCTAAATTAGCGAACAAACAACATTTGGTATTAAACCAAGTTAGAATACATATTAACAATATCAATATAACCATCAAGATCTCAATTTTGGAGTAGAAACCATTGATGTTGAATAACATTGTTTTCTTTTGGAGTCTTTTTAGGAAAGAATTGGTAGAAACATTGACAAAGAGAGACTATTAGATCTCGTAGGATTGCTAAGAGATGAGGAATTAGAATGGTATGTGATAAATTACTTGTAACACCAAGGCACATGGGATGCGACAAAATTTAAATTCCTACTAAACTTTAGGACACCAAAAGTCTCCTTCAAAAGCACTAGAAAAATGAGGAATCTACCCAAGGTACAACGTCAGTCAAAAAAACATTGTAGAAGATTTAAGGAATCATGTCTGAAATTGGAAGAATCTTTGACAAAAAATAGAAAATATAATGGGTAGATGCATGATCTACTGTCACCTTTTAGGCTAACCCGGGTGTCTCGATCGATTTACACTTGGCTGAGTATACGTAGGTGCCACACGATGCCAAATGAAACCTATGTGGCAAGGGGGACTTGGCCGAGTCCTACTCAGCTGAGTAGGACTCGGCCAAGTCTAACAGTGATTTTAAATACCCCAAAAAAACCCCAAAGCCCCTCATTTGCACATTGAGGAGCTAAGAATTGGCGACCGGAGAGCAATAGTGCCTACTCGGCCGAGTTCCAGGTAGGGGACATTTTTTTAAAAAAAATTATTTGTTTGTGTTTTTAAATTTTTTTTCTTGTATTTATATACAAAAAAATGTCATTTTTTTTACTTAGCATTATAATTTAAATATTATTTTTTTCCATTTTTGAAATCTATATTATTGATGAACTAAACATAAACATAAACCTAAAAATTAAAAATGTATTTACCTAAAAATGTACAAAATCAAAACATAAACTCAAAAGTTTGAAACTTAAACGTACAAACCTAAAACCTAAAAACATATATAATTTACCCAAAACATAAACTGAAACTTAAAAACATGTAAATAGTACACAATATATAGTTTTATTAAATAATTTTTCAATAAAATTTATTTAAAATGATTACTTGAGATATAACTTATATATATCCCATTAAGTTATTTTCCAAAATAAATATATATCAAGAACATATAGATCTAAAATCCTTTACATATTTTTTCAGACAAAATTATACTTAAGACCTAATAATACCTAATATTAAGACATAATAGGACCCTTAAGACATATACTACCTACCTTTAAGACATTTAATAGGACCCCTAAGACCTAATAGGATGTCCAATAAGACCCTTAAGACCCAATACCTGACCTAATAGTACCAATTAAGACATAATAGTACTCTTAAGACCTAATAGGACCACTTAAGACCTAATTGGACCTAATATGACCTATTAGGACCCTTAAGACCTAATAGAACTTAATAGTCCACCCTTAAGACCCAACAGGACCCTTAAGACCCAATAAGACATAATAAAGACCCTTAAGACCCAATAGGACCCAATAAGACCCTTAAGACCTAATAGGACCCTTAAAACCCAATAGGACCTAATTAAGACCCTTAATACCCAATAGGACCCAATAAGACCCTTAGATGTCCCCTCTAGCTAAAAATAATGAAACCTTGGAGGTGATCCTAACTCAACTAATAATATATTTATCTTCTCCCCAAAATGGGTTAAGTATTTAAACTCTAGATCATTTCCCCCTCCTAAACTTCATAAGGAGAAATCTATGTGTTTCATCTTATGCTTTTCATGGAAGTGTTTTATCCATGAAAAAAAGCAAAGAACTATTTCTAGAAAATCCATTGTTTCATGGACTTGAACATGATTTCATCTAGTACCTAATTATTTTCAAATGAACCCCATTCTAGATTATTATATTTTCACTATTTCTTTTAGTACATAATTTATAATGTTTTTCCCTCCCTAGTTATGGAAATTTACATTCAAACTCTAGTAAACTAATTTAAAATTTATCTCAAAATTATTGTCACTTGAATCTAGGTAGATTTTGGAAATTTGTATTAAATTCATTTTTCTCATGTGTGCTTTTAAATATGTATAAATATGCATTCAAACCAGTAAATATGTGTGCATGAATTAGTTCTAACTTACCATGATTGAATACATGTGTAAATGCATGAATTTAAATTATGTTTTTATTTAAAAATATTACATGTACATATGTAAATGCATGAATTTAAATGTTTAAATATTTAATTTATATATGTAAATGTGTTGAAAATTAGTTCATGTTTGAAGTTTTAAATGTTTTCATGTTCACTTGAAGTATGTACATGTAAATTAAGTTATTTTTTTAATTTTTTATTATTATTATTATTATTATTATTATTATTATTATTATTATTATTGTTGTTGTTGTTGTTGTTATTGTTATTATTGTTATTGTTATTGTTATTATTGTTATTGTTGTTGTTATTATTGTTATTGTTATTATTGTTATTGTTATTATTGTTATTGTTATTATTCTTATTGTTATTATTCTTATTGTTATTATTCTTATTGTTATTATTATTATTGTTATTATTATTATTGTTATTATTATTATTATTATTATTATTATTATTATTATTATTATTATTATTATTATTATATATTACCTTTGTGTACACACCATTCATGGCTTCTAGTGGTTTAGAGCATAGTGTCTGTAATAGTCAGGGATCATGAGCTCCCTCAGACTAGCATAGTACCTAGACCCCACAGAGTAGAGATAGTCGTAGAGATGAGACTATCTCTAGGTTGCAGGCTGCTCTAATTACGTTAGAGCGAACACTACAGAATAGTACTACTCTCCCTAATAGGGAGAAATTGACATCTATATGCACTGAGCTCATGAGTATGATTCAGAAGGTTGAATCATACAATCCATATGATGATGTATCAATTGATACTTTTTATTATAGCCTCTCTAGCACTATCACAGGGACAGTGGGTTGGAGGAAAGTTGATTCAGATTTTTTAGTCACTTAGGTTAAGAACATGTTTGTGACCCATTACATAGATAAGAGGGTGGTTAGAGCATACAGGGTCACAAAATGTACAGATGACTTAGTGGCCCCTTTTTATCTATCCTAGATGGTTGGCGGTCCATCATATGTGGCCCCAAAAGGATGAGGTGCCACTATATTTCTGCAAATAATTGTTTGCAGAGTTTCATTTGGGCTACGATGTCGACTACAAAGATTTACCTCCACATGTTGGTCACGGTTAGGGGAGACATCAGGATAAGTGTAGACGACCCGATATACCACAGCCTCCTAATAAGAGGGCATTGGTGGGTCAAAACATTTTGGCTCTTCCAAAAGGTTTGGAGACCTACACTAGAGCTAGGCAGGTTGCAGTTGAGGACACACATTTAGATATGTATTCTAGCATTCCCACCATCGTGACTCAAGTCGATGAGTTGTGATCTGATCCTGTGGGTAGGTACATGCTTAGATCACGGACGAGTGCAAATGTATCACCTTCTAGTCCATTTTATGATCCTTACATCATATGTGATCTTCCTACTCCAAATGAGATAGGACGACTACATGAGGATCACATTCGCGAGATTAGCTCTATGTTAGTGATTGATCTCCTGGCAACTTACTAGAGAATTTCAACATTGTATGGGATTGAGCCGCATGATATGCCTACTTTCATTGGAGGAGGACAGTGTCGTAGATCCTCCACAAGTAGCAGTCAAGGACAGGGCTCAGATGTAGAGGCAGGTACCTCTAGATAGAGTGTGGATGATCTTACACCACCTCCACAATATACATAGGCTCTTGTACAGTAGGCAAGCTATGACCTCATGATTTCATAGTGGATTCTCATATTTTCTTATGGATCAGGCCATTGATCCTGATGCGGTGTCCTTTCACTCTTGTGAGTTATCCAACCTTGGACGTGCATTACAACAGGTTAGAAACTGGATTTAATTTCAATTTATATAGATATATATGTACATATAGTTCTATAGATTTATTTAAATTTAAATTTATTTAAACCTAGTACAGGACATTGCAATGGGTGCTACATATGGAGATTTAAAGGAGCCTACTGATCTGATTCATCAGGATACAAAAGTACAAAATAATTTAAAAATTAAATTATAATTTATTTGTTGAGTTCTTAAATCTATGTGCATTTTAATTTAAGCTCAAGACATTATATATATATATATATATATGTTTGTAAATTGCTACGTATTTACATGTACAGACTCAGGTCCAGCAGGATGAGGATCCACACAGGCCCGAACATCTAGCATGTGATGGCAATCATTGATGTTGTTGATGTGTTCATAGATTTAGATATGTGGCATTGATTTTGATCTAGAGTACACATTTACTAGAGAGTATTTATTTCTAGACATTTATGTTGATCTATATATATAGACATTTACATTGATATATGTTACGTTGATCTATATGTTTTACATTGATCTAGATATATGTTTTACATTGATATCTAGACATTTACGTTGATATATATAGACATTTGTATATTGATACATGTGTTTTATATATTTATCTATATAGACATTTACATTGATCTACATGTTTGATTTTTGTGATATAGACATTTACATCATATCTACATGTTTGATTTTTGTGTCATATATAGACATTTGCATTGATACATGTACGTGCATGTTTTGTACGTTGATCTATTTGTACATTGATACATGTTTGGATTTTGTGATATAGACATTTACATTGATCTACATGTTTGATTTTTGAATACATGTTAAAAATATGAACTGATCTATAGCCATTTACATTGATGTGTACATGTTTGATTTTTGTGTAGATGTATATCTAAATGAAGCCTAAAATTAATCAATCTAACTAATGTTCAACCTAATCTTGAGCTAAATTAAAATATGACCCCTTAAGCCCTATTATGCACCCTTAAGCCCTATCTAAATCAATTAATTGAAAACTAATTAATCAATCTAACTAAACAATCTTTAATCAATTGAAAGTTAAAATTAATCTTGAGCTAATATATGCACCCTTAAGCCTTGTCTAGATCAATTAAAAACTTGAACAATAGATAATCTATCATTAAAATTTTAACTAATCAATCTTTAAAACCTAACTTTAAAATTAATCTTTAATTGATGTTCAATTTAATCAATCTAAATTCAATTTACAAGTAGAATCAATCTAATCAATTTATTTAATATAGATCAATTAATTGAAACCTAACTAATCAATCTTTCACTCATGTTCTAAAATCTAATCTACATCTAAATTCAATTTACCTAGAATCAATCTAATCAATTTATATTAATATAGATCTTGTTAAACTCGAACAATCTTTAATCAATACCTAATAATACTTTTAATAATACCTAATAAGACCTAATTAATACCAACTAAGACCCTTAAGACCTAACATGACCTAATAGGACCCCTTAAGACCTAACATGACTAATAAGACTTAATAGACCCCTTAAGACCTAACATGACCTAATAGGACCCTTTAAGACCTAACATGACTAATAAGACCTAATAGGACCCCTTAAGACCTAACATGACTAATAAGACCTAATAGAACCCCTTAAGACCTAACATGACCTAATATGACCCTTTAAGACCTAACATGACTAATCAAATGTAATAGGACCCCTTATGACCAATAGATGACTTAGAAAGGATCAGTCCAATGGTGATCCAAAATAGAAAGACAAGTGATATTCAAGTGTGCATAAACTTCTAGGAGATAAATAAAGCTTGCCTCCATGATCCTTTCCCCATACCTTTCACTAAGAAAATATTGAAGTTACATGCAAGAAGAGTGATTTATTCATTCACATATTGGTTTTTCAAATACCATGAAGTCCACATAAGAGAATAAGACCAGCACAAAATTACCTTTGTGTATCATTATAAATTGTAAACTTGTACATTTGACATCACTTTTTGTGCATTCACCTTATTGTGTCCTATTATAGCTCTTATCCAAGCTTGTTTATGGTCAATATACTACAAATTTGATGTCACGCATTCACATGGTGATCTAATTCATGTCAAAATAAATGCACTTGATTCCCCCCTATTTTCCCTATTTCAGCAAGTCAATGATGCTTGTCTTGGCACTCTTTCCCTAGTCAATGGTGCTTGGGGTGCCATTTACCAACCAATTTGGGCATGAACTTGAAAATGTTAGTGTTGATTTCCCCTTGGTTTTCCTTGATCTTAGTGTCAAAATATGACCTTTAGAGGTTAGCTTAAATCACAAAATAACAGAACTCTATATAAGAGAATTCTTCAATTCATTTTCATATCATACACATAAAAAAATACATGAATCATAAGCATCCAAGTTCAAGAACTCAATTAAATATTTCATCTTATCATGTCCTTCAAGTCTTCTTCAAATTTGAGCATTGTGGAGCAACAAGATACAACAATCTTCATGCAAGCATGTTATCATGATTATTCTCCTTTATGTCTTGTCATGTCATGTCATGTTATTGTATTAACACTTGTGATCACATTCAAAGAGCATTGCATCATCAATCTTGAGGTATAAAATTTAGCATTATACTTCAGAACCTCCTCTCTAATTCAATTACATTTTAATTTCAAGGTTAATTTTGAAGTCGGGATTTGACCTAGGTAAACCCCTGTCAACCCAACAATTTCTCTAATTTGTATGTGTAAGTGACAATATTTGAAGACACAAATCTAGAATCAATGTCATTTTTCCTATCAATGACTAGTATTTTTTATGAAACTTTCAAGGCATGTCCCAAGTAGTATCTTGATCCAAAAAACACAACTTTCATCCATAACTTCTCTTCCTAGGTCAAGGGTGCCTAAGGAAACATTGACCTCCTAATTTTGATTGATATTTCAGACACAAGTTCCCTTTTATCTTCTATGTCTAGATCTATAATCCTTGTCTACATATTTATTCTAAGATTTTATGTGCATGTTAAATGCTCTCAATTTCTCATCTTTGGCCCTAGATCTAGCATTAAATCTATATCTTTTAGTAGTCATTTTCAACTCAAATAAGGACTATTGTATCCACCTTGTGCCCAATATTTTACAATTAGATTCAAGGTTGATCCAATTGGACCCATTCTCCTTAATATAATCAAGTGGGGAATATGTCTAGTTCCTAGTTTGCATGCATAAGCTAGTGAACACTTGTTTCCATGCATTATACTTTACCATTGAATGGGGTACATTCATGTACATAATAATGCCTTTTGGGCTCAAAAATGCCCCAACACTATTTAGTTAGATTTTGGTAAACACATTCAAATATTGTATTCATGATATTATGGAAGTTTATTTAGACAACTATACAATGTATGCATTAGTCAAAAAGTGCATTATTATAGTTCTATTTGGCACACTACTATGACATCATTTGTAAGGAAGGACTGATGGTAGACCTAATGAAAATAGCACTCATCATAAATCTTCCGCCTTCCAAGATAGCAATTCAAGTCAAAACATTTCTTGGACACGCTGGGTATCCTACAAAATTCATCGAAGGCTATGTCATAATAGTGGCCCCATTAGAAGAATTAATCAAAAAGAAATAAAAACAAATAAACCAATAGAGTGGAATCCAAAAATCCAAAACTCATTTGATGCTCGTAAATAGAAGATATCAAAGACACCTATCCTAATCTTTCTAGATAGGATAGTATCATTTCATGTACATATAGATGTTGTTTGAATAGCTCTAGGCATCGTACTAGCCTAGTAAAGTGAAACAAAGATCATTTGGTATCCTTTGATGGTTGAAAATTATCCAAAGCAAAAAGAAACTACTACTACAAAAATAGAAGCCCTAACTATGGAGTATGCCTTTCATAAGTTTAAGCATTACTTATTATCTACTCCCTTCACTTTCTACATGGATCATGAATCATTAAAATTCCTTTTGAACAAACAAGTGATACAAGGGTGAATATGAAAATAGCTCTTACTACAAGAATTTAATTTAAATATAATGGTTAAAATAAGCTTAAACAATCATGGCTAGGATTACCTATCTAGAATTGATACTAAAGAATATCTGGAGGATGTGGAGGATGAAAACTACCAAGAATAGAACTATTTTGGATTACAAAACCACTATAAGAATTCCCTGTTGTTGTATAAATCCTTTCAACTAGGGAATATCCTCTAGAATTGTCCACAAAGGAGGAAAGGATGATGTTTTGAAAAGAGTGATCTACACCATGAAAATAAAATATACTATGGTAAGCACATGAAGGAATAGTAGGAGGAAATTATAATGAATATTTTATTACCCACAATATTCTACTTTCTATGTCATAGTGACCAACCATATATAAGGATTGCAAGAAATTCAAAAAATAATTAATATTTGCCAAAGAATAGGATGGCATACAACTCTAGATGAAGTTCTCCTATAACCAATCCTTGCACAAAATCCATTTTAGAAATGGGCCACTAATTTCATTAGACCAATCGACCCACCAAGTAAATCATCAAAAAGAAAGATTCATCATTATTGAAGTTGATTACTTAACTAAGTGGGCAAAAGCTTAACCAAATAAGGACTGCAAAACATACACAACATTGAAATTCCTCTACCATAATTTAATCATTAGATTTGGTTGTCCCCTTCACATAACAAGCGACCAAGGAAGGAACTTTATAAATAAGACCATCAAAGAACTCCTAAATAATTTTTTGATTACTCATAATCAAAGCACTCCATATCATCCACAAGCCAATGGGGTTAGTGAAGAACTAAAAAGAATCTTAGGAACCACCATAGCAAAAATGTTCAATGTAAACTGAACAAATTGGGATACAAAAACACCTACAATGCTTTGGGCTTATTGGGCCACATATAAATGAGCTACTACACACCCACCATTTACTCTAGTATATAGCCTATAATCCATGACTTACATATGAGATATATGAAAAAGAAAGACTCAGACACTTGTAAAATTTGGAGGAAGATAATAAAATTACAGCAAGGAACCTCCTGATAGAATGAAGAGGACAACAATCTTGGCATAACCAAAATTTGAGAACCAAGAAATTCAAAATTGGTGATATAGTACTTCTTTATGACAATAAATTCAAGAAATAGGGTAAACTCAAGGTTTGATGGTTGGGCCCTTAAGATCCATGATATTTTGGAATCTAGAGGAATCTAGTTATAAACACTAGACAACAATTTTTACAATGATATGTCAATGAATCTTGGCTTAAACATTACCATTAGAGAAATTGACATGAGTACAAGCTAAGGTTTTTTCAAGGGGATGATTTTGGCCAAAAAGTGGGATACAGACACTCTAGAGATGAATGTGTAATTCATACCAAATATCTTAGGATAAAATAAATGTCATTCAAAGGTTGTGTTGTAGGAGTAAGTATATATAGGAAATCTAGTCACTAGGTGATAATATGGGATATAATAAAAATGTAAACTAGGAGTAAGGGGAATGAATATAAAAAGATAGAATACAATGAAGATATAAGAAATGTATAATAACTCAGTGATAGATGAATACAAAGATGTGTTTTTGTCCTAATATTATGTTCAATATTTTTCTTAATGACCTAGTACTTAGAATATATCCAAAATATATTTGATTGCAACCTCAATAGGATTGAGTCTGCGGGGACAAACTACTACTGCTAGAGATCTCTTGGAATTATAACTCTGGTCTATCTCCTTTGAATTTCTTACTAATACTGAATGCTCATGTTTGGCTTTTGATTTTCTTTTTTGGCATATTGATGATGCAATTAGGACGGTAATTGGAAAAAAGTGGCTTATGGAAAATACTTTTGTTCTATCTATTGAACTTGCTTCACATTTTTCTTGCCATTTCTATGGATTTGCTAATGGACATTACTTTGGTTTATTCTTTTGCTAATAAATTTTTTCAGACTATCTTTATGACATGGATTTTCTTGAGTCTATCCTATTGAATTATAGACTTGATATGGGTTACCTTTTCATTGGAGTCTTTATGAAATTCTCTAATTTTATGGCTAATAACCATTTTCATAAGTTGTTATGTTCTGTTAGGAATGGTATTTTGGGGGCTCTTTCAAAGTGGTTGTTAAACATTTTGGTGTTGTGTTGCAGATTTGTAATAATTTCTTGGGTTATCCAATTCAACAACTTGCAAATGTTTGTGTTTTTGCTTAGTTTTGTGATGTTTTGAAATTTTAATAAATAAAATGAAGAAGTTGCTATGTAAGAATAATATATAGAATTTGTAATTTAAATACAATGACTGGTAAAATAATGGTTGCAATATTATTAAATGTTCATGGTAAAACAATGGTTTCAATATTATTAAATGTTCAATACATAATCAAATATGCTTTCCAACATCAATGTTCATATTTGAAAGTAATATAGAAGACTTTGGAAAAATCTAGAAATGATTATCAACACTCAGGAATTTTGAGGCAACAACAAATGATCTAACATTTTCCAATGCCTAGACTAGTGGGTGAACATGTGATACTGTTGGAGTAAATTCAAACTAGTATTAAATGTTAAATAAGATCCGATATGTAGTCTCCTAGCAAAGAAAGTCCTTCCTTATAAATCTAGGTGGGATATGGGACTGTAGCTACATTTTGATGCTTGAAATCTAATATAAATGGTAGCCAATGATGAATACTTGGGTTTGAAATTAATGAGCCTTTAGAAACCTTCAAACCCTGGACGTATTTCTCCAACTAAAGCACAAATAGAACTCCTATATGAAGTCCTCCAAAATAATAATTCAGTTGATCTCTCACAACCTTAAAACTACAAAAACAATGAAGAGTGAACAATCTCCAATGCCACAGTATAGCTAAAACCCTTGTTTCAATTGCACAAACTCCAAAGACACCAAATTTACAAAGACAAATAATCATCAATAATATGGTTGGTTTTTATTATTCATGTTCTTTTATAACCCCAATATCCTTAATAGCATTTAACTCCACTTTTAAGTTTTTAATAAAACTTTATAATAAGTCTTTAAACTTGGGCACTCGTATTCATGGATTTTTAATGCACTTTAATATCATTTTAAATAATATAACTTGTGTGCACATTAACTTTATAAAATACTTTAGTATTTTTCCATCCAAAATATAATCCATTAATTTCACTTTAAGTCACTTAAATGAAGGGTCATGGCCCCATTGAATATAAAGTGACTTTTAAAATTTATAATTGCACTTCACAAATAATTATTAATAAAGTAACCATTTTATTAATAATTAAAATAACATAACTCCATAAATAATCATTATTTCTCTATTTAGTTTGAGCCTAAGAGTTTACCATTGTGTCTATTGTGCATTGCAACCATAGCATGTTTAGGTGCCTTGCTATAACTAGTAACCTTGACTTTCTTGAAATATTCACTTACTATAAATAGTAAGCGAGCTAAACCAAGTCCAAAAAAGGCTAAATTTGAACATATACCATGCTCTAATGGAGAAAATAGATTGATCTCTGCCAAAAGGGGACCCTCGATCCAACTACCTTATCCTATGAGGGCCAGTGATTGGCTAATCCAATGAACTTTGATGCTTGCAAAAATGGGGACATTACGATCCGCCCTCCCTGAGATTGCTTATCCCCAAGGAATCACAACTGCAAAGAAACTCTACTACACTGGAAGTCCAAAGGAAGACCATGAAATGTCCCACACTGAAACACAATTGTTACAACACCAACATAACTAGAACTACACAAAGATGAACAAAAACCAACTGTACAAAATCTACGCACCGAAATTGTGCATCTAAAACAAATCATGTACATGAGGATTGAAAATGAAACTACAATTAATCCATATCATGTACACGCCATAATAATCCCTAGTGAACCTAGACTAGAACCCCTATGCACGTGAAGGACCCCATAGTACACTGAAGAGTGTCCAACCAAATATACATGCATCCCAAATCCTAAATAGAAGTTTGTTAAGAAGAACATCCTCATAATTATGTTTCTCAATGTTGATCCAAAAATTCACCATACCGAAAGTGATGAATCAAACCAATAGGACCCACCCAAGCTATAGTGCTAACCCTACCATCACCTAGATCTCAATGCAAGTGAGACTCGCATCCATTTGTATTGTAGAGATAAGAACATGTGTAGGTGTCTGTAACATAATCACTACCTCCATCTTCTGCTAAACTACCATTGATGTGTTGACTTTGCAAGTAGTCCCCCACTAACTTACATATACTGATTCCATATAATGAAGATGATGAGTACCCATCCCAAAAAGGATGGTATAATCTTGAAATCAATCCACATTGATGCATCATCAAGCTTTCCACATGTGGATCAAAATAAAAATGATGAGCACTCCTCACTATGTAGTTATAGTAGAAAGCTTCAACCTCGATCATTGGCTCATCACTAAAAACTATGTAATCATAAAATAGTTATAATCTATGACCATTGATAGCTGATTGGGTAGGGCCTCTAGTAACCCTCTCTACAAACCCAACCACAAAATCTTGATGGGGAAGCATTATAGTTAGAGTATCTACAATTTCTCCCACCAAACACTGAATGTTGCATAAATCTCGAGTGAGAGTATCCTCGATGGATCCATATGGACCCTCTTGAAACTTTTCACCCTCAAGAAGGTACTCAATAAACAAATCTGTGTAGTAAAAAAATTATGAGGTAGAATCAACCTTTTCTTCTGCAACCCTCAACTTATTACTCTAACTCTACAACACAATAAACTAGCATCCAAAATCAGTTTCATGGGATGAAGAAATATATTTTTTTCCAAGAGAGGGAAACAAATCTACATGAGAACCATACTCCCAACTAGATGACACTTCATGAGTCCCTTGTGAAGCTGATGGAGTAACATTGTGTACTAACACACAACTCTCTAGAGAATCCACCACTGCCACACAAGATCTATCAAAAATCTGACCAGCATCATTTGTTATAGTAATAACCTCAGGAAAACTTGATGAAACAAGTGGTTCTATGTTCCTCTCAACAAAAATGCTCATCTCATCAAAGACTATTGTACTTGTATCTATGGTGGGTGTAGCCACATCCTCAACCCACTCATAGCTATAACTCATGGATATAAGATCATCACCAACTGCCACTATAGAAGACAATTATATTTGTAGGTGGTGAATATTATACCAAACACAACTCCATGGTAAGCTCCTCAATCCATGATTGAGACTCATGAAGGGTCAACTGTGCACTCTCCAAGGAGTCCATAATTACATCAAGATCATGATTGATCTCATCTACCTCCTCCTTTTCCTTCAAGGAATCATAGTGAGTGCAATCTCACTCAATAAGATAGCCTTTATCAGCCAATAACTTTAAATAATTACATTTCATTATTCCAATGGTTTTTCAAAGTGCATGGAACTCTACTAAGGAAAGGCCACTATCACTATGCTCATCCATCATAAGAGTACTCTAACCAATGGTATCAAACATCTAATAAGAAACATCAAAATGTGATATGGTTGTGGAAATCATGTTGTCATTAACCTAAAGTTTCCCAACCAAATGATGAGGAATTTGAAACCAATGACTCCCATGCAAGTGTACTAACCCAAAATATGCATTGTGGTATGAAGTTGTATCCACATCAATCACCTCATGATATGCAACATCATGTGTGTAATCAACAATCACACATCAACAACTAAGGTATTGTTACTATGTACCTCAAAGGATGGCCCAACTAGAAAAGTAGAAGTTGTTGATATAACAGTATCTTCACACACTTTCACTCCCAATGTAACTATATTTCATCCAAGTCACGATCCTAGGATCCAATATCACTAAATTAACTTTCTAACTTGTTTCCTAAGGTCTAATTTGAAAACACAGACTCGCCATAATATAAATCCTCAACATACAATACATCATTAGTACCCATTTCTTGAGTACTTTCATTTGACAACTCAATGGTAGCATTCTACACATATGTAGTCACTTTTCTCTTATGTTGATGCAAAGTTTCTTCATTATTGTAATGTAAATCAAAACTATTATGGGATAAAATTTCTATGCAATCCTCATTCTTGACACTGGTATCATGAGTGCCAAAACTCAAGGTCACTCCCATAACACATTCTTGACTTGTCATGAATTTTAATTCTTCTTCATGCTCACGTGGACAACTCTTGTCATAAAAATCATGCTTATTATCATGAATGCTAACAACATCTTGAACACTAATAATGTCCACTCCTCAAATTTCACCTTCTTATCACTAGATACGGTTTTCTTGTCATTACATGAACCATCTCTTCATGCAAATAGACCCCGAGCTATCTTATGATAGTGTTTCCTTACCAAATCAATATTATAGCATAGCTTTGGATGAAAGTACATGAAAGTATTGAAAGATAAATTTTTCTTAACATATTGAGGAAGAGTATCATATTCCTCAAACATGCTAAGTATTGTGTGTGTGAATTTTGTACCTAGCCGTAGACACAACACTTCAGTAAAACATTAGAGGTTAGCAAAAACCAAAATCATGCAGTGAAATGGAAACTAATCTAACCAGGTGATTTACTATCTTCTAGTAGATGTGAGTATGTATTCTCAGATTGGACCAAGATTAGTGACCTTGACAACACCTAAATGAAGGATTTGAATGCAGAATCTAGATATGAAATGAATGCAAATTAATCCATATTTTTGGTTTTCTGTGCAATAAGATGGAAGAAACTGATATGAATCTATTCTAGATGAAAAACTGATATGCAAATTAAGCTATAATTATTGCAAATAAGATTGATCTCACAAAAGTTGTTGATTTGCAAAGAAGCTTCAATTCTTTAGATGTCGATTCACCAGCATGATTGTGCAAATTTGTGGATTGATTTTGGCAAAGTAAGTATGCAAACTTGTGAGATGATTTGTGAAGAGCTGAAGCCTTGATTTTATAGAAATCCAGGGCTTTGGGGATGCATGGAAAAAGCCATAAATCACTCAGGTTGATTTTTGAGTCAACAAGGAATTAAAGATAGTTAACTCACAAAAAATCATGCAAAAACAACTTTTTGATTTAAATCAGAAGTTGAGATCAGCTTTTAACTCAAAAGAGAGTTGAGTTTATTTTTAAAACAACTTGAATTGATTTTTTGATTTTAAGTTTAGCTTCTTTTTGGATGTGCATAATTAATTATGAATTAAATTAATAAATAAAGTGATTTATCCTCAACTTAACTGATTTTGAAAATAAAACAATTGATTTATGGGTTAATCAATTATTAAATCAAACTTTTATTTAAAAACTATATTATTAAATTTGACAATTGACATTAATTAATTAAATAAGAATTTAATCAATTAGTCATAGGATATTTGATTTATTGTCAAAATGAAATAATACAATTTAGGAATAAATATAATTAAATCTAATTAAATAATTAAGTGGCAGTATTAAATCTAATTAATTAAATATTGAGAATATTCAATTAATCAAACTTTAGGATAAATAGAATTTATCACCAAATAATCATTAAATTAAAGATAATTAGGATAAATAAGAATATTACTAGGAATATTCCCCGATGCAGAATTTAGGATAATCAATTATGATTCGATAATGTTCAGATGTGCCTTAGGTTAGGACTTTGATGTCGATTTCATTCGAATTGTCGATATAGGAGGTTAATGAACCTATAGCCCATTTTTGGGGTATTACATTTTGCCCCTCTTTGAATTGTTGTGCGAAGCGCAGTGGTTCAAAGATAGTCTGTGTATGATGTTGAAACTGATGTTTGAAATTGAAATTGATATGAGATAGAAACTGATTGAAATTGATATGAAGATAATAGGTCCTGAATGACCAAAGATAATGTTAACTATAACAGCAATGAACCGATGATTGCGAAAAAGTGTCAAAATGCCTGATTCTAAACCTTATGATTGCGAAGAAGTGAGTGATCGATTCCAGACCTGATTGTCGATAAGAATCACATTGGTATCACATCTGAACCCTTCAGTTATGAAGAACCAAGGAAATAACACTAATGAACTGATGGTTATGAAAAACTGATATAGTTTACAACATTAAGAGAATACCAGATTGATATGGATCTCGATGAATCTAATATGCCTTGAGCGATGATTGATTTTCCCCAAGCGATGAGGTCTTTTTGATGAATCAACAACTAGACATGGTTGTTGTCTTGATTATTGAGGAAAGATATGATTCCAAATTTAGATTATAGACTTTGAATGATATGCAATACCATGCCCCCTTCGGGATAAAAATTGAAATCTGACAAGGAAAGTCAGTGTTGATAGTTTAGAAGCATGTTAATTGATTTGATAAGTGGTTAAACACGTTCAAGAATACATTCTGCATCGTTTGGAGGTCCAAAAGACCAAGTTTGACTAGGTTAAACCATGAGTTGACCATAGTTGACCAAGTTGAAATTTTGATAGTTTGATATAAGATAATCAGTTAAGTTGAATACTGGATTTCTGTGAGGATTGAAGGTTGATTATGCAAGCAGTAGACCGTCGTGGGTCCGAAAATTTTAAATCATGATTTTGACATAGTAAATGATCTCAGATTTTGATTTTGATCCTAAAAGTGGATTCAAAACGTCAAAATTAGCCAGGGGTGCATTTTTTGTGAAAAATAGAGCACTTTTGAAAATTAGGTCAAAAGCTATATAAAGGCCGGAAGGGTCATTTTCAATTCATTTCAACCTTTTGACTTTAGAATTCTTGTGGAGCCCTCTGAGTAAAAATGGCAAAAAAGGTGGCAGAACCAAAGGTACCTATGAGTTCGCATCGATTTGAGCGTAGTTAGAAACACCAGAGACCTCAGCAGTACAGACATCCAGTAGGTGGACCTCTGTGCTTTGCTAAAAATTCAATTTTTCCATGTTTTATAGCATTTTAAAGATTTTTCGTACGTTTTTCAATTTTAAATTTTTGCATGCATGGAAACTTGTACGACTCTCAAGCGAGACTCATATGACTTTCTAACTGTAGATAGGTTGTCATCCCATAAGCCCCCAAGACTTGTATCAGAGGGACCCAAGAGTCGTATGACATTTCATCGGGTCCCTCATAACTCGTACGATGAGGGATTCACTGTCATGTCACTATGCTTTGTCATATGGTATGATGTAGAAAGTTGTACGACTTTTCCTGCCAGTCTGAAGTGTCATATGGAAAACAGTGAGCTTAAAACTCAATATAAGGTCCAATTTTTGAATTTTTTGATCTCTTTGCCTGATTGCTGACCTGTTAACCTACCTTCTGAAATACTGAACTACCCCATTTCTGCCCTTGTAACCTATTTGGTGACCAAATTACTGATAGGAATCCCTGTTTCTGTGTTGTGTAGGTCATATATCCAAATGTTCATGTACGGATTTCACATCCTGCTACGTAGAGATTATGTGTGTCACTGCCAGACCCTATGAGGGTACACCTTGCTTCTTGTGGATTTGAGTACCTTATTCATTTACCCAAGATTAGGGTAAATCATAGACTTTTGACTGCTTTGATTGAGAGATTTCATTCGGAGACCCAAACATTCCACCTGCCGACTGGGGAGATCACTATTACCCCTGAGGATGTGTATCGTATACTGCACATTCCTTTACATGCAGGCCGACGGCCAGAGTATGTGAGTTTGAGGAACTCAGGTTTATTATCTTTTCGACGTGTATTTGGAGATGACACCCAGATGACTGGCTCTATTTCCTGGGAGACCTTAGTGCAGCGATACAGACAGACGCATCAGCTAGAGTGCATTATTGTCGGGATGATAGGAGGGATTATCATGTCTGACCGTCAGTAGAACGGTCTTTTGATGGGCTGGGCCCCTATGGTAGCATGTTTGATGGCAACACACTTTGAGTTGGCTTGGGGTCAGTGTCTTTTGGCCTATATGCTCTCCGAGATGCACGAGGTAGTGTATCAAGAGAGCAAGTCTTTTGCAGCTGGGGCTTTAGTTCTACAAATCTGGGCGTGGGAGCATATCCCAGTGTTGAGACCAGTATGTGTAATACCCCAAAAATGGGCTATAAGTTCATTAACCTCCTACATCGACAAATCGAACAAAATCGACATCGAAGTCCTAACCTAAGGCACATTTGAACATCATCAAATCTAATTGATTATCTTAAATTTTGCATCAAGGAATATTCCTAGTAATATTCCTAATCATCATAATTATCTTTAATTTTATAATTATTTGGCAATAAATCACATTTATCCTAAAATTTGATTAATTAAATATTTTGCATATTTAATTAATTAGATTTAATATTTGCCACTTAATTGTGTAATTAAATTTAATTATATCTATTATTAATTGTATTATTTAATTTTGACAATAAATCTAATATCATATGAATAATTGATTAAATTCTTATTTAATTAATTAAAGCAAGTTGTCATTATTTAATAATATAGTTTTTAATAAAAGTTTGATTAAATAATTGATTAACCCATAAATCAATTGTTTTATTTTTAAAAAATCAGTTAAGTTGGAAATAAATCACTTTATTATTAAATTAATTCATAAATAAAACATGCACAATCATAAAAGCAGACAACTGTCAATTATCAATTAAAGCTAAACTCTATTTTGAGTTAAAGCTTAGCTTTTGCATGTTTTTGTGACTTGATTATCTGTTATTATTTGATAACTCAAAAATCAAGCTGAGTTATTTGAGTGATTTATGGCTTTTATCCATGCACCTCCAAAGCCTTGGATTTCTATAAAACAAGCCTCAGCTCATCTCAAAGCATCCACATATTTTGCACAATCACGCTGGAGAATTGGAGGCTGAGGAATCAACTTGCGAATTCAAAGCGTTGTGAGATCAATTTCAATTGCATAGCTTTTATATCTTAGCATAGAATTTCATAGTTTTCATATCATTGTTAGAATCTTCATTGTTAGATCATTTAGCATCCATAGCATATCAGTTTATCATTCTTATTGCATAGAAAATATAAAAAATATAGATTAATTGCATTCAATTTCATATCCATCTTTTGCATTCAAATCCTTCATTTAGGTGTCGTCTAGGTCACTGATCTCAATTACAATCTGAGAACATCAATCTCGCACCTACTAGAAGGCAGTAAATCGCTTGGTTAGATAGTTTTCAATTTTGCACGATTTTGATTATAAATAACCTCTAATGTTTTACTGAGTGTTGTGTCTATAGATCAGGTACAATTTTCACACACACAGTATGTACTTCACAGAGGCAGCCTCAAGAGCCTGTTATATATATATGTTGGATATGTCATACAGGGATGGATGGGTCATGTGGAGTACTGGAGGCGATGCCTCGATGATATGACATTTGTTCGATGGAGACCATATGTAGCTATTGAGCCTTGGTCAACTGCATGAGAGAAGTTTAGTTTCTTCAACTAGATTCATGTACTGGTCGGGAGGTCATCCTCCACTTTAGAGAGATTCATCATTACTATGGTGTGGCGGTAGTATGGATGAGTGCAGGATGCACCAGAGGACTATGCCACTTATGCTTAGATAGCTCGAGAGCTAAGACCCGGATGGACCACGAGGCTCTCTTATGCTTTGTGTTCATAGGAGTACAGTGCTATTGTTGGTAGAGATTGGGAGTACCGACCAGAGGTACTTGATGCTAGAGTTACAGATGCATTCATTGCCTGGCTTGTTGACCATCCTATTCACAGGTTCTCAGATCCTACAGAGCTTATACCTTCCATGGAGGAGGCTATGGATGTGACTGAAGCACCGTTGAGACAGGGTCCCAGACCCACACAGGTTCCTATTGTGCATCCCACACCTCTGAGACCCAGAATGATGGCTCCGCCACAGAGACCATCAAGACAGATGAGGACCTCTCGTCCCACTAGTTCCATAGCAAGCAGATCTACAGGTTCTCATAGACATACTAGGGGAGAGGGTGGTACTTTAGGGGGTGTTGGTTCAGCTGAGGAGGTACTTGCAGTATAGCAGGTTGTGGATGGTGGTATGGATCCGATAGAGGACATAGATTTTGATTTAGGTACTGAGGTCAAACATCATAAGGTGTAGAGAGTAGAGACTATAGAGCAGGTTGCCCCAAATACTAAGATGCCAGCAGCTGACGTTGATCCTACTATTCCTCTTACTCCACAGGAGACTATCAGACGGCTCAGAGTACAGGTCCAGGACTTGAAGGTTCGCAGTGCTTGGTGGGAGGAGAGATTTTTAGAGGCCGATAGACAACACATTGAGCTTCATGTAGAGGTGCAGAGATTACAGGCAGAGGTGATTCATCAGACCTCCCGGGAAGCTTACTATGTGTCCACATATTACACTGTTGTTCCTGCTACACAGAGAGTCCCTTCGTACTCTCAATACATGATGGCATCAGAGGGAGCTAGAGTGCCCAAAGCAGAGGTAGTACCGGATGCACCACCACCTCCTCCACCAGATGTAGAGGATCATGCTGACAACTGATCTATTTTGATATGTTCTGATATATTGTGCTCTTTTTGATCATTGATATACTGTTCCAACTTTGATAGCTCACATGAGTGTATTCTTTTGTACATTGTGCCAGTAGTGCACCCCTGACTAGTTCGAGATTTTATATATATATATATATATATATATATATATATATATATATATATATGAGATTGATATTTTGGTTGTGACTTCATGTGTACTTGTCATGTTTTGATTTCTGATGATATCATGTGATGCTTATGCTATGAGTAGAGTACAATGTATGTATGGGTATATGCAATGTAATGATTTCTTTCATATGTATGGATGTTATGAAAATGTATTTGATTATGGAAAGATGTATGATTTATGCTTATGCACATGGATGTATTTTAATGCAATAGGTAATTATGATATGTAAATGCAATGATACACATGATATGTTTTGCAAGAATTGATGAAGACAAGTACTCAGTCTTATGTCAAAAAGGATGTTTAACCCAGGAGGATAACTTATTGCGGTTCTATGAAGAGACCTTTGAGGTAGGTTTCAACTCTTGTTAGATTTGAAAAGACAATTGAAGAATTGTTTAAGCATTTGAAGTTCGTTTAGCCATTTTGAGATCATGCAAACATGCAAAAATGCAAAGAGACATGTAGTATGAAATGCAACCTAAGACCTAGGACCTAGTCACTGATCATGTGTCGGTCATTCTCATCATTGAATTTTTAGGTAACTGGATAAATCAATATAATGCCCACTAGTTATGAAACCATAGACATATGAGTATTGATTTGTATGCACAGGAATCAATACAACACCCACTGATTAGGAAACCATGGATATATGAATATTGATTTTGGTCTCGGAATGTCGAATTAGATATAAGCATCAAAGCATAAGCACCAGGATGACTTGAATATCATGTCCATTTTGATATAGCAATTTGTATAAGCATCAAAACATAAATGTCGTGATGACCTAAATAAACCTTGCATTACAAATACATCAAATAGTCAAGAGATCATTCTAAAACCAATGTGAATTACCCGTAGTGACCCTTTATCGTTCACATCCTTAGGTAAGATTGTGTTTCACAGTAGGAGAAAGAACTCACTCAAAAAGACAATAGTTAGATCAAACTTCCTTGAATTTTATGGGTATCAATGGTCACGATATGCATGGCCATCCAATTCGAGATAGAGGCTCTTACAGTCAGACACCATTTCAATCCAGAATTTCCAAAGTTGTTAGATTTTCACATACAAGCAAAAGACAAAGAAAAGATTATGCCCCCAGTCATCACTCTCTAAATCCTGTGAAGGACATCATCGAAGAGATTTTGGGAACACAATATGCAAAAATCTCAATGTGAATCAGTAAGTATACAAGGAGATAAAAGAATGTAAAAAGCATAGATTGTTTTCAGTTTGATGTAATGTTTGATTGCGTTGTTGTAGATGCAAAATCCTTTCTGGAGACGAGACTGACTGACTGACTCAAATGAAGCTTCAAAGGACTCTGACTGGATATGATACGTCTAAGATACATTGGAGACCATAGGATATGACATTGATTTCCCCCAAGTGTTAAGAAGTGATAGGATACAGACGCTTGAGCTTTATTGGTGTACAAACTGACTTATTGAAAACAGGAATGCATAAATAAACCGGGAGATATGTACAAACTAAAGCAAGACTGAAAGCTGGGAAAGACCAAGATTGCACTGATAGATGGAGCATTTTGAAACAAGTGGCACCCGTTTGCTGGGTTTTCACCATCTTGGCAGAGATTCTATTTTTGCTACCAAGGCGCCTGTTTCCAAGTTTTCACCAAGGCACTTTTTTCCATTTTTTTGTATGTGTCCTTTTTCCAATTTTTTTGTACTTTTGATATTTTTCAATTTTTTTGTGAATCATCAAGGTGCCTATTGCTAGGTTTTCACCAAGATGTTCATTTTTTTCAGGATCCTTTTCCAATTTTTATAATTTTTTCAGGACATTTTACCATAGACTGAATGCCTTAGGCGTAGAATTTCTTTAGATGGAGAACGTTGATTGGTTCTCAAAGTTGTTCTCCTTCAATCGTTGAGAGTTGATAGGCACTAGAGCCAAAAGTAGCATTGATAACAAAGGGACCCAGCCAATTGGGTTCAAACTTCCCCTTGCGTTCTCGATGAGATTGATTTTTAGGATTTTCTCTCAAGACTAGATTGCCAACCTGAAATTCTCTGTGTCTGACTTTCTTGTTGTAGCCTCTAAACATTCTCTTCTGATATACCCTAAGATGATCATATGCTACTTGTCTGCGCTCATCTAGTAGTTCAATTTATTGCAACCTAGACACCCTGTAGTCATCATCAGTTACTAGACCATGCATTCTGATTCTTAGTGATGGGATTTCAACCTCAATAGGTAGGACCGCTTCAGACCCATAAACTAAAGTGAAAGGTGTAGCCCTAGTAGGCATTCTGATACTTGTTCTGTATGCCCAGAGAGCTGGATTGATCATGAGATGCCAGTCTCTTCCTATTTTATTAACTGTACGGTGCAAGATTTTCAATAGATTCTTGTTAGAAGTCTCTGCTTGTCCATTCCCTTGAGGATAGTAGATAGATGACCAATGTTGGGTAATCTTGAATTTAGCACATAAATCATCTAGATCTTTGTTCTTGAATTGTCCACCATTATCTGTGATTATGGAATGAGGTATGCCATATTTGCATATGATATAGTTCAATATGAACATAGATATTTGTTTCCCAGTTGCTTGTGTCAAAGGGACTGCTTCTACCCATTTTGTAAAATAATCTGTAGCTATGATTATATGGGTATGTCCATTAGAAGAATGAGGATGTATGGATCCTATAAGATCAAATGTCCATTGATGAAAAGGCCATTGTGTAGTAAAGGGAATTAGATCTCTCCTTGGAGCATGAATTAAGTTTCCATGCACTTGGTACTTTTGATAGTTCTTAGCAAACTTGATAGACTCTTTCTCCATTTCAGGCCAATAGTACCCAGCCCTAATAAGTTTTTGAGCTAATGTTAAACTGTTCAAGTGTGACCCACAAATACCTTCGTGGACTTCCTCTAACGCACGTTGAGACTCTTCCCGTTCTAAACATCTAAGTAGCATACCATCTAGACCTCGTTTGTACAAATCATGACCAATGATGACATATCGGGATGCATTACGGATAAGGTATCTCTTCTCATGGCAGTTGAAGGTATCAGGAATGATTTGGTTTTGGAGATAGGAAAATAGGTTTTTGTATCTGGATGAATCATGACCAACAACAGTGCAGATCATGCGGGTTTTGGGGGAATCATATGCAAGATAAGATAGTGCTTCCACCAGGAACTTGTAGCATAGCTCATGTTCAGGCTGTTGTAATAAAGTAGATAATGTTGCCATTGCATCGACAGCCTTGTTCTCTATTCTAGGAATTTGCTCAAATGTGATAGATATGAAATAATTCTTTAGATCATCTACCATTCTCTTGTATGGGATGAGATTTTCATCTTTAGTCTGGTACACATCATTGACTTGATGGATTACAAGTTGTGAGTCTCCATGAATGTGTAATTCTATTACTCTCCACTCAATTGCGAGTTTCATGCCATTAAGAAGGGCTTCAGATTCTGCAATATTGTTTGTGCAAGGGAACTTTAATCTAAATGCTTTAGGTATAGAGTATCTGTGAGGAGTCATAAATAATATGTCTGCTCCTAATCCATTCTGTGTATAGGAGCCATCAAAGAACAATTTCCATTCTCTAGAAGAAAGAGTCATGATAGAGGAATCTAGAAATTCCATTTACATTGGTGTATCATCAATCATAGGTGCATCTGCTAATTGATCAGCAATAACCTATCCTTTTATAGCTTTTCTTTCCACATATTCAATGTCAAATTCACTTAAGAGCATGACCCATTTAGCTAATCTACCTATGAGGGAAGCTTTTCTTAGTAGGTACTTTAGTGGATTGATCTTAGCTACCAAATGGGTGGTATGTGCCAACATGTAATGTCTCAGTTTCTATGATGCAAAGATCGCAGCTAGACAAGCCTTCTCAATCATAGAATAATTCTTTTTGTATGTCACCAATGTCCTACTGATATAGTATATAGCTCTTTCCTTTTTGTTCTCATCATGTTGTGCAAGCAATGCCCCCAGTGATGTATCTGTAGCGGAGACATATAAGATCAAAGGCTTCCCTGGAATGGGAGGCATTAAGATAGGAGGATTTGATAGATACTTCTTGATATGGTTAAAGTTGTTCTCGCATTCTTCATTCCACGCAAATGTCACACCTTTATGTAAGGTTTTTGTAAAAGGTTGTGATATGTCTGCTAGCTGAGATATGAAGCGTCTAATAGATTGAACTCTTCCTTGTAATGTCCTCATTTGACTGATGTTTTTGGGAGGTTGCATCTCCATGATAGCCTTCACTTTAGCTGGATCAACTTCAATGCCCTTCTTTGAAACTATGTATCCTAAGAGCTTTCCAGAAGTGACACCAAAAGCACAGTTCTTAGGATTTAGTCTGAGACTAAATTTTTCCATTCTATCTAGTATCTTGCTCAAGTCATTTAGATGTTTAGTTCTAATCATACATTTTGCTAAAGTATCATCAACATAATCCTCCATAGTCCTATGCATCATGTCATGAAAAATAGAAGTCATAGCTCTCTGATATGTAGCACCAACATTTTTAAGCCCAAATGGTATGACATTCCAACACAAGGTACCCCATGCACATGTAAAAGCAATTTTCTCTTGATCCTCTGGAGCAATTTTTATTTGATTATATCCAGAAAAACCATCCATTAAAGAATACATCTCAAAGCCCGTAGTCATGTCCACTATCATATCAATGTTAGGTAGTGGAAAATCATCCTTAGGGCATGCTCTATTTACATCTCGGAAGTCTATGCACACTCTAATTGATTTTTCTGGTTTAGAGGGTAAAAGCACAATAAGTTGTCACCCTTTTACAAAGGAAGAGGCTAACAACACAAAAACTGAAAAACTTCAAGGGCATAAAAGTCACATTTCTGTTCAGAATTTGAAGATGATGTAAACTGATGAAATGTGTAAAATAGGATGAATTTTATGCCTATAATTTTTAAAAATTAATTTGAGCAAAAATTAATATATTTTTTTAATTTTTTGGGTCTATTTTTCATATCCTAAAAATACTACAAATAAGCGAGTTCACTTCCCGTCAAATCATTATAAGTAAAATATTTTTCTTCCCTCCAATTTCATAATATGTTTTAGATGACATGTATATCTAGTGCAAGAAAAAAGAAAGAAGTTTTTTTGATCTATAGTTTACCCGTTATAAGTATTGAAAGTCGACCTTACCTGAAATCAATAGTTTTTGTCTCCCGTCACTTTTACCCTATAAAAAATATACCAAAAACCAAATAAATTATATATTCTTGAAGAGGACTCTCTCCTCTAGTGCCCCATATAATTTTAAATTTTTTTTGAATTGATTTAGTATTTTTCTATATTTTCCAAATCAATGTCTTCTCAAAGTTTAATATACCTACATGTAGTTTTTAGCAAATTTGTCTAACGTTTTGTAGATGAAACAATATAAAATTTATATGTCCAAAATAGTACTTTCGAGATCTAGAAAAGGGTACTTTTAGTTTTTTAACATTTTCTATTTTGATCTAAGAAAGGAACAACAGAAGTGCAAAATTCTAGTTTTTTTGTATTTTTGGTGGTTTGGCTGCCAACATGGCATGCCACCTAAGTAGACTGGGCCGAGTCTGACTGGGCCGAGTCCCCCTAGGGGTCGGCCCCACTCAAATAGCCTAATACTGTGCAAATGAGTGGTTTGTGATATTTTTTTATATTAAAAATATTATTTTGACTCGGCCGAGTACCACTCGGCCTAGTCTGATGGGCCACGTAGACGCCATTCAGCACCGTGTGGTGCCTACGTGTACTCGGCCGTGTTAGACTCGGCTGAGTATAACTCGGCCGAGTCTAACTGGGCCGAGTATAACTCGGTCGAGTCTAACTGGGCCGAGTGATTTGAGTTAGCCCAAAAGGTGACACTCGATTGTGCTTTTACCCTAGAAACATGTACAATATTAGAGATCCATTCTGCATAATCAATAACTCGAATGAATCCGACTTTTAGGAGCTTCTCTAATTCAGCTTTTACCAAGAGTGCAACATGAGGATGCATCTTTCTTAATTTTTGCTTAATAGGTTTGACATTAGGAGCTATAGATAAATGATGCATTATAAGATTAGGATCCAACCCTGGCATATCTGAATATTTCCATGCAAATTTGATCTTCTGTTCTATTAGGAATGTAGTAAATTTTTGTTTCTCTTCTTCTGATAAAGATTGTGCTACATGAATCAACTGTGGTTCTTATGTTGTTCCCAAGTTGATGGATTGAGTAGACTCAATTAGAACTAGAGATTTGTCCTATAAATGACTTGAAAGGACATCAAATATCTCATCCTTAGATGCCTCAGAGAGGTTTTCACCATCAGATACATCTTTTATTTTTACTTTTGTAGGTTCTGAGACTGCCACAAAGTGGTTTTCACCCTCAAAACTCCTTTTCTTTTTATTTTTATTCTTATTTTTCTAACTAAGATACTTGATATCCAACTCTGTCATGCTAACGCTCGGTTCACTGATGGAAGTCCTCATAGGCTCAACTGCATTGAGGTAGCAAGCAAGGGCATAGTCATTCGGGAAGGTATAAATACCATGGTTTAGGTTTGTGGAGGTTTGATCAAGAAGTTCAGGATGTTGGATAGTCAAAGTGGTGAAAGATTAAGAAATAGTGTTTACGGATATGGATATGTCATCATTGGTCCTAACCCGACGCTCGAGTTCAAAGGTGATATTACAACTTAAGACATTCAATTCATGAATAGGCTCAATGTCATTATGGAATTCCACTTCATCCATCGGTGGATCAGACTCGATAGGTTCATCATTTCGCTCTAGACTTACGTTGGGTTTAGGTGCATATTGGTGAATAAAATCAACATGTTTCTCTGTAATAAGCTCATCTTCCTCTGGAATGGCTCCCCATTCATAGTCATTAGATTCTTCATCTATGCCTCTAGGAAATCTAAGAACATGAGTAAAGTCAGGATGAATACCCCAAGAAGGGTTACCCTCAGATTCTGATTTGAATTCATACTCATAGGACTCTGTTTCAAAATAACTGCCACCTTCCTCTTTGTCTATTTGATTGTCTTCGAGATTAGCTGGTTCTTGTGTTGCAACTATCTCTTTCTCTATATTAGGTTCTTGTGTTTCTACTACATTTATTATTTTTATTAGATCATCTTCAGCATCGAGGAGATCTTTGATTTCCTTAGGCAAACGCTCATAAGGAATAAGTTCTACGCTATCTGAATCACTATCTGATGGTTTAGTTTCTTCCTTCTTAAGAAGGGGTTCTCCTAGTGTGATTTTCTCTATGACATGAGAACAATTACCTTTGAGGTGGAAGGGTTTCTTTTTAAAGCCTAAGCCAACAGTATCTTTGTTTTCCCTACTAGTATGTGAAATAGGTGTTATAAGACCTTCTCCTCTGACTTCTAGAGGTCCTTTACCTGGATATCCCATCTTAGCTATTAATTTATCTCCTAGACCATATGACTTAGAAGGGATTTTGGATACTATAGAGTCACTAGTCTGAACAACTTGAGATTCAGGTTCATCTTTGTATAGCCATGTAAGCACAACTTCATCTTCTTCAAATTCTTGCTTGGAGACTTGTTCTGCCACAAAATTTCTTTTATATGCCTCAAGAGGTTCTTTAGAGTCTGGTTTGGACTATTTTAAAGATTGTCCATAAGACTTAGGTGAGATAGGTAGAGATGTCAAAGATAAGACTGGTTCTATAGTATATTCTCCCATACCATTTTCTTTGATATTGACCTCTTTTGCAACATCTTCCATTTTAGATGTGGATGCTTCTTTTGTTGGCTTAATGGAAGATTCTCTGTTATTAGGCACAAGTTTATCCGCACCTTCTTTCAATGTATTGCAAGTGGTGGATATGTTTGTTGGAATAGTGACCTCTACTCCTTCATAAGGAAATTTCAAGCATTGATGGTATGTAGAAGGAATAGCTTGCATTTCATGTATCCATGGTCTCCCTAGAAGAATGTTGTAAGCCAAAGGTAGATCAAGAACTTGACATATAGTATCTCTGATAACCAGACCTACTTTGATAGGTAGGACAATGGTGCCTTTAGAAGATATTTCTTGTTCATCATAGGCTTTTATAGTTATTTTCTTTCTAGGATCAATAGCCAATTCTGAAAATCCCAATTGTGTGACCAAGTTGTAAGAACAAATGTTTAGGCCAGTGCCCCCATCTATCAACACACATTTGACTCTACAGTTTCGGATCAAGACTTCTATATGCAAGGGTTGGTTATGTGGGTGACTCAAGGAGTTGTCATCTTCCTCTGAAAAGGAGATATATTGCGGAGATGTAAGATGTCCAGCCATAGTCTGGAACCTGTCTAAATCAAGGTCATCAAGAACATTGGATCTGAGAAAAGCTTTGTCAAGAATAGCTCTATGAGCTAGAGATATCCGAAGCAACTCAAACATGGAGATTTTTGCATTAGTGTGTTGGATTTGTTGAACAATTCTATAAGATGTTGGCCTCATATCTTTAGGATTGGAAGATTTAGAAGCAGCCTTCTGTTTAGAAGCGGAAGAAAGATTGAAGGGCATCTTAGGGACATTTGATGAATCTGGGATTTGTCCGTTCAGATGTGCCTGAGCCTATGATCAAGTCACTGTGTTAGTTGAAGTATGATCTCTATCTCTTTGCACAATTATGATGACATTGCAATGCTTAGAGAGACAAGGTTCAACCATATTGATAACAACATTATTTCCAGGGTAAGCATAATTGACCTTTGCCCCCATATTAGGCTGAGAAGATGAAACTTCTTGACCATGTTTCATAAATGATTTTGTGAATGTTGTATGATCATTATTGATCTTATGATTGTCAATTGTGATGTCTCCCTTATCAATTAGATCTTGAATAGTATGTTTCAAGCGTAAGCAGTTATTAGTTTTGTGACCTTTACCCTGATGGAAATCACATAATTCATTCTCTCTCCACCATTTCGGCTTAGGGTCAGGATCAGATTGCTAGATCTTAGGCAAAGAGATGATGTTATTAGCCAATAGAGTTCTCATAGCTGATTCCAAAGATTCTCCAAGAGGAGTGAACTTTCATTTATTATCAACGAACCAAGATTTGTATTCTGGCTTCTTTTGAGATGGTTTGGACACCTTTTTCTCTAAAGCTTTGATGGCTTGGGTACCAATTGTTAGATTGAAAGCTGGTGCCTTTGATGAGCCACGAATAGTATCAACAATGCCATCTGTGACGATGCCCTTATTCTTGTTCCAATTTTTGTTCTTGTCTTTAGAACTGGATCCTGATTCGTACTTGTCCTTTTGAAGTGTGATGTCTCCTTTTTTCACAAGTACCTTTTCAATTTTGATCGCATTGTCTACCATCTTATCAAAAGATGTATGATCTTGCATTTGTAAAGGGTAGTTGATCTCTGGGACAAGATTATTGATGAAGATTTCTAGCTTCTCAGTTTCTGGAATAGGCCTAGCATATAGAGAGAATTTCTTCCTCCATCTCTTGAGAAATGTCAGGAATGGTTCTCCTGGAAATTGTTTGAGATTGTAGATATCGATCATGGTGACTGGATGTTGAATGTTGTAGGAGTATTACTGATATAAAAATTTGATCAAATCCTCAAAAGTTTTGATAGTAGAAGGCAATCTAGAGAACCAATGAATGGCTACTCCCACCAGAGATCGAGGAAAGAGATGCATTAGATAAGTTGGTTCGTGCATGAACTCCATAGATTGTGTATAGAATTCTCTGACATGATCTTGAGGATCAGAGTGTCCATCATACTTATCATATTTAGGCATCTCCACTCTTTTCGGGAATGGTGGCATGTACAAGTCTTTGTCAAATGGAAAAGGACATAGGGCCTTCATGGAGAACTCCTTGGGTTCCTTTTCTTTCTCAAGTTTATTAAGTTTGACTTGCATGGCGTGCATTTGTTTCATCATAGCCGAAATAGGAGTTTCTTCCTCATGCGTAATGATATCTTCAACATTAAATTTGGGAGGAAGTTTAGCTCCTTGATGAGCTAACTGTAAAAAGTATGCTTCTCTATCTTCTTTCAAGAAATGTTTCATCATTCTTTTGAAGTCATCGTCATTTTGATACCAAGAAATTTCTTCAGGTGTGGGTTTCTGATCTGCACCATGTTGAGATTGAGCTCTTTGAGAGCCAAAGTTTATCCCTGCTTGAGACATGGTAGGAGTTCTCCCTGGGATAGATTGAGGAGGAGTTTGTTGATTTCCTCCGTGAGTTGATGGAGGAGGAATGTAACCAGTTTTCAATCAAAAATTGCCAAGACCATCATCTTTGTAAAGACCAGAACTGTAGAGTTTCTGAAGAGTTGGAGCTTGGAGAGTATTCAAAGGTATGGAATGGGATATTTCTCCAGATTTCTTGTGAGAGGAAGCTCTATTTTCCACCATTAACCTTGGGTGAAACAAAAGAATATGATGAAGACAACTAAAGAAAGATCTAATTCAAGAAGATCAAATGACGCAACCTTGTCAAGGTTTGATTGATTGAAGCTTGGATTAGACGTAAATGAAGGAAACTGTGCCCTAGATGTATGGGTAGATGCCCAAAAGATAGTGGACACGAGTTCACAACACTTAGTCGTTTTGAAGATGGATTGAAGATTGATAGTTATGACAAGGTTTTGACACCAGATGAAAAAGACTCAAATCGATTAAACAGAAGGTTAAATTAGATTCAAAAGGCCACTTTAGGAAAATGATTGGATTCTCAGTAGTTGATGCTCTATTCTTGACATAGTGATTTTCTTGACAGACTCTAGAAATAGGCTGGAAAAGCTAGGTATCTGGCAATTCTGACAACTTTCTGGCAATTTTTCAAAATTTCTCAGACTTTCTACAGGCTCGTACGACAGTGGGTATAGAATGAAATGACAATTGAAAAACTCGTACGACTATTGCAAAAATTGCATGATAATTGATAGCAAGGTTTTTGACTTTTCTGAATTGACTGGCAGCAAAACTTGTACGACACCATACCAGCTACCATATGACAATCTGGGGGTTCTGAAACAACAATAGCCAAAATTTGTATGACTTTATGACTTTACAAGATGACTTTTGACTCCAGAAAGGTGTTTGACATCAGATTTTGCAATTTTTGAGGTTTTCAATTTCAAATTGTTCACAAAATTGTCTGTCTAGATTTGAAGATTGTAGCAGATTGATTTGTTCTTAGTAACCAGATAGATAAATAGGCACGCAAAATAGCAAGCAAGTGATTTCAAGCATTTCTGAAAATAATGAACAGGGGACAAAGCAACCCTGCGCATGAATAATCAAGTGGCTAAATTGTGCTAATCCCTAGGAGTGCTAACAATGTATGTTCCAAAAAGTTTTGCAATAACACACATATTCCTAGAAAATGAAAATTTGGCCTCACTAGGGTTTTTAGTAATGGTCTGACTCTGCAAATTTTGTGATCTCAAGAGGGTGAACTCCAATCCAGGCACACTGGGGTTTTGACACAGTTTGAGAATTTAATCAATCGGGAGCTGCTAGGGAGATCTGACAGCCCAACAAGAGACCACACCTATGAAGATTTCCTCCACAAGGACATTTATATAGCGGCTGCTGCTACCATGGCGAAAATGGCTATTACCGCTTGAGGTTTCGTCAACGTGGTTGACCCAATTAAGGGAATGTCCACTATGGTTAACCCTCTCTAAAGGTGACTCACAAAAGATACCACATGGAGACTGGTTCTAGATTCAAGGATCTGAGTTTCTGGTACTACCCAAAAAGGGAGTAGAGCATAGTCCTCTAGCCTTTTCACTTTTAACCCAAACAAAGTAGATAGATTAATCCAACATGCTAAGACCAAGATTATCTCACAAAGATCTATGATGTCAACCACTTATGATCTATCAACCTCTCTGGGGAGAGAATGTATCAATCAGAAGCTGAAGACGCACAAATCTAGTAGAACATGAGACACTCTTAGTAACCTCCCTACCTACAAGGGTTCCTTTGTTGAGAAGAGTTTCACTGGAAACCTACTATCTCAAGAACCACGAATAGTGTTCATAGGGCCTATTTACTATGTGTAACAAAGATGTTGAAAAGCAAATCTATGTTCATTTTTATAACCCAAAATGAAATATGTGATATGAAAGCAATAAAGGTCACACAAGCTTGACATGCAAGAGTTCTTTTTAATCCAAATCGAAATGTTATCAGCTGAGAAGATTACATGAATTCCTCGCAACGTGCTTAGTAGATTCTTACCTATTTTTAGCAATTCTCGCACTTTTTCCCAATCAAAACCAGCTGAAATCAATCAGAAACAACAAATTTCAATTGTTAATGTTAGCTGTCAGTCCAAATTAGAAAAACAAATCTAGAAAACTGCTTGAAAAAGTGAAACAACAATCGAAACCTGGCACTGAAACTCGTACAACAATGGGTCACCCACCAGACGACAATCCAGAAACTCGTACGATAGTGGGTATTAGATCATATGACAAAATAGCTTCCAAATGACACTGTGTTTCTGATGGTATGATCCTCAATCAAATCAAATGTCATACAACAATGGGTACCTCCTGATACAAGTTTTTGATAAAACTCGTACAAAAATTATACGGACATAAATTAAAAATCGCAGCTTGGAACAAAAAATAAGAAGATGATAGAAATTGATAGAAATTGAATGGAAACCCATTTCAGGGCCCCACAGTGGGGGCCAGAAATGTGTGTGTGAATTTTGTACCTAGCTGTAGACACAACACTTTAGTAAAACATTAGAGGTTAGCAAAAACCAAAATCATGCAGTGAAATGGAAACTAATCTAACCAGGCGATTTACTGCCTTCTAGTAGATGCGAGTATGTATTCTCAGATTGGACCGAGATCAATGACCTTGACGACACCTAAACGAAGGATTTGAATGCAGAATCTAAATATGAAATGAATGCAAATTAATCCATATTTTTGGTTTTCTGTGCAATGAGATGGAAGAAACTGATATGAATTTATTCAAGATGAAAAACTGATATGCAAATTAAGCTATAATGAATTGAAAATAAGATTGATCTCACAAAAGTTGTTGATTTGCAAAGAAGCTTCAATTCTTCAGATGTCGATTCACCAGCATGATTGTGCAAATTCATGGATTGATTTTGGTAGAGTAAGTATGCAAACTTGTGAGATGATTTGTGAAGAGTTGAAGCCTTGATTTTATAGAAATCCAGGGCTTTGGGGATGCATGGAAAAAGCCATAAATCACTCAGGTTGATTTTTGAGTCAACAAGGAATTAAAGATAGTTAACTCACAAAAAATCATGCAAAAATAGCTTTTTGATTTAAATCAGAAGTTGAGATCAGCTTTTAACTCAAAAGAGAGTTGAGTTTATTTTTAAAACAACTTGAATTGATTTTTTTGATTTTAAGTTTAGCTACTTTTTGGATGTGCATAATTAATTATGAATTAAATTAATAAATAAAGTGATTTATCCTCAACTTAACTGATTTTGAAAATAAAATAATTGATTTATGGGTTAATCAATTATTAAATCAAACTTTTATTTAAAAACTATATTATTAAATTTGACAATTGACATTAATTAATTAAATAAGAATTTAATCAATTAGTCATAGGATATTTGATTTATTGTCAAAATAAAATAATACAATTTAGGAATAAATATAATTAAATTCAATTAAATAATTAAGTGGCAGTATTAAATCTAATTAATTAAATATTGAGAATATTCAATTAATCAAACTTTAGGATAAATAGGATTTATCGCCAAATAATCATTAAATTAAAGATAATTAGGATAAATAGGAATATTACTAGGAATATTCCCCAATGCAAAATTTAGGATAATCAATTATGATTCGATAATGTTCAGATGTGCCTTAGGTTAGGACTTTGATGTCAATTTCATTCGAATTGTCGATATAGGAGGTTAATGAACCTATAGCCCATTTTTGGGGTATTACAAGTACTTCATCTCTTTTTATTTCCATGACTGAACAATTGCAAGATTGTTGAACACTAAATTGTCATTTGTATGATCAATTTAAATTTTATTTTTGAACCCAACATGGTGGCAGGAGACTGTTCCAATACCACTGTAATAACCCCTTGGGTTATCTAATTCAAAAATTTGCAAATGTTTGTATTTTTGCTTAGTTTTGTGATGTTTTGCAATTTTAATGAATTAAATGAATAAGTTTCCATGCAAGAATAATATATAGAATTTACAATTTAAATACAATGACTAGAAAAATAATGGCTGCAATATTATTAAATATTCAATATATGATCAGATATGCTTTCCAACATCAATGTTCATACCCAAAGGTAATATTGAGGACTTTGGCAAAATCTAGGAATGATTATCAACACTCAGGAACTTTGAGATAGTAGCAAATGATCCAACAATTTCCATCACCTAGACTACTGGATGAACACTACTAGAGCAAATTCAGGCTAGTATTAAATGCCAAGAAAGACCTTCCTTAGAAATTTGAGTGAGACACTGGATTATAGCTGCAATTTGATGCATGAAATCTAGTATAAATGGTTGGCAATGATGAATATTTGGGTCTACATTTAATGAACCTTTAGAAACTTTCAAACCCTTAATGTATTTCTCTAACTAAAAAAAAATAGAACTCTTGTATGATGTCCCCCAAAGCAATAATTCGGTTGATCTATCACAACCTCAAAACTACAAAAATAATGAAGATCAAACAATCTCAAATGTCCTGGTACAACTAAAACCCTTGTTTCAATTGTGAAAACACCAAAGACACCAAATTTAAAGAAAAGACAAATGATCATCAATGACAGGTCTATTTTGAATTTTGATATGCTTTTATAATCTCAATCTCCTTAATAGCACTTAAATCCACTTTTAGGTTTTTAATAAAACTTTATAATAAGTCTTCAAACTTGGACACATATTCTTGGATTATGTGCACTTTAATATCATTTAAGATAATATAACTTGTGTGCATATTGACTTTATTAATACTTTAATATTTTGGCCTCCAAAGTATAATCCATTAATTGCACTTTAAGTCACTTAAACGAAGGGTCATGCCCCATTAGATATAAAGTGACTTTTTAACTTTATAATTGCACTTTATGAATAATTATTAATAAAGTGATAATTAAAATTACATATCTCCACAAATAATCATTATTTCTCAATTTTTTCTGAACATGGGAGTTAACCATTGTGTCCATTATGCATTGCAACCATAGCTTGTTCAGGTACCCTGTTAAAAATAGTAACCTTGACTTTCCTGAAATAGTCACTTACTATAAATAGTAAGTGATCCAAACTAAGTCCAACAAAGGCCAAACTTGAACATATACTAAGCTCTAACAAATAATGCACACTGATATCTACTAAAAGAGTACTCTCTATCCAACTACCTTAGCCTACAAGGACCATTGTTAGGCTAATCCAACAAACTCTGATGCTAGTGAAAATGAGGACATTACAAGATTGTTGCTCTCGCTATGGTTTATGTTGCTATAGACCAATTTCTAAGTTTATACACTCTCTTGGAGCATGTTGATCATTGTGTTGACTCTCTTGTGGACATTCCTCCTTTGCAATCTTTTGCTCCTTCTAGTGATGATTTTCAACATATGGGCTCAAATACTTCAGTGTCGTGTCGGATAAGAACATATCGTGTAATCTTGACATTGACATGGTGGGCTTACTCCCTGTTAGCCCACCCAATGAAGGGCCTAGTACTTGGAGTTCTTTTCCTAGGAATGATTATGATAATGATCTTTATTCTGATTCCCCTTCTGATGTTGACCATTCTTTTGGTCCTTTTTTATTTCTATAATGCTGGTTGTTCTCCATCAAGAAGTTTTTTACTCTGTGTATATTACTAGCTTTTGCTAGTATGGAGGTGGTGGGTGTTTTTTTTTTCATTTTGGGTTTTAATCATCCTTTTGGATGGGATATATACATAGTTAATCCTTTTTCTATTATTAATATGTATCTTTCAATGACTTAGGTCACTTTTATTTTAAAAATTACTTAATGTTGGCGAAAGATATTTAATAAAGTGAAATTTAGTACCCAATATTAAATGAGGATTCAATGGTATTGTATTCACATGGTTTTGTCATGGTTTTATGGGGTGTGGTTCTCACTTTACCACTTAGTTGTATTCATGTGAGCTTGATTCTAAAGAAACAAGCATATCTTTAGTGGTTAAAGTTGGTTGGGCAAGCAGGATATCATTGTATTAAATCTTTTTAAGGAGTACATACATGAAGCATGGCTTGGGATGTGTGGATTCACACTTGGATACATGGAGGATGCAGTGGAGGGCTTGATGTTTCTAAAATATTTATTGTAACTCACAAAGTACTTTGTATTGATTAGTTGTTCAATAATATGATGGAGTATAGATGCTTCTGGAAGTTGGTTTTTTTTCCTCATTAGGGTTTTCCCAAGGTACATCTTGTTTCTTCTTGCGGTTTGTCTATTTGATCTACGCATAATGGTTATTTTGTGAGATTTTATGTGGTCTCATTTCTCATAGGTGATATAGGAAATATATTAAATGTAACTAGGTATCAAGCATAATTTCTTAATAGAATTTACCAGTTTCTTTGGCTCCTATTCAAACTCATCCAATTTTGATCTTTCATCAAGAGTCTCTATTTTTTAAATAAATTTAGCAATGTTCCTTTTTTGGTCTAAATTCCTCCTACCCATTATTCCCCAATTAATGTGGACTCCTCTATGGGCCATCACAGATTACTCTAATACCAAAAATTGATGTAGATTAGACCTCTTTACTCTACATACAAGTCTTTGAAAGAAACACTACTCTAGTCCTGAATAAAATCCCCATCTAGCACAGATGTTGCTAAAGAGAGAATAAACAAATAAATGGACTAATACTATAAAATTATAAAATATATTCCATAATCATTATCATCTAAACACATAAGAGAAAACATAGATTAAAAAAAACTTGAGAAATATTTTTATATTTCAAAATCTAAAATTCTATAACTTCCAAAGTTTTTGTCTTCTAAATGTTTCAAGAAAAAATAAACCTCACACCTTATGTATCGACTAACCCAAAAAAACCAAAAACTTCCCTAAAAAGGGAGAAAGAAAACCTAAATCGGCAACTATGCAAATTGGAAATTGCTACCCCAAAAGGAGCACATGAACAACTAAGAAAAGAAACTAATGGATAGTGGGATCACATCAATTACTAAACTTGAACATCCTCTCTACCTTGAAAAATTCAGCTATCACATTACATATAATTGATCCATATCCTTTACCATGATCTCCATCAATTGATTATCCTACTTATATATTATTTTACTTTACCAACTCAAATTTTCAATAGATCAAGTAAAATTAAATTGTAGTCCTTTCAATTTTGTTCTTCCTTGAAATGAGATTCAAGCTTATAAATATTATAGGTCTCTAGAATTGTCATCCTCCATAAATATCAAACTTTATCTTACCTCCATGAATAATCTATGGAATCCTTCACTCATCAAAACTCATCTAATTTACCTCTATCCCATAAGGACTTCATCTTGAGCTAATATAGACATAAGATTTTTATTTTAAAAAATAAAATCTACAAACACACCCATTCATCCAAATATCTTATAAAAAATATTTGAACATTTTCAAATAGTGACAAAGAGATCTTATAACAAATTATACCCCATAAAACTATTGAACAACTTTTGCCAAAACAACAAATATTTAAGTATATATCATGTCAATGACTATTGAACATAGTATAGATTTTTATTTTATTTTTTATGTATATCTAAGAAAATGGAGAATAAAATATCAACATGTAAGAAAAAAAAAAGTGGATATTAAAGGAAGTATTGTTGAATGGTCAAATAGTTGATAACAATTCTACACTTCATCTATAAAAAATTTTAATAAAGATTTATCTTACTTTTATTGACCAACATTTACCTTCAACATTATATAATTGACAAAATATTATCATTTTAATTTTGATTGATCATTAAAATACCAATGCTTTGTCACACTCATGTCAATAAAAACGTGTACAACTTATTTTGATGGTTAATATATCGAATTAATTGGAAACTAAAATTGTTGAAAAAAGTTATTTCTCATCAATTATTATACATTTCTTAAGCACCACACATTGAATACATTGTTACAAGGTTATATTTAGCTAAATTGTGTTTTTATCCCATCAGTCTAAACATGTTTAATTCATCAAATAGCAACACATACTCAATTCAAATGTGTCGAATTCTACACAAAAATACAAAATATTTTGTTAATAGTTTTAGTGCAGTGTTAAAGGTTTGATGAAGAAATTAGTTGCTATGAGATCCATGTGCATGATTTTTTTGGATATGAATGCATTAATGAATAGAAAATAAATAAAATACTTTTTATTGAGTTGCAAATGTAACATTAATGTTGTATTACACAAGTTAACATATGCACAAGTGTCGTAACTAGGCACAACAACATACAAGACAACCATCACCAATGCAATAATCATGGTGGTACAACAAAAAAACTTCACAAATGTGAAATATATCGCCATAGTGATCATGGAATAAGATGGAATTTTCTCCATTAGAACTATTGAGCACAATCTTTGGCCTCATTTCCTTGTGAAAATCTAGAGTAGATTAGGACATCAACTTCTTCATACCATTCCACACAAATGACACAAAAAAAGTTAGGAATACCTACACAACATGTAGGTAAACTAGGAGGTACAATTCATCAACCAATTGAATTAGCCAATCAATTATATTTCAAGTCACGCATCTCAATATGAAAGAGAATGGATTGCAAGGTATGCCATCTTTTGACAAAGTGAGATGATAGGAATGTTGAGAAATCTAAATGTTCAAATACAAGAGGTTGTTAAATATAATATTTTTTTCTAAATAACAAATCAAAGGATGTGATACAATGGTTAGAATAATATGACATTAAAATTTGAAACTTCTATGTAAATCTGAAATTAAGTTTCCTTAATATGGAAATAGCATGTTTAGATCCACTTTTATGATGCCAAAATCAACCATCATATCATTCTCAATAACACTACCTTATGAGAACTTATAATGTTAATAAATAATGATTAACATTGCCATAAAATAACAACCACAAGGCACAAATCAGTGACATAAGAGCATCACATAGCACAACCTTTATGTGGATAAATCCTTACAAGGAAAAACTACACCAAGAAGAGAGGCAAATATGCATTAAACACAAAAAAAAAATGTAATTAGAATACATTCACTTCCTTTCTCCTCTTTTCCTCCAACATGGAAACACCTATGTACCTCTAAACAACCTCAAGCTTCCCCACATCCTTGTTCATATATAGTAACTCTACATTCAACTTTTTCACTTATATTTATACATCCAAAGAATTGATTATATAGAATCTCCAAAACCAAAAAATAAGGCATCCAAAGAAGTCTCTTCATTCCAAACTTCCCCAACCCTTGGATTACCTCCATGAAAATCAAAAGGACACTGATTTTGTTTTCAATATTTTTCCTCCAGCTTGGGACCCCAAACATGGAACATAAACATATATTAAATGCACTAAATGATGGAATACCAAGAGACACATATATTAATTACCCCATTCTAGGGATCCAAATGTGGGGCGAGTCTCCTCTGTACCTATCAAAGTGCTAACAAAAAAAATATTCACGCTACCTTTTGGAGGGTCAAATGAATTCATTTAGAAGTTGTGTTTTGTAAGTATGTATCCCTTGTTATAAATAAGTTAATTATAATTTTAAATTATTTATTTATTTTATTTCTTGTGAATGTAAGTTTCTTGCTAAACATTAAGATTTTTGTTTCATACATGTTAATATATAAGAAAATAGAGAAACAAAATTCTAAAATATAAGGTTTTTGACCTAATGACACTTTACTTTATGGGAAAGCTTCCCTCCTTGAAGCTAGACAAATGAAACAATCACTACTTACTTACACTACAGTTTCAGGTCAAAAAATAAACAAGCACAAATCCAAAGTCTATGTTTTCAATACGCATGCCTCCATTCCAAGAAGAATCATTCGGACTCTCAGATTTGAAAGTGGTGAGCTTCCTAGTACATATCTTGGAACCCCTTTCTTCATCGGATCCAACAAAGCATGCTTTTGGACTTCAATAATTGACGGGATAAAAATAAGGGTTCTAGCATGGAAAGAAAGATAGATTTCTCTTTCAAATAGACTCCTCCTTATCAAATCAACGGTCTCAGCCATACCTAACTATTGCATTGTTGTTTTAAAGGCCCCCAAGTTTTCCATTAACCAGATTGAAAAGATTATTAAGGACTTCCTTTGGAAGGGAAACTTGTCTGACACTAAAAAGATACCTTTGGTCTCCCTTGACAACATGGCCTCACACAAATCATTTGGAAGCTTTGGCTTACCCAATCTAACTAGAAGCACAATATTGGCTTTGGAGGAAAGATGACTTGGAGAATGATCTCTCAACTGATGACAACTTGGTGTGGAATCATGCAGGCAAAGTATTTAGATTCTCCAGATCCAAAAAGAATTCTCATAGTGGCTAACCCTAGCCTCTAATGGCTCAATAATGTGGAATTTCATGATGGAAACAAGATAGATTGTCACCAATTATATGTCATGGAAGGTTCATAATGGAGAGGAGGTCCAATTCTAGAATGGGTACCCACCTCTTAACACTATTGATCACCTTTAGTCTGGCATTCCTATCCTAACCCAACTTTGGGGACATAAACTTAAATAACTATGTTAGCCACATTCAATTGGGGTCACGTCAAGTAATATGGAAAAACTTCCTTGATACCCCAATTGATATAGAACAATCAGATAGGCTGAACCATTTCTATCTTCCAAGGTAGTATTCCTTTGAAACACAGCTGATCAGGTCATTTGAGCTCTAACAAAAGATGGTTTATATTCTATCAAACAAGGGTACCAATATATTCCTCATAGGGAAAACCGGTAGCAGAGGCAACATACATACTTATTTTATTGGAATAATATGGTTATGCCTAAGGCGAGCATCTTTACATGATTGTCATTATGAAAATGAATATTGACTAGTGATAGATTGGAAAAATTGCATATTGGTCAACAGTTCAGATGTGTTCTTTGTGAGCAAGACATAAAAACGGTGGATCACCTTTTCATTCAATTCCCCTTTGTACTGCAATGTTGGCAATTTATAGTACAAAACTCAACTTCCTTACACCTCTACCTAATACACTTTGGGATGTATTCCAATAACGGCTAGTCCTTTATAGCTCATCCTTTTTTGCTTGCATATGGAGAATCATCCCAACCACACTAACCTGGTCCATATGGCGGGAGATAAATAAATGCATATTTAGGCAATCTCCATCTTCTATTGATCAGGTTCGAGATAAAATAGAGCAATCGGTTATAGAATTGGTTAACACATATATCCTAAGATTCAAAATATGCTCTATTATGTACTCATCCTAGGATGATAGTGTTATGAGAAATTGGGAGGGTATTAGAGTGCTCTTTAAAGGTAGGTAAATGCTTCCATTCAAGCCTAAGGTTGACAGATCCCAAATCAAATGGCACCCTCCTAATCAAGAATACTTCAAACTTAACTTTGATGGAGCATCCAGAGGGAATCTGGGAATAGCAAGAGTTGGTGTTTGTATTCGAGATCACACTGGCAAAGTTGTTGCATTAAAATCTAAGGCTTTTCTCCTAGTCACAAATAATATCCAGGGCCTAATCATAGTTAAGAGTACTGGGGTCTCCAAAATACATGTCGAAGGAGCCTCCTTGATCCTCATTAATGCATGTAAAGAATGAAGATGTTTCAAATTGAAGCTTAAATACATCTTGCAATAGGTATGGCTCATGTTGGAAAGTTTTGACATCTTTTGTATATCTCACTCATATAGAGAAGGGAACCAGGTAGTTGATCACCTTGCTAACATGGGCTATGATAAAATTAAAATTGAATTAGTTACCCCTCTCATTTTCTTTTCTATGTTATCTTCCTTGCAAACACTTATTGTTGAGGAGAAAGGGTTTTCTTCTAAGAGGAGTTAGGTTGCATACATTACTATGGTGTGATATTAACCTTTTCCATTACCTAAGATTTTTTATGGGAATGTGTTTTTCCCATGGGTGGGGTGACCTTTTCAGTTGACATATGCAGACTCTCCACCAACGGCCAACTTCACTGTACTAGCTTCAGGGCCAGAACCCTAGGACATCCTCATTTTCAGGGAATTCTCCCACTTCTATGAGGTGAGTTATAAGTTAGCAGTCCTACTTTCTAATTTGGATGATGCTTAATTTGGAGAAATTTACAATCTCTATATCTGGGTTCCTCTCCGTCTTTTTGGTATGATTCCATCATTGGGGATCATGGCTTGATATCACAATTATTTATGAATTTCATCTTGATGGTACTAAATCCAAGTGTGTGATTTCAAGCATGGTACATAGCCTTCCTAAGGTGGTATTCCCTTATAGCTAATGGTATTCCCATTCTCCAGGATTCACATGTACGAGCCTGCTAGCTTGCACAACCATGATGTTCACAAGAAGGCCACAAGTTAATTTTGTAGGTAGTGGCTATCCAGCAACAAAGTTGATTTTCTTTATATAACTTTTTACAAACTTTTGAGAAAAAAACCAAGTGTTTTCCCTTTGTGGCTGCATAGTCGCTGCCCAATTTTGTATCATCCTGTGCATGCCATTTTAAATGTTTGGGGATTTTTTTGTCATTGCAATTACGTATCCTCCAGAAACACGTGATCCTTTATCTATTTCATATCTTTTCAAATAGTCCTTCGCACAAATTAAGTAGCTCAAGTGTGTCTCCACCTCATTAAACTGGGCTTCTTCACACTTTTTTCCCTCGCCTTCTCTCTGCATTCAGGCTTTGCACAATTTTCCATTTTTAGGTTTCAAAATATGAGACTGGAGCAGGCAGGACCGAGGCATTTAATGAGATCCCTAGTTTCGCTATTTCGTGTGACTCCCTCCCGGCCTCTTGTAAAATAGTGACTGTTTTGTTGTTTCGTGTGACTCCCTCCTGGCCTCTTGCGAAATAGACTCCCTTTACGTTTCCTCAAGCATCGAGTGACAGGAACGAGCAGCAGGAGCATCGAGCGGTAGGAGATTTGTGTCTTGAGCAGGCAGCCGGGAACATCAATGACAGACTGGAGAAGGAAGGACCGAGGCATTTAGCAGGCACATGGATTTGTAGACAGGACAAAATCGAGGCATCTAATAGGGGCCCAGTTAGTGGAGAGGTGTGACATCATTATTTCTTTATTTTCCTCTGTCTCCTTTTATTTTCTATTATTCTTCACATTTTTCCAGAGCACTCAACAAGAAAATATTGGAAAACTAAAACCTATAGACTGAACAACTGAGAAACTAGTTTTTACGGGGATAACACTGAAACCAATCAGTTTTAACACAAGACACTATGGGGCCCAGCGCTGATAAATCAGACAGTAACCTCACAATGATTTGTCATTGACCTAGTATGAAGGGGTCTCACTTTCCAGTTGGAAATATACTTTTTCACGTCAAAATAGGAGATGGGGTGGAGTTAAATTGGAATCTTCAAAACCAACTGGGAGGTCCAATGGTTAACCTTATGTATCAGGAGGGTTGGAACCAAAGAGCAGGGGGACACTCAAAACCTTATCTTTTAACTATAGTGGAAAATATTTCAGGGAGTTGGGAATCAGAAGTAACAGATTTTCTCAAACAAGCAAGTAATACAAGTGAAGGATTAATTCTAGTAAATTTGAAGCAATACAAAGGTATCTTAAGATGCAGACAAATGTGAAAGGTTAGACAAACAAATAAAAAACACTTTGCTATGATTTTACTGAGGATCGATGGAATTTTTGACAAAACTTATCAATCTAATGGGAAGCAAACAACACAGGATGTTAATGATAAAGAAGGGCTACAAAAACATGCTGAAATCAATAGAAATCTTAAATCGAAGACGAATCACGTAGAAATCGGTGCAACGAACATAGGGGAAAACAAGGAAGTTAAACAAGACAACAATATTTATTACAACCCAACTAGAACACCACTTTTGTGATTTATATGTGGAAGAGCTTATGGACTTAAAAAAGGTTGAAAATTCTAGAAACAAGGAACTGGGAAGAGGAGAACAAAGTGTACGAAGCAATGGAATACACAAGAAAAATAGAATGGGAGAATAAAGATCTTAAAGAACTAATCTCGAACATGTAATCCATAATGGATATGGGACAACAAGAGCTTGAGATACTAAAAAGGGAAATGGCACTTGTGAGGGTAATGAGGACCAAAGGGCAAGAAGCAGTGAATGAGTTGGACATCGCACATTTGAAGGAAATGCAGTCATCCTTGGAAGACATAGAAGTTAAAGAAACTCAATTAAAAGAAAGAATATAAGAGACCAAATCATGGTCACAAGTAGTAAATGGGTTAGCAAATAAACAAAAGGGCATCATTGAACAACAAATCAAAATTCAAATAAGAGAAGAACGTGACAAACAGGGCAAGGCTACAAATATCATCATCAAAGGGTTGAAAGACTTTAGAGAAAGAGAAAAGACTAACATTCTAGCAAGGGACTTCCTTAGAGATAGATTGAAATGGATAGACGCTATTCTTCAAGAAAATAGGATAAGTAAAAAGATGGATGGAGGAAGGGACATGCACGTAAGAGTTATCCTAAGAGACCTAGAGGATAAAAATACTATCCCTAAGAATAGAGGGCTTGTTAGAAGAACACAGATTTATCTAGATGAAGATCTAACTTTCTCTCAACAAGAGGAACAAAGGAAGGAGCGGGAAAAAGTAAAGACAATCAGAAATAAGGGAATATGGGCTTGGCTGAAAAATGGGAAAGCTCAAATCAGCGAGCACTTCCCTAATAAGAAATAGGAAATTGGGGCCCCACAGGATCACCTAAGTGTAGTAAGCTAGAACTACAAAAGTTATCGGTGGAGAAGAGGTCTTGGGTTGGGGCCCATAGTAGAGGGGAAGGATATTATTATACTTTTTGAGACACATGAACATGAAGGGCGTATAGTCCCAAATTTTGATGGGTACAAGAAATTCTAAGTTTGGAATAGAGGGAATGAAACAGGTAAAGGACACGGTGGAGTCATAATTTTTATCAAAGAGAAGTCGTATGGATTTGTTAAATTTGTAAAAGAATATTCAAACAAACAATACATATGGCTACAGATAACAACAAATGAGACAATTTTCAGATTGGTTGCTTGTTAGTTTTCTTTGAAAAACTCTAAATTCTACAAGAGGAGGAACTTAGACAATGAAGACCTGTTTGCCTCGTTAAAAAAAGATATCTCTATTTTCAGCAGTTCAGGAGAAATTATGCTTTTTGGGGACTTCAATGCTAGGACTTCCAACAATCAATCGTTGCAATTATGCAATGTGGAAAAAGGAGAGACTAACCCTCTGTGGCCTGAGGAAAGCAGTGATCATTCTTGGAGAAGAACCTCTCAAGACAGTAATGGGGGTGTTTCTCATTTTAGGACAGAATTATTGGGGATGTGGTCTCTTTGGCATGGTTGTTTGCAATGGCATGAGCGGTTGGACTACATCGGGGGTATCACTTGCAAGACTTACAATGGGCAAAGAGTAGTGGATTACGTGATTTGTTCTCAAAATCTTACGACTAGAGTGATAGAGTTTGATATTGGAGAAACTCCTATAGATATGAATTCTGATCACATGCCTCTATATATTGGGTTGGACGTGGTTCCAAATAATCAACATAAAAAACATGACCTCCACAGGGATAGGGAAGCGGTTAACAATGGGAGAATACTCTTAAATCAAGAAAATAGGGACATATTCAGGGCTGCTCTTAAACAACAATTTCTGGAGATAAAAAACAACAACAACAAGACTAATGATAGAGTCAACAATGATTTCAAACATGTGCACAACAACTTTTTGATTCCTATTATTCACAAGGTGTTAAAAGCATGTAAAAGATCTCGCATTAGAAAGAGGACAACTAATACTTTTCTGGCTAATTTGTGGTATGATGACGAGTGCAAGGCTGCCAAGAGATCTATAAAAGGAAAAGACATGAGCATAGAAGTCAAGAGGAATTATACAAAGCTGATCCAAACTAAAAAAGAGGAATATGTAAATACTAGACGGAGAGAGTTAATACCTTTGAGAAAACACAACCCCAAAGACTTCTGGAAAGAATTGCAACAAAAGAAAAAACAAACTGAAAATAGTATTAGGGATACTCAATGGTTAGAATATGCAAAGTCACTTTATGAGTGAATCCATGAGAAGAACCCTCCTCCTATTGTAAACACTTCATTATAGCTCTTCACGGTAGACAATATTAAACAAGGAATAAAGAAGCTAGCAAATGGTAAGGCAAGTGACATTAATGAGCTTCAAGCCGAATTTCTAAAGTGGGGAGTTGATCTCCTCGCCCCTCACATAAAAGGGGTCTTTAACAAGGTCATTTAGGATGGTTTTCTGATTAGTTGGACTACTAGTGTGGTTATCCCTCTATTTAAGAGTGGGAACATTAATAATCCGTCTAACTATCGCACTATTATGGTCAACACTCTTTTCAGAAAAATTTTTGGAAGCATGATAGAATTTAGAATCAATAGTTGAGAGGAAGGGGAAGGTAAAAGGGAAAAAGGGCAAGAGGGTTTCAGACCTAGGCATTCTACTATTGATTATTGTGTCACTCTTAGGTATTTTATAGAGAAAATATGGGACAATCAGGGGGGAGAAGCTTATTGTTATTTTGTGGACTTCAAGAAATCCTTTAATACGGTACCAAGAGACAAGCTATGGATCAGAATGAAATAATTAGGCATTCTAGATGTGTATAGAGCAGTAGTACTTAGACTTCATCAGAGGGTCAGAGCCAAAATCAGAACTAAAGATGGTATGTCTGAAGTGCTTTGGTAGTGACATTGGTGTGAAGCAAGGGTGTCTATTATCCCCCACTCTCTTTGGTTTATATATTGATAAGCTTGAAGCTTGGTTAGACAGAATTGATGGTGGGGGGGTCCATTTGGCGAGGTATGTGGTGAAGCTTCTTTTATACGTCGATGATCTTATCTTAATATCAAAAATAGCCCAGGGACTAAGAGAACAGTTAGTGGCTCTAGAATGCTTTTGTCAAGAAGTAGAGATGCAGGTGAACATTACCAAGAAAAAAATCATGATTTTTTCTTTGAAAAGAAAAGAGAAACATATTGATTTTCTTTTCGAAGGCAGCTCGTTAGAGATTGTGAAAGAATACAAATATTTGGGGATTGACTTCCATTATAGGCTCAGGTAGGAGACTTGTAGAGAAAAAAAGATATAGTGAGGCTAGAAAGCATTCTATCTTCTTCAAAATAGATGCAGAAATGTCAAGTTGTGGGACTGGAAAACTAAGAAAAGTCTTTTTGGTTTTCTGGTCACACAGGTTATTCTTTACGGCTATGAGGTTTGGGGGGGCAGCATGATAAAGTGTAGGTGGAGACAGTTAGAGAGGATTTAAAAGCACTTAATCACTAGAAGTATTAAGGTCAAAGCCTTAGTGCCTTATGAAATTGTATTAGCGGAAGTCGACATTTTCCCACTCGAGGTAGTAGTGATAACTTGGTTAATAAGCTATTTAAAGAAACTTGAAAACATGGACAACGAACAATGGCCCAAAATTGCAATGAAAGAGGGTTTGGATCGCAAGAAGAAGACTTGGATGAAATAAAATATAAAGTGGTTGAGCAAGTGGAACATCAAGCTACAAGATTGTCTGAATACCAATATGGAAATAAAAAAGTTTGTCATGGATAAATTTCAGACGACCATGTGGTCTAATGATATGGGTCAAAAAAAGATGCATTAGATGGAAATGTTCAACCCCTCTCGCGAGCATGGTGATAAAGCCTTTTTAGGGGCAGCTATTAAAGGTAAACCTAGAGTGTTGGTGGCTCAGTTGAGGACAGGATCACATCATCTTAGATGCGAGACTGGTAGATGGAAAAGGCCCAAAGAGGAGTGGGAGGAGAGGATTTGCAAGTTCTACAAAAAAGGTACGATTGAGACTAAATGGAACTCTCTCTTCGAATGCACGGTATATGATGATATTCAGGTTCGGTACGGGGGCATCTTGAAAGCTAGCAACATGTACAACTTATTTGAGGACGTTAAAATCAAGCAAACAGCTAATTTGATTATCAAGATCCACAATAGGAGATTGGTTATTTTAAAGACTATGGAGTTAATTTAGGGTTGTGATATGTGATCCCTTAGACCGATGGTCTCATGGATGTCATTAAAACTCTTCATTCATTCATTCAAGTGTCGTGACCAGCGAAAATGCACTGTAATTCTGAATTATCTGAAGGAGGAGAATTTTGAGTGTGTGATCTCCATGAGTCCTACTCCAAAATGCATATGGAATATCTGCCACGTAATTATAGGGTTTCCATACCCATCATGGCTTGGGAAAGGCTTTTCACATGGTGGATGGACGATGATGATCTGGGACTCATCTTCCATGTCCACTTCTTTCAATATCGAAGGAACGTCAGACGTCTCCCAGGGGAAGAAATCCTCAACCTAGAGTCACGCGGACTGATTTACCCATCTCAGGTTCTGTCAATCTTTCTTTCTAATGCTATGGATTTACTCCAGTCTTATAATGATTTGGAGTAAATTTCCAGAAAGGTTGTAAAGGGAAAATTTCTTAGTGATAATTCTGTCATATGCGGTTCAAAGATATGATTTGTGGCATAGAAAAGTGATTGTTGGTGGGTTGTTCCCATGAAAGTTTTTTCTTAATGGGCATGCTTTCATTAATGTATACGATACTATCAAGAACTCTCTCCTCACCCAGAACTTCAGGTACACTAGAGAGGCGATGACTAGATATGAAAGGGTTTTAGGCCCTATATTGGCAGAACGCATCAAGTTGAAGGTTATGGCCATTCTTATTCTTCTCGACCATGTCCATGCTCCTCCACATCTGAGGCTTCCATACTTGAACGCTCTTCCCCAACAAGATCATGTTGCTGATAATGATGGTTTTTCCCATAATGACGGACAAGGCAGTGCTAATGCTCTTCTTGAGGATAAGTTTCATGGTGAAGTTGCAGAAAATCTGTAAGAAAATGAAGTTTTTGTCAAGCCCATGGAGGAGTGATATTGTCGCCCACGTGCATGATTTTTGAAGTTTCGTATTAATATTTTTCTCCCTCTAGACACACTTGTGGCACATTGGGGTTGCTTCTCAATGTACATTCTTTCCACATTGGCTCAGTATATGTATGCATCTGGAGCCTTTTTGCATCCTGGCTCAATCCAAGAATAGTCGTATTTTCCTTGGTTTTTGACAGGAAAGTTCATGTCTACTTTTACTTCACCATTAGGGTTTATATGTATATGTCTGGCTAAATATGAGCCAGTTACTTTTTCTTGGTACCGCTAAATTAAATCTCCAATTCTAGTCTTCAATGCTACATCTGGACTGATTGAGAGCCTCATCTCTTTTTTATCACAAACTATTTATATCTTAATATATTCAGGGTTCCATGCCTTTTGCCCAAAAAAAATTCTAAAATCATAGGTATTTATCCCCTTATTTCAACAAAAAAGAAATAAGTCAATCTAAATGCATGTTGGGTGAATATTTTTCAACTGACTTGATTCAATCAATTGAAAAATAGTAGTTTCAATCACAATGTGTGAGACAAAGTCTCTCCTCTTTGTAAGGGGAGGCTCCCCCTGTTTATTGCTATTGAAAACAACTAACACTTAACTAGGATTATATACACTACACTAGCAATAGAGTGTTACCTTCACTATTTTCTCATCTTTTAGAATAGGTGTTATTTCCTTTAACATATCATCTTTCATCAAAATAGATGATCCTTCCTTAATACAATCTAGAACAGTTAGTAATCAAGAAGCTCACGAAAGCTCAAAGAATTTCCATGACTTCTTATGAAGTTTCATAAACAAAGATGAAATATACATGTAGCGCAAAGACTCACCTTAAACACCCAAACATGGAAGATAAAGCAACACAAAGACTACAAGTTATCTCTCGGTTTGGGGTCTCTGCAAGAAGTTGGGTACCAATTCCGCAGAAGTACACTTGGGAAAAAAATTGCAATAAGAAACGAATGCCCAATTTGTACAAATCGGGCGCTCGTTTAGGTTTGGGAGCCTGATCCATATTAAAAAAATCGGGCGCCCATTTCAGATCGGGCACCCAAAGCAAAATGAGTGCCCGACTTGTAAAAAATGGGTGCCCAATTTTTAAAAATCGGGCACCCATTTTGGAAATCTATTTATTTTTTTATTTTTTACCATTTTGTTTGTCATTTTCACTGTCAAGAACGGGATCACATTTAGCAAAGCTCGAGTGCCCGTTTTAGCTTCTCCTACTAACCCCCTCTGCCATTTTTTTCATGTCCCAGGTACATACTATTGTTTTTTTATCAATTTTTTTATGATTTTTGTCATTAAAATTTGTAATTTCAAGTTATTTTTAATTTAAAAACGTAGTTTAATGTTCTCTTCAAAATTATTGTATAAATTTAATTATATTTTATGTTTCAAGTATTTCCTTTTAATTTTAATTTACTTTGTAAATTAGCGTACCAAAGTAGAAAATTGTTAAAACTTTTAATTGAACCCTACGTAGTAAATTAAAAATATTAACCTAGACAAAATTAAATTGTGAAACCCTAAGTAGAAAACCAAAACATAAATTTATACGTGTAAATAAAATAACAAACCATAGGTAGAAAAAAATATTTTTAAACAAAATTATTTCTCTCTCCTCTCTCTCTCTTCTCTTTCTCTATCCTCTCTCTCTACTCTTTCTCTCTCCTTTCTCTCTCCTCTCTCTCTCCTCTTTCTCTCTTTTCTCTCTCCTCTTTCTCTCTCTCCCCCTCTCTCTAGACTCCTCTTTCTCTCTCCTCTCTCTCTCTCATCTTTTCTCTCTCTCCTATCGAGCTCTCTAAAAAATGTTCAAACATGTTTCTTGAATCAAAACCTTCGAAACATAGAGTTTTAAAAACATAAAAAACCTTGGAATCTTTTTTCAACCAAGTAGGTGTACATTCTTTAAAAAAATATTCAAACATTTTCCTTGATTGTCTTTGTAACTTGTAAAATGTAAATAAGTTATATGTTAATTTTTGAATTATTCATGTAATTAAATTTTTATTTAACTCTCTCTCTCTCTCTCTTAAGTTTTAATTATTTAAGACATTCTTTGTAAGGTAAAATATAATTTACAGTATGTTAATTGTAAATTATCATGTTTTTATATGTACGCAGATTGGCAATATGGATGATTTTCATATTGATGAGCTTATAGGTCAGCATGCACCACCACCACCACCTCCACCCCCCCTCCACCTAGAGAGTTAAGAGATAATATTAGGAGAAATGTAGAGGCAATAAGGAGAGATATAAATATTATTAAGAATGATCCCTATCCATCGGCCCAACTATTACGCCTTGTAGATAGCATGCAAGGCATGGTAGATTCCGTACACACATTAGACTCTGAGATTGATAGTTTCGAGTCATGGAGGAAGAATATGCATCTATATTATGCTGACGGCCTCTCTTATAAAGAGGTTAATAATTTAAAAATTACAAAAACTGATATGGCTCGCTATATTTTGAACCCTACAACGGGTGAGAAGATACTTGGCAAGAAGCCACGTATTTCTATTAGATGGTGTACACACCTTGGTATAGCAGAGCATTTTTGGGCAACAAAAATATTATAACTTAAACTGAAAAATAAAGTATAAACATAATGCTTCATATTATAAAATCATTTATAAAGTTGATGATTAAGAAAATAATTAAATTTAAATATGGACATGTGCACCGATATGGTGAACAAAAAAGGGGTCACTCACCTAAAAAGACACAAAAATATAGCTAATGCATTCAAGTTATTTGAAAATTAAAATAACTTGAATGCATTACGGCCCAAACAAATTGAGTCATAATATGTATGAGGTTGTATAAATAAAACCCTAATTGTGTTAATAATATAAAAACCATGATTGGATTTTAAAATAAACATATCCTAGTCGATTGGATTATTTTAACTTGCAGATGACACCAAAGAAACAATACACATTATAAAAAATAAAAGGTAACTCGATTGTGTTTTTGTTGCTATAAACCAAATCAAGATGCCACGACATTGAAGAGGAAACAGGCCAACTCTCAAAAACTAACAACATAAAGATGTAGTTCTTGCAACTCTTCTTCTTTTCTAGGTCGAAAATTAACATTCATTAAAGTAGGGCAATCCTAATGAACATAGGACATCCCAAGGTGACATATAAGTTGATAAGGAAATTAATTGCAATGAAATTGAATTCATTGGAGGGTATGTGCAAGATCGTGGTATACCAAACTATGGCCTTAAGTGGCAATGAAAAATCAGAAAATCAAGGTTAGTCAACTTGACGTAAAAGGTTGAACATCTTATGAACCTTATGTGAAAAATTTGTAAGAATAGAATCTATAGGAAATTGAATGTAGTTTCTAAACTACTAGCCCTTGTTTGCAAATTTTTTTGTCTAACTGTTCAAAATTTTAGATTTCAATGCAGTACTACGAAAATTTCAAGGAAAAGATAAAAAGTATGTGTATCTCTGACCACCTTAATCATAATCAAATGATGATATATTTTCCCAAGATTCTAGATATAAGTAGTAGACTCATACCCAAATGTGACGCATATTGTTTTGTAATTTTTGGTCAAATAAATAATTAATTATGAATTTTCTGCTACAACTTTTTCAGAATAAAAAAACTCTCGTGTCTGACCACCTTAACTAATTCAAAATTTTACCAAATTCAAAACTTTTTTTTTCTTATAGTAGCCGAAGCATAGAATGTGACGCATGTTTCAGCTTTCAGAAAGGTTAAACGGTTTGAAAGTTATAGTTGTTTTTCAATCAGTATATCAATTACGAATTTAAAGATAATTCAATTGAAATATAAGTAATAATTACTTATAGAACTTGAAATTTGACAGCAATTATATCAATGGAAAGTTGATAATGTCTTTAAGAAACCCTTTTCGTTTCATCAATTTCGGGTGAAAAAATAGTCGTCAGCTCCATGGTCGAAGTCTCGGTATCAAGAACTATCCCTTGAAACACGCCTAAAGGGTTGACCACCTATGTTGGGTAATGCCGAAGCAAATACCAAGCCTAATCGGATATCCGATAATATCGGATATCCGATATTTTTAGATATCTGAAAAGCCCGCCTATTTTAAAATTTCAATTCACCCACTTTTCCCAAATTCAAGTTTCAAAAAAAATGTATTTTTTTAATAGCAATATTAATTGTCTTATAAATTAAGTTGTATTCTTTTTATGTTAATATTAATTTCATTTTAAAAATTAATATTAAATAATAATAGCATAGCATAAATATTATAATATAAATTTTAATATTAGTATGTATTATATTATAAATGATATACAAAATGATTTCAAAAAAATACTTGCACAGTTGATTTGAGGACAGACAATTTCAGCCCAAATCCTCTTGAAAATATCCAGCACAGGATTTTTCTACAGACTCCTAATTTCGGCAGTCTGACTCTACTTAAGTAGATGTTAATGGACTTCCCCTCGATTGAATACAATCAATTAATTTTTTAACTCTCGAAAATAAATTTCACACAGTTGAAGAACCATTGTACGCTCATCATCTATTCTAGAAACTAACAGTGCAATAAAAATTGATGTAAGAACATTTAAGGTACATTGTCCACAAAAAGGTATATGAAACCTTTAAATATACATTAAAAATTGGAGGTGAAGGCTCTAAATGTGTGTGTGTGTGTGTGTGTGTGTGAGAGAGAGAGAGAGAGGTCATGAGGACTTCCTAAGGGTCCTAACGCATGATAAGGGGTACTAGGACACCTAGGAAGTCCCCATGACCCCTTTCGACACATTAGAACCCTCAAATATGTCCTTAGGGGTCGTAGGACCCCTAAGGACATATTTGAGGGTTCTAATGTGTTGAAAGGGGTCATGGGGACTTCCTAGGTGTCCTAGTACCCCTTATCATGCGTTAGGACCCCTAGATAGTCCTCATGACCCCTTTTGACACATTTGAATGCTCAAGTGTGTCCTAAGGGGTCGTAGGACCCCTTAGGACACACTTGAGGGTTCTAATGTGTAGAAAGGGGTCATGAGGATTTCCTAGGGGTCATAATGCATGATAAGGCGTACTAGGACCCCTAGGAAGTTCTCATGACCCATTTCAACACATTTGAATGCTCAAGGGTGTCACAAAGAGTCATAGGACACACTTGAGCATTCAAATGTGTCGAAAGGGGTCATGAGGACTTCCTAGGGGTCCTAATACACCTTATCACACTTTAGGACCCCTAGGAAGTCCTCATGACCCCATTCGACACATTAGAACACTCAAGTGTGTCCTAAGGGGTCGTAGGACACCTTGGGACACACTTAAGTGTTATAATATGTCAAATGGGGTCATGAGGACTTCCTAGGGGTCCTAATACACCTTATCACAGATTAGGACCCCTAGGAAGTCCTCATGACCCCATTCGACACATTAAAACCCTCAAGTGTGTCCTAAGGGGTCCTACGACCCCTTAAGACACACTTGAGCATTCAAATGTGTCGAAAGGGGTCATGAGGACTTCCTAGGGGTCCTAGTATGCCTTATCACGCATTAGGACCCCTAGGAAGTCCTCATTACCCCATTCGATACATTAGAACCCTCAAGTGTGTTCTAAGGGGTCCTACGACCCCTTAGGACACACTTGAGCTTTCAAATGTGTCGAAAGGGGTCATGAGGACTTCTTAGGGGTCCTAGTACACCTTATCACGTGTTAGGATCCATAAGAAGTCACCATGACCCCATTCAACACATTAGAACCCTCAAGTGTGTCCTAAGGGGTCCTACGACCCCTTAGGACACACTTGAGCATTCAAAAGTGTCGAAAGGGGTCATGAGGACTTCCTAGGGGTTCTAGTATACCTTTTCACGCGTTAGGACCCCTAAGAAGTCCTCATGACCCCTTTCAACACATTAGAACCCTCAAGTGTGTCCTAAGAGGTTGTAGGACCCCTTAGGACACACTTGACAGTTCTAATGTGTCAAATGGGGTCATGGGGACATCTTAGGGGTCCTAATACGCCTTATCACGTGATAGGACCCCTAGGAAGTCCTCATGACCCCATGCGACATAGTATAACCCTCAAGTGTGTTCTAATGGGTCCTAAGACCCCTTAGGAAACACTTGAGGGTTCTAATGTGTCAAATGGGGTCATGGGGACATCCTAGGGGTCCTAGTATGCCTTATCACACGTTAGGACCCCTAGGAAGTCCTCATGACCACTTTCGACACATTAGAACCCTCAAGTGTGTCCTAAGGGGTCCTACGACCCCTTAGGACACACTTGAGGGTTCTAATGTGTCGAAAGTGGTCATGAGAACTTCCTAGGGGTCCTATTATGCCTTATCACGTGTTAGGACCCCTAGGAAGTCCTCATGACCCCATTTGACACATTAGAAACCTCAAGTGTGTCCTAAGGGGTCCTACGACCCCTTAGGACACACTTGAGCATTAAAATGTGTCGAAAGGGGTCATGAGGACTTCCTAGGGGTCCTAGTAGGCCTTATCATGCATTAGGACCCCTAGGAAGTCCTCATGACCCCTTTCAACACATTAGAACCCTCAAGTGTGTCTTAAGGGGTCTTACGACCCCTTAGGACACACTTGAGCATTCAAATGTCTCGAAAGGGGTCATGAGCACTTCCGAGGGGTCCTAGTACACCTTATCACATGTTAGGACCCCTAGGAAGTCCTCATGACCCCATTCGACACATTAGAACCCTCAAGTGTGTCTAAGGGGTCCTACGACCCCTTAGGACACACTTGAGCATTCAAATGTGTCGAAAGGGGTCATGAGGACTTCCTAGGGGTCCTAGTACAACTTATCACACCTTAGGACCCCTAAAAAGTCCTCATGACCCCATTCGACACATTAGAACCCTCAAGTGTGTCCTAAGGGGTCCTACGACCCCTTACAACACACTTGAGCATTCAAATATGTCGAAAGAGGTCATGAGGACTTCCTAGGGGTCCTAGCTCACCTTACCACGCGTTAGGACCCCTAGGAATTCTCCATGACCCCATTCGACATATTAGAACCCTAAAGTGTGTCCTAAGGGGTTGTAGCATTCAAATGTGTCGAAAGGGTCATGAGGACTTCCTAGGGGTCCTAGTTCACCTTACCATGCGTTAGGACCCCTAGGAAGTCCCCATGACCCCATTTGACACATTAGAACCCTCAAGTGTGTCTTAAGGGATCGTAGGACCCCTTAGGACACACTTTAGGGTTCTAATGTGTCGAATGGGGTCATGGGGACTTCCTAGGGGTCCTAGTATGTCTGATCACGCGTTAGGACCCCTAGGAAGTCCTCATGACCCCTTTTGACACATTATAACCCTCAAGTGTGTCCTAAGGGGTTTTAAGACCCCTTAGGACACAGTTGAGGGTTCTAATGTGTCAAATGGGGTCATGGGGACATCCTAGGGATCCTAATATGCCTTATCATGTGTTAGGACCCCTAGGAAGTCCTCACGACCCCATTTGACACATTAGAACACTCAAGTGTGTCCTAAGGGATCCTACGACCCCTTAGGACACACTTGAGGGTTCTAATGTGTCGAATGGGGTCATGGGGACATCCTAGGGGTCCTAGTACGCCTTATCACATGTTAGGACCCCTAGGAAGTCCTCATTACCCCATTCGACACATTAGAACCCTCAAGTGTGTCATAAGGGGTCGTAGGACCCCTTAGGACACACTTGAGGGTTCTAATGTGTCGAATGGGGTCATGGGGACTTCCTAGGGGTCCTAACATGTGATAAGGTGTACTAGGACCCATAGGAAGTCCTCATGACCCCTTTCATTACATTTGAATGCTCTAAGGGGTCGTAGGACCCCTTAGGACACACTTGAGGGTTCTAATGTGTCGAAAGGGGTCATGAGGACTTCCTAGGGGTCCTAACATGTGATAAGGCATACTAGGACCCCTAAGAAGTCCTCATGACCCCTTTCGACACATTTGAATTCTCAAGTGTGTCCTAAGGGGTTGTAGGACGGCTTAAGACACACTTGAGGGTTCTAATGTGTCGAATGGGGTCATGAGGACTTCCTAGGGGTCCTAATGCATGATAAGGCATACTAGGACCCCTAAGATATCCCCATGACCCCATTCGACACATTAGAACCCTCAAGTGTGTCCTAAAGGGTCATACGACCCCTTAGGACACACTTGAGGGTTCTAATGTGTCAAATGGTGTCATGGGGACTTCCTAGGGATCCTAACGCATGATAAGGTGTACTAGGACCCCTAGGAAGTCTCTCTCTCTCTATCACTCTCTCTCTCTAGGTGAGAGAGAGAAAGAGAGGAGAGAGGAGATAAAGAGAGGAGAGAGAAAGGTGAGTGAGATCTCTCTCTCTCTCTCTCTAGGTGAGAGAGAGAGAGAGAGGAGAGAGGAGAGTGAGAGTGAGAAAGAGTAAGATATCGGATATCTGATTCTTTTCACTGGTGTTAAAAAAAAAACAAGATTCTCTGGGTCCCTCCAGAGAGTCACATGTTTTGCCTGAATTATGGGATTCGAGTTGCAGCGAGAAGACAAAAAACCACTTTTTGGGGTGATTTTCTCTATTACCAAAGGTATTTCATCTTTTTTGGGGGTGATTTTCTCGATTACCAAGGGTATTTCATCTTTTTTGGGGGTGATTTTCTCTGTTAGCAAAGGTATTTCATCTTTTTGTGGGGTGATTTTCTCTATTACCAAAGGTATTTCATCTTTTTTGGGGGAGATTTTCTCTATTACCAAAGATATTTGCATCTAATTTTTGGTCTAACTATGGGGAGTAGTAGTCATCGAAAGCATAAACGGAAGAGGAGACTCACAAATGAAGATGTTGAAGTGTATAGAGAAATGGATAGGGTTGCCCATCGGAATAAAAGACAAGGAATGTTAAATATGAATGAAGATGCCGGCATAGACCCACCTTTGAATGTGGTTTCAAGTGAAGAACATGAATTTGAAGATGAAAATGTAGGTTTTGAAAATGAGAATTTAGGTTTTGAAGATGAAAACGTAGGTTTTGAAAATGAACATGTAGATGTGGCCAATGGAAGTGTGGACATTGCCAATGACAGTCCACCGATTGAATATGAAGGAATTGACAATCTTAATGGTGCAGAAGAACCAAATCAATGTTACACATCTCTAAATTATATGAGAAATGAAGTCCCTTCGGAGGAAGAAAGACAAACTTCAAAATTGAGACTTTCAAGAAGAACTAAATGGTTACTTGAAATTGATGAGAACATAATGAGCAATTTCGATGGCAAGAGATCAAAAAGAACCGTTCGGTTGTGGGTTTCAAAACTTTTTGATCAATTTTTTAGGCACAAGACGTTGGTTGAGCAATGTCAAATGTTTGTGCAATTGTTAAAATGCAGAAGATGAGACGTATACTAGTCAAATTGAAGATTAGTGTGAACAAGGAAAAGGAGCGGAATGCTATTATTGTGAGAAATCTTTTTAGTTCTCTCAATTCCATTGGGAAGACTACCAAGGAAAAAGATAAGAGAGCCGCTAGGAGGGTTATTACAACCTCTTTGGTAAGTCATCATTTGAGAAAGGCTCATTTGATGAGACAAACTTGTGTTGACTTGAATCTAAATCGTAAAACTTTGGATAGAGCACTTGCAAGAAGAGAAAGACTTGATGATCCTCTTCAAAATGATACATGGGCTTATGGTGGAAGACTTTCACATTGTGATAAGAAGCTTATTGATGTTGTGAAGGATCAAATTCAACTATTTTGGCAATCTAACTCAAGAGTGTCACCAAATGTGAAGGATGTCTTGAAGTTGAGAATTGGCATTTGAGACCGCACCCCACATCCCAAACATTATTTGGAGGTGAGTCAAACAATGTTGTTCAAAAAAATTTGTGAGACACATCCAACATTGCAAATATCACAAAGAGCTTTTGAAGCCCTGAAGCCTTTTTTTTGTGCGCCTCTTAAGATTCGAAATACTTGTTGTTGCAAATATTATGTGGAGTTTTCAATGTACCATGAATTGTTACAATCCATTCATTATACTTTGCACAGTAGTGAAATGTTGGAGGAGTGTGGTGCAAGTGCCCTTCCAAAATCATCAAGAGACTTGCTAGATCATTTTTTATGTCCTAGAGATTATGGATGTTTCTTTTATAGAAAAGATTGCTTAAATGACAAGTGCTCGGAGTGTGGTGGGATAGTGAAGTTTGTTGAATGTTTTCATGAGGGTTGCGAACACCATTTTGGAATGACAATTGTCCACAAAAAGGTATATGAAATCATTAAATATAAATTAAAAAGTGGAGGTGAAGGCTCTAGATGTGAGTTGGTTACTAAAGAATGCAAGGTAGCTGATTTTATTTCAGATTTCAGGAAGAATCTTTTTTACAAGTATGCAAGGCATAGTCACAGGTCTCAGTGGTTGGATCAATAATTCAAGATGTGTAAGGACACTTTCTCGATTGGCACTATTATATCAGTTGTTGACTTTGTAGAGAACTATACATTGCAGCCCCAAAATGAGTTGCAAGCTCAATATTACAATTCTATTCAGGTTTCTATTTTTGTGCACATAACATATAGACATTCCCCTGATAGTACAGAAGATGACCAAAAAATAATTAGAGAGTACCATTTTTATATGAGCGATGATAGATCGCACTCGTCTGAGTTTGTCCAACATTTCTTTGAGAATTATTTTGATTGGGTGCGAGAAAATAATATTGCTATGGATAGACATATCATTTGGTCAGATAATTGCACAAGTCAATTCAAAAATGCTCGTATGTTTTATTGGTTATGTAGAATGCATGTAGAGAGAGGTGTACCTCATATTTGGAGTTTTTTTGAGGGCGTTCATGGAAAAGGGGAGCATGATGGAGCAGGTGCATGTGTAAAGAGAGCTCTAGTAAAGGAGCAACTGAGGATTTCAGGTGTAGAACTCATTAATGCCCGTTCTATTATTGATTGGTGTACTTTAGCATTGTCACAGGGGGGACTCTTGATTCAGTGGTGCGCAGATTCTTTTGGTTGGTTGAGTTGGGCACAATAGGAGATAGGTTGGATTGTCAAACTATGAAAGATTCTTCAAAAATGCATTCATTTCGAAGCTCAGATGCTGGTACATGGATAATTTGGACACGAGAGTTGGCTTGTTATTGTTCGAGTTGTCTTCAGTGTGATTGGGATCAGTGTGAGTCAAGTGACTGGGTTGATACATGGGTTCCACATTATCTTAATCCTTTATCTCTCATAGTCTCTATAATAAATGATGACATCGATTGTTCACTTGACCACGACCATCTTTCAGATCTTCTACAGCCAAGACATGCTTTTGCATTGGTTGCACCAGAAGGGAATGATGAGAGATCAGATTACTAGTTAGCACGTTGTGTATGAGGAAAGCAGAAACTTGCACAACCAACGATAGATGATGATATGTTCACATATCCAACAGGATCACATGTTGTTGCGGGAACATGGTTGCGCACATATATTATTAGAAATAATGGCATTCCTACGTTTGAAGACTATGAGAAGAACAAAACCATTCTCATGTATTCACACCTTGTTATAGCAGCCAATGTTAAGTTGTTGAAACATCAAGGAAAACCAAAGACAAAGGAACTTTGGACTATTAGTACTACTGATCATGAAGCAATACTGAACACTCTCAAGAAAAGAGATGACCCTTCAGGCACACTTCAATAGGTAAGTTCAACTCAAGTTAAAATATAGTTCTGTAATTTGCATATTTAGATGCCAAAAGGGCACTTCTTATATTCTCTATTAAATTTTCTTCTGCCTTCCGAATGCAGGGATTGGAGCGGAAAGGACACTTATTTTTTATATATAGTTGTGTAATTTGCATATTTAGATGTCAAATTTTGTATATAAAACCAACAATCGAATGTAATGTGCATAGTTAGATGCCAAATTTTGTATATAAAAACATCAATCGAATGTAATGTGCATATTTAGATGCCAAATTTTGTATATAAAAACAACAATCGAATGTAATGTGCATATTTAGATGCCAAATTTTGTATATAAAAAATTAGATGCAAAATTGGAAATATAAAAGAGCCCATGGGGTTGATTTGCAAATATTAAAAGCTCACATTTGTATCATCTTAATGCCATGTAAAGCACAAAAAATATGTTTTATTACTATGAATGTCGTATCCTTATATAATTTGTATCATCTTAATTTTGTATCCTTACATTTATATTGTCTTAATTCCATTACATTTGTATCGTCAAATGATGTAATAGTCAGAGTCATTGAGTCAAAATTGGTCAAATGTGTCCAAAGTAAAATGATGATTCCCTGGTGAAGGGATAGTGTTCAAGGATTGCATCCTGGCACCAAATGGACTGCGCCATTAGCTCCGGTTGGGTGGGTAAACGCTAGGGACAACCCTATTTCAACCACTGAGTCGGCAGAATGTTCCAGACCACGCCGGACCAAAGTGTCCCCAAGGTGCACTAAGAACGATTGGGCAGCGAACTTTCGAGCCTCATAACTCAGACCTCATAGGAGGTATCAGAGATTCGTGAGATGCTACAGGATGGCATTTTTGAGGCCTACAATAACCTCTCTTCATTCTGGGAGATTCAAATTTGTTTGAATTTGGCACGCCAGTCTCGCTCGATGCCAAAACTTGCAGTGAGGGTCAATTGAAAGTTGCACCAATGGATTACTTTCAAACCGTTCATCCCGACACCAAATGGACTAAGCCATTAACTCCGGTTGGGCAGGAAAACACTAGGAACAACCCTATTTTGACCACTGAGTCAGCAGAACATTTCGGACCACGCCAAACCAAAGTGTCCCCAAGGTGCACTAAGCACGATTGGGAAGCAAACTTTCAAGGCTCATAACTCAGACCCCGTAAGAGGTATCAAAGATCCGTGAGATGCTACAGGATGGAATTTTTGAGGCCTACAATAACCTCTCTCCGTTCTAGGAGATTCAAATTTTTTTAAATTTGGCACGCCAGTCTCGCTCGATACTAAAACTTGCAGTGAGGGTCAGTTGAAAGTTGCACCAATGGATTACTTCCAAACTGTTCATCCTGGCACCGAATGGATTGTGCCATTAGCTCTGTTTGGGTGGGTAAACACTAGGCACAACCCCATTTTGACCACTGAGTCAGCAGAACGTTCCGGACCACGCCAAACCAAAGTGTCCCCAAGGTGCACTAAGCACGATTGGGCAGTGAACTTTTGAGCCTCATAACTTGGACCCCATGAGAGGTATCAGAGATCCATGAGATGCTACAAGATGATGTTTCCAAGACCTACAATAACCTCTCTCCATTCTGGGAGATTCAAATTTGTTTGAATTTGGCACGCCAGTCTCTCTCGATGCCAAAACTTGCAGTGAGGGTCAGTTGAAAGTTGCACCAATAGATTACTTCCAAACCATTCATCTCAGCACCGAATGGACTGTACTATTAGCTCCATTTGGGTGGGTAAACGCTAGGCACAACCCCATTTTGACCACTGAGTTAGCAGAACGTTCCGGACCACACCAAACCAAACTATCCCCAAGGTGCACTAAGCACGATTGGGCAGCGAACTTTTGAGCCTCGTAACTCAGACCCCGTGAGAGGTATCAGAGATCCATGAGATGCTACAGAATGGAATTTCTGAGGCCTACAATAACCTCTCTCCATTCTGGGAGATTCAAATTTGTTTGAATTTGGCACGCCAGTCTCGCTCGATACCAAAACTTGCAGTAAGGGTCAGTTGAAAGTTGCACCAATGGATTACTTCCAAACCGTTCATCCCGGCACCGAATGGATTGTGCCATTAGCTCTGGTTGTGTGGGTAAACTCTAGGCACAACCTCATTTCAACCACTAAGTCAGCAAAACATTCCGGACCACGCCAGACCAAAGTGTCCCCAAGGTGCACTAAGAACGATTGGGTAGAAAACTTTCGAGGCTCGTAACTCAGACCCCGTGAGAGGTATCAGAGATCTGTGAGATAATACAGGATGATGTTTCTGAGGCCTACAATAACCTCTCTCTATTCTTGGAGATTCAAATTTATTTGAATTTGGCACGCCAGTCTCGCCCGATGCCAAAACTTGCAGTGAGGGTCAGTTGAAAGTTACACCAATGGATTACTTCCAAACTGTTCATCCTGACACCAAATGGACTATGCCATTAGCTCTGGTTGGGCGATTAAATGCTATGAACAACCTTGTTTCAACCACTGAGTCAGCAAAACATTCCGGACCATGCCGGACCAAAGTGTCCCCAAGGTGCACTAAGCATGATTGGGCAGTGAACTTTCAAGGCTCATAACTCAGACCCCGTGAGAGGTATCGGAGATCCATGAGATGCTACATGATGGAATTTCTGAGGCCTACAATAACCTCTCTCCATTCTGGGAGATTCAATTTTTTTTGAATTTGGCAATGTCAGTCTCGCTCGATGTCAAAACTTGCAGTGAGGGTCAATTGAAAGTTGCACCAATGGATTACTTCCAAACCATTCATCCGGACACTGAATGGACTGCAACATTAGCTCTGGTTGGGCGGTTAAATGCTAGGAACAACCCCATTTTGACCACTGAGTCAACAGAACGTTATGGACCATGCCGGACCAAAGTGTCCCCAAGGTGCACTACGCACGATTGGGCAGCAAACTTTCGAGGCTCATAACTCAGACCTCGTGAGAGGTATCAAAGATCCATGAGATGCTACAAGATGGTGTTTCTAAGGCCTACAATAACATCTCTCCATTCTTGGAGATTCAAATTTTTTTGAATTTGGCACGCCAGTCTCCCTCGATGCCAAAACTTGTAGTGAGGGTTAGTTGAAAGTTGCACCAATGGATTACTTCCAAACTATTCATCCTGGCACCAAATGGACTACGCCATTAGCTCCAATTGGGTGGGTAAACGCTAGGCACAACCCCATTTCGACCACTGAGTCAACAGAACATTCTGGACCACGTCGAACCAAAGTGTCCCCAAGGTGCACTAAGCATGATTGGGCAGAAAACTTTCAAGGCTCGTAACTCAAACCTGTGAGAGGTATCAGAGATCTATGAGATGCTATAGGATGGCATTTCTAAGGCCTACAATAACCTCTCTCCATTCTGGGAGATTCAAATTTGTTTGAATTTGGCACGCCAGTCTCGCTAGATGCCAAAACTTGTAGTGAGGGTCAGTTGAAAGTTGCACTAAGCACGATTGGTCAGAAAACTATCAAACCTCATAACTCAGACCTCATGAGAGGTATCGGCGATCCATGAGATGCTACAAGACTTTGTTTCTTAGGCGTTCCTAGTGTATTTGTAGGGATACAGATAGAGTACTAATATTTTGTCCAAAAGACCAATATGTTTTGATATGGCCAAAAGGGTGTTTGATTATTTCCAAAAGGGTGTTTGATTATGTAATTAGGCCAATTTGAAGTCTTTTAGCCATTGGGAGTAAAGGGTAAGTCTACAAACCTTGAAACCACTTTAATAGATATCCTTATATACCTCAAATGATGAATTACACATGTGAACACACGTAGCACATAAAGCATACACATAAATTTTCTTAAGTCATGAAGCATACATGTAGCACATAATTATAAAGCATACAACATGAATTCACCTAAGTCATGCACGTAGCCCATACACGTGAATTTAGGTTATAAATATTGTACTTGAATATACATGAATATACTTAAGGCATAAATTGTACACAAGAGTACATACACACAAGCATATTTACGTACTAACAATGAATAAATGAACACACAATTAACAAATTGGATCGAATATCAAGTTTCATATATATATCAAAATGAACAATAATTTTTTCCTCGTGATTATATGTCAACATATCTACATACAATGTGGCATACACCATCTCAAAATATGTCATATGACATCTCAAAATAAGAAGTTCAACTACAAATATTTCTAGGACATCCTATTATACTAGTGGATCATCAAAATGGAGCCTATTTTAAGTACTCTTTGGCTCTAATGGATCCTGCATTTAAACACAAAAGTGAAACCTCAAGTTAGATTAAAATTTAGAATCATAGTCAACAATAATAAATAAAATTTAAACTAAAATTGAACTCTCATATACCTCGCCTCTCTGTCTCCTCCCGCGGGCAGGAGACCTAATATATGTCCTAGGTAGCACAGGAATAGTGCCACCAATGACAACTCCCACCTATATATGTTTACGAACATGAGATTGATCTATGAGTTATACTATTTAATGTTAAAAACTTGGTAGCAAATATATGTTTACAAAATAACTGAATTACATTAAAACTTACCTCTGTTGAACTTTCTTCAGGGATTATTGGCTGAGTCATCAGCGATACAAACCCTTGCCGTTTTGGCTCCCTCAAACTAGGAGTGACCTACAAAAGTCAAACAGATACTTCATATTATCATAACTTGACCATATTATATATACTTGATAGAAAAATATACACAAATAACTTTAGAAATGTACGTACCATGGGGCTATCACTTCGAATGGATATGCCTATGACTCTATTGTGATGATAGGGTCTCACGACATCATCACATGCCACTCTCTGTCAAATAAACCATGTAAATTAAAAATGAGTATGCACAATTGACAAGTACACATGTATGCATAAACAAACTAAATTACTTAATTACCTTTCCTTTATCAACAGCTGAGACCTGTACCCCCTCACATTGCCCCCCGATGGCAACTGGTGACACTTGCATCAGTATGTAAAAGATGATCATAAAAATTAGAAAACAATGTACGTATACTATTATCATAATTTAAAAGGAAACCAATGAGTACATTAAAACATATGTACCATGGAAGAGTCAAGACCAAATGATATGGCCGAAAGCGTGAACCCCTCCACCTGTGTCATCTCCTCCTTTGTCATCAACTGAACATAAATGTAACACATAAAAAGACATAAGTGGGAAATTATTATAAGGAAATTCTACTAAAAATACGAACAATAAAATTTAAAAACAATGTAAAAAGTGAACGGTTTACCCTTACCATAATAGTGGGAGTCCATGGCACTGTAGGCTCCTGATGCACATCTTCATGAGCTGCTTCAGTGCCTGTAGTGTGCTGTGTAGAGTCGTTCCCATCGAAGCCGAAACTATATGTATCACTATCAGTTAGGGGACCAAGGAAAATATTATTTCATATAATGCAAGTGTGGGCCACTCAAACATGTGAGCTCGTGGAAGCACCAGAAGCATCAGGACGAGGAGGCAACAATGTTGTGCTCTGTGTAACCAACAGATCACTCAACGCATGAATGGATCGAATAGTCTATGAGCCAGCCTCAACAATAATGTCTGGATGCTGCACTGTGGGAGGTGGTGAAATCTCAGGAGGGGGGACATATGTGTGGGATTTCACTCGTTGTGATGATGGCCTGTCTTGCGGAGCACCTAAACCTACACCTTGGTTCTGTCTCAAACTCCAATAATCCACCTTGTGACCGAGCACAAATTCAACATACAATTTTCTAAGAAAATAAAATGGGACATCCAAATTATTGTGAGGTGGTCTATCAAAAACCATCCACCAACAGTCCCAAAAGTTGTCACGTATTGCACCATTTAATTGACAACTTGGTTTTTTTAGGGTCTACTTTTAGACTGGTTTTAGGATCCACAAAAAGATTAGCTATGTCATGTTTTGTTATATTTAGGTTCATGACTTGATCATAATCAAGCCCATTGTCAAACTGGGTGTGCATGGAATCACACCAAAAAAGTGCAGCATTATGTTGATGTGTCAGTTTCTCCATGTTTTCAATTATTGTGTTCAATGTCATAAACATGGGGTGCAATATGGGGATATTGGCATATGCTTCCAATCCTCTAAGTTCATTTAGATTATCTCCTATTAGATATTCTAAACGATGAGGGTTTGTGATAGGTACATCTTCTGGAGAAGGGGGATTGTTGGGAGGTGGGTCTGGATTGTTTGCGAGATCATTAGGAGGGTTTTCTGATTCCATGTCTGATAGCAATGAATAAAAAAAGATAATTACAATGAATTTTAAAAAACAATACAAAAAATCATTGCTACCCTAATTTTTATATAAAAAACTATATATTTATATTTAAAAACAACAAAAAATAATTAAAACAATAAAAAATAGAAGCTTCACTTACCAGGGCAATTTGGGAAAAGTCAGATAGGGGATATGAGACCAGATATCCGAAAGCCTAGCTGCATTCACATTTTTGCAATGAAAAAATGTTGAATGCAGCTGGGTACAATAATTTATATTCACTGGAAAATATCAGATATCTGATAATGCCTTCAGGTTTGGCTTTTGGTTTGGCCAGGTGTACTGACACCCAGGCCTACCAAAAATTCAACAAATCTATTTGTGCGCTTTTGGACGAGTGAAAATAAAAAAATTTCACATCGCCACTTTTTGGCATACCATGATCCTGCACATACCCTGGAGGTAAAACTATATATAATTGCACAGAACTTGGCATTTTTTTATTCCTAGGTTGTGTAGCTCTGAATATTGTGAGAATATTTTATGAACCAAGTAGAAAGAAAATGTGTGCATTACCAAAGAGTGACCAAAGCCATTAATAGTACCCAAAAAATTAATGACAAAGCAAGCCATTTGGAAACCTCTATTTCTAAAAATGATATCACAATTAGGGTTTTCATTCTTTCATTTCCCATGTACAAAGTTGTCATCCTAATGAGGTGTGTTTTGATGATTATGCATACAACATAATTGTAGGTATCAACATAAGCCAAGAAAGGCAATTCAAATCCATGGGAAAAGGGGTATGTTCCACCTCTAAAGTACACATGCATATCCTCTTCATCAACTTCCTTCGTCCTATTTTCTTTCCCCACCAATAGTTAATTACTTTGACCTCATATACATAAAACAACCCTAGCCAATAAACAACAAGGAGTGGTACATATTGGTCATGGATAGGGGATTGATGTTGGGTTCAGCTTTTCATAAAAGAAGTCGCTGGTGGATGGTATTTGACCATCCACCACACGTTAATCATGAGGTCTAGCTTTATTTTTTGAAAAAATTATGGGCTGAATTTGAATTGGGTAGGAAACCCAATTATTTTGACATGAGAGCATTCCAGGGGGTTGGTCGGGGCATGCCACAGGATAGGCCATGGGCCAAATTGAGTGATAGAATTAAAAATTATGTGCGCAATGAGCCCCTTGTTCCTCTTCCTTCTCATGTAGTTCTTGCACCCATCCATCATCAAGCAGTGCAGTCGCCAGTCATCTCTCGGTTCTTTGAGTGTCCTTACTGACAATTTGCTATAGCACTTGACCCAGGTGAGGGCTGCCCCCAGCATAGCACATGTTTGCACGAGTTGTGGGGATATATGTAGGGGTCCCCTGACTGATCTTGATGTTGCCCATGCTGCCCATGGTGGATATGTTGATGATGATGGTGGTGCACATGGTGATGTCGGAGATGATATCTCATCATATCTTGATTTTCTCAATGCAGACGATGATCATCCCACATAGGTAAATTTAATTATAATTTATATAGTACAATATTAAATTTTATATTTATACAATTATGAACCATAACATGCATGGATTTTTTGGTAAACAAATGAGGGTTGACCCTCCATCATTCATTATTCATCATCATATGACATCGACATCTCGGTGCTCCATTCACAGTATGCACTTTGATCTTGATACATTTAAACTTTAAACAAAATAAACTTTAATTGATAATGTGTTTGACATATTTTTGTGATTTTGTAGGTTCTCTCATGTACCACTGAGATTGGCAGTCCTTCGTTCTCTGCCCCATCAGTCACCAAGAGTCAGTTGCATATTCCTATAGTATGTTTAACTTTCTATTAATTTTAAGTGTTTATATCTTACTAATTTATGCACAACGTTGATCCAAACTTATTTTTTTGCAATTGTAGGCTTTTGGATTGTCTCATGTTGCACAATCACATTTATGTCTAGACTCATCAATGACATTAGCTACGTGTCACACATAAGAAATGTACATGTTTTTATATTCCATAAATTTATAGTCAAGTTATATATACTTTAGAGTTTATGTATATGTACTATAAGTTTGATTCATGCTTTATATATGTTGTTCAAGTCGACACCACCATGAGTCTTGGCATGGCTACAGGATTAAGCCAAATGTAGCCATCGACACTATCCTTTGAGGTCATGATTAGAAGTATTTTTTCAATGTCCATTGTGTATCTAGATCTTTTACACCTAATTATTAAAAATTTATACTTTAAATATTTTTACAGGACTTGGTTGCATCCACTTTTGATGTAGTTGAGGGAGGACCTTCATGTCCCACTAAGGGTACTCAGGACCAGACATAGCAGGATGAGGGTACTCAAGACCAGACAGAGCATGTTGATGCATCGCAGTCCTCTTCACGTGGAGTGAAGAGGACTACAGATCAACTAGATGATTAGAGTTAGATTATGGTGACTATTTGGACTTGTGTTATGATGATGATTATTTGGACTAGTGTTATGATGACTTCTTGTCATATTCTTTTTACTTGTTGTTAGAGTAGGACTTGTATTACATACTAGTCCACTTGTTATCATATATTGTACTTGAACTTGTTTTCAGAGTAGGACTTTGTTTTGTGATTGTATATGTATCATGAGTTGATATGATGGACATTATGATACATGTAAATTATTTCAGGACTTGTTATGTTAAATTTATCTTATTCATGGACTTTTAATCCTATTTCATAAATTTTTCAAATAGTGGTTTGAATGTAGATATATATATGAGCTTATGTAATATGATCATTTTTAATATCAATTGTAATCAAATTTATCAATATCCTAAAAAAACCATCTATCTAACAATGAGATCTATTAATTCATGTGTAATTGAGACGAACAATATCTAGATACATTAAAAGTAATATGAACACTCTGATTAACTATAAAAAAAACCATCTATCTAACAATGAGATCTATTAATACATGTAATTGATAAGAACAATATGGATGTTACAAACTTAATATTGACTTTGATAATTAACTAAATTAAAAACCATCTATAGATAGTTCAATGAGATCTAGATTATTTCACGTAATTGACAAGAACAATATCGATGTTACAAGTAATTTATGGATGCACAAATAAATCTATTATAATCTATTAAGGGAACATAATCTGACCAATATGCATAGTTTAATATTTAGAACAAAATTAGGTGAATATGTAACTATGAATTTAACTTAATATTTAAAACAAAATTGGATACATTCATAAAAGTGAGTTCATGAACTTAAATTACAAAACCAAAATTGGAGGAATACAAGAGTGCATTGTATTGCATAAATAGTTCATGTCTATGTTCTTCCAGACATCCTGCATCATAAAAATAAATGTTGAAATGTTAGAATTTATACAAGTTCATTTAAAGTCAATTTTAATTTATTTCAAATCTATATCTATAAGAACATATAAAAATACATGACAAATTGAACAAAAACTTACATGTATAAATTTGATTCAACCTAATGTACCATCAGCATGCTTTATTTTTTGCAATGCATCTATGATTGCCTCATGCTCTTCCATTGAAATTGATCATAATATCTAATAGCAGGCCTCTCTTTGTATCTTTCCAATTTGATATTTTTTGCCACGACCAAATGGGAATAATGCATAATCTTCATTTCTGATTGGTAGTCTTCAAAAGCTGGTAAACCATTCCTTCTTGTTAGGTATTTGCATAGCCATGTACCAACTACCACAACAGACCTAATTGGATACTAGAAATCATCATCATCTACTTGATGACATATCAACTTTTTCTTAGGTTCTACACATCGAGCTAACCAATACTTTGTCTTCTTTTCGTTACCCTCAGGTGAAACAACAGCATACACATGTCCTGTAAAACAAAATTAAGTACATGCATAAATAAAACTTGTTTAAAGGTTTATAGTTCAAATATAATCATAAATTATATGACATACAGATGTAACTAATATAATTTAAAATTTTACAATAAATTGAATTAAATTATCAGGTTGTATGAGGTCTGAAACACGATCATACTCTTCTGATGAAAAGGCATGATCCAGGTCTTCATTTATTGTATCATCTTCATCTTGTGTCTCACTAGGTGTTAAGGATTTTTGTTTCCATTCTTCAACCCATTCTGTATTCTTGCATTCTTCCCATTCACCTGCAACACAAAATTGACAAAAACATGCAAGCTCCCTAGTCCATATAGTCTTAGTGTTAGAATTAGAACTCCTAAATAAATGTCATTTAGTCGATCCGCCGATTGTATTACAATCATATCTTGAAAGGATATTCTTCTCTTCAAACTAGCCAGAAAATTTTTTTGATTGTAGATTTCTGACGTGATCATGTAGACAAACTTGTTTTACTATTGGATATTGCTAATGCATGGGTCATGATTGAGACATTCAATATGTTTAATCACTGCATTACTGAATGGGCACTCATTGTTGTCATTTTTTTTTTGTCATTGATGTCAACATATGCTTCTATGAAGGAACCAGACTGGTAATCACAGTGTACGGTTAGTGTACGAATGTTTTAGATGCTGCGAAGTTAGATGAGAGTTCAGGAGGATGTTGTGATCTTTTATCTAAGATTGCATCATTAGATGTTTCATATTAAGAAAGTTACAACTATTTTTGTAAAGATTGGTCACTGGACTGTGACAGTGAGAATTCACAAAGTTAGCCTCTGGGTTTTTGGTATATCTTTCAAAGGATTCAGATTCAAGGTATGCGAGCTTGAAGGATGATAGAAAGGACACTGAAGAATTCTCATTGGTTAGCGCAAGGTACAAAATGGTTGGTGACATCATCTGTGGCGTGTGTTCTGGTGATGGTTTATTATGAAGCCGACTCAAAGAATGAAGCGTGTGTTTTGTTTGACAAGCATAAATTAAGGATGCCAGTCCTTAATCATTGTAATGAAATCATTGTAGACTTGTTCTAAATACCGTGTGTATCTTAGCAAGGGTTTATGTAATTACTTGTAATTAGGAAAGCCTCATGGGCCGACCTAATCTTGGAAAATTGTAGTAAGGTATAAATGAAAGGTCTTTTCTTTGGAAAAGACATGGATGGAATAAATGTGATATAAGCAGGTTGTGAAAGCTGTGAGCTTGTGTCTATTGTATGTAGAGCAGTGGATTACTGGTGGACTTCATTGGAACTGATCAAGAAAAGACAGTTGTTGGAAAACAGTTCAAAAGATTGTGTATTTCTTCATATACACCTGTTGCGAACTAGTGAGTTCTGAAGGTGGATTTAACCTTCTTTGGGCAGTGAGCCTTGGGCAGTGAGCCTTGGGCAGTGAGCCCTCTCTTGTTCTTGATTCCTAACAGGGTCTGTCCTCTAACAAGGACTATGTATTGTAATGTTTCAATAAGCTCCTAACAGGGCTATATCTTCTAACAAGGATTACTATACTCTCAGCACATCATTTGTGGGTGCTAATTCACACGGGGTTTTTTACCTTTAACAGGGTTTCCCCAAAACCAAAATATTGTGTTATTGAATTAGCATTCATTGTGTTCATTGGACCTGATATTAATGAGCTTAAAGTTTAAAGTTTAATATTCTGTTATACAATTGATTCACCTCCCTCTCAGTTGTATTGTGGACTGTTATTCCTAACATTTACACCATTCAACAATTGCACGTGTATCTTTAAATTTTGATTTTTCCTCAAATCTGAGTTGATGTCTACAAAGGGCTCTCTTAACACATGCACCAGCACCATCATGTTCTCCCTTCCCGTGTCCAGCCTCAAAAAAACTCCACATATGTTGGATATTTATTTTCTTATGTGTCCTACTCAACCAATAAAATATTCTATCATTCTCGAATTACCCTGTGCAATTATCTGACCATATTAGATGTTGTGTTATATGAATTTCTCTCTCCCTTAAATTTTCATAAAAGGTCTTAAAGAAATACTGGACAAACTCTAATGAGTGTAACTTATTATCACTCATATAGAAATGGTACTCTCTCAATATTGTTTGATCCTCTTATGTACTATCAGGTGCATGCCTATAGACAATATGAACAAAAATTGTTACTTGCACTGAATTATACTCTTGTGGTTGGATCTCATCTTGTGGTGCAAGCGTGTAGTTCTCTGCAAAGTCAACGACTGAAAGTATACTACCAATTGGAAATATATTTTTGCATATGTGAAATTGTCCATCAGGCCATCTAAAATTTTGAGAGTGTTTCACATATTTAGGTACGACCTTAATCTTGAATTCATTCATAAAAGTATTAACACTAAGTTTTTCAGTTATTAGGTCGCATCGTTTTCCAACTTTTTCATCCTTCAATGGATACTCAATAGTTTTAAATCTTTGTACATCAACTAATTGTTGTATGAAATCAAATGAAATATTTTCATGCAAACATTCATCTAATAATGTAAGATTGCCACATCTATCACATACACCAAAAACACATGCATTCAAAAGATAAAATTGCTCATTAGGTGAGTTACAAAACAAATTTGATATAAACTCCTTTATAGTTTGAGGTGGTATATTTATACTACATTCCTGCAACATTTCATTAGTATGCATAGTAGAATGTATAGATCGAAAAACATCATAATGGTAATGAAATTGAACATGAGTTTTGCAACAATGGGTGATTCTTTCTTTGTTAATCCTTACATACCATGGTTTACATTTTTTAAAAGATCTTTGACTAATACTAATAGTTAACACCTTATCATCCATAAATTTTTTATATAATTTTGTTTGAGTCATATCTAAAAGGTGTTTTGGATGTGGATCACAAACTTTTGAACCAACTCTTAATTTAAGAACATCTCTGGCATTAGGGGATACTCTTGTATTATCGTGCCAAAAATTTTCAATCAAAGTTTTAACTTCACCTGTAAGTTTCATGTCAGACCTCGAGAGTTTGCCACTGAAGGTCCATAAATGGTTTTCCGGATCACTTTCAAAGTTAACTCTTCTCTTTGCAGCTCTTGTTAAATTTTTACGATGAATATTTTAAGATATTCACTTATGTTTGAAATCATTCTTTTATTAGTAGTATTTTTTTTTACTAAAGCTGTTGTTATTGCTCGTCGTGCTACATTACTATCTTTAAAATGACTTTTCTTTCCAGTTGTGTCAAAGGCACTAGCAACAGTTGATACAACTTATTTTAGAGACTCGTCCTTCTTCTTGGATTTCACATAAATACCTAACCTCTTCATCACTTTTTGCATTTTAGACATTTTAATGTATTGTAACATTAATTGACATTGAAATCCAAATTTCTTATTATAAAAAATTGTCTAAACAATATTCTCGTGTGTGTCCTAATCTGTCTCCATGAAACCAAACCACGTAGATTGTCTAGCACATCATTTTTTATTTCAAATTTTTTATTTATTTCATTATCATTCAAATAAGTTTCTTTCTCAATCGGTGTTTCTATGTCTACATCCACATTGTTGATTTCAATTTCAATTGGTGTTTGATTTTCAGTTTCATTCGGGGTTTGAATTTTAGTTGCTTTGTCAATATGATTAACATTACTAATTTGTGGAATTTCATGTGCAATTAAATTTGGTTAATCTATTTTCAGGAATAAAATTTAAATCATTTAAATTGTAACCTTCTACTAGCAATTCATGAAATTCACTATCAGAATAAGTTACATTTGGATGTGAAGACATACCTATATCCTATACTAGATTAGAAGATGCACCTAAATTTCTTTCATCAACCTCTGCATCCATTATCATATCTTCATTATCCTCCTCTTCTGAAACAATTGTTGAACTTGATGCTCCAACATTATTCAGTAAATGAAATCTTTCTCTTCTTTCTCGTTGTCGTTTTGCCTCCTCTCTATTTGTTGCAACCTCCTCAACTGTCAGAACCTTTCTTAGCCTCTTTCTGCGTTGGTTTGATCCCATTTTTGCACCAAGATTCGAGTTCAAATAATTCTTTTTGAATGTCAAATCCAAAACAAGACAAAGGAAGAGAATGTTGATCCAAATATTTGGTTTGCCTGGTACGGATCGTAAAAAAAATGATTGAAAATTCATCAATCATTGAGATCAGGGGCACAATCCTATTTTTTGGTTGCAACGGCTTTTTATAAAACAGTCACCCATTATTTAAATGAAACGGGTGCCTGATATTTGAATGAAATGGGCACCCGTTTTGTAATTTCACAAAATGAGCGCCCATTTTTTGAGTTTAAAAAATTAGGCGCCCGTTTTGTAAAAGTATGAACGGGAACCGTACCCGCTGGTTTGGTTTTTGGTTCGGGACAGGCTTGGTGGGACCAAGCCTATGCTTGACCTTGCAAAAATATGGCTAAGGCATTTCAGTATAAAATTTCTAGCTTGCCATAATTTTTTCGACACCTTCCCGAATGAATTTTTCAATAAAATGAAAACCCATTTTAGCTCTTATTATGCAGATTATAAAAATATAAATTTTATGGTGATATGATAAATTTTAATATTTTTACAATATTTATTAAGCCAACATGGTACCTAAACTTGAAATAGTAAGGTTAACTAAAACTTTAATAACTTTTTTAATTTTATGTTTCTTGAAAAATGAGTTATATAAAATCAATCTACATAGAATTTCCTTCAAATAATAAAAAAATGAAAAAAAGTGAAGTTATCATCAAATTATGGTGGTTGTACACGAGAGGTTTCAAAAATGTACTTTATAGTCAATTAAAAATTAATTTAAAAAAATCAATAAAAAAAATAAGATAAAATATTCTTATCAATCTTCAGTGTGTTAGGTACCTTTTCCCAAAAGAATTCACAAAAATACATTCATTTGCTTCAAAAAAGGGTGGTCGTACACGTGTGAGGTGTGGTCCTGAAACAGGTATTTTGAAAAATTGGTTCTTAAACATGCATACTAAAATTTAATTTATACTATGTCGATATTGAAATAAATTACATATTTGAACACAAGACTCCGAGCACTAAATTTTATATTACTGAAGTTTTTCCAGATTCAATCTTTAAGTGCCTCAAATTTCAACATCAATTGACAGAAATTTTGAAAAATAGGGAAAACATTTCCACTTTTTGCCCAAAAGTGCGACTCAACTTCTTCCAGCCACCCTTTGAACATATAACACTAGTTACAAACTCAATAAGTAGCTCAAAGACTACAAGATTGGATTTAAATCCCTTTTAGATAGCACCACAATACTCACAATCAACTCCAGCTAATGTCGTCACATAACAACTTGTTCCAACCCAAAGACTAAAAGCAACTTGCCTTTTTTATTGATTGCAATTTGATTTACATCTAAAATCAAAGTTTTAGAGTGCTTCTCAAACTAGCAGAGTTTTGTTACATTTGCAAAAAGATGATTACTTACAATGAGTCCTCTCATATTTATAAAGGAGAGGCTATGAGCAAAAGGAGGAAGAGATACAACTAACTTTGACTTTTCCACAGTTAGTCCTACTTTACTTTGACTTGTATTGTGATCACATGCAATTACATATTTTCACTTTACATATAATAGGTCAAAACAAAATTACATAATGCATGACTAAAAATAGACTAAGTGTCTAAAGACACGACTTGTTGCTAACACTCTTCGTTAATGGAGTCTCCATATCTTCACTTGGAAGGTTGTACTTTCAAGTTTTAAAAGTCTTAGTATGTGGACGATGGCATCTAGAATGAACGTGCAATAATAGTTTCGAAATATTTTTTATGTTGGACAAAAATCGCATAATGTCAAAAGAAAAACCCAAAAATGTGAAGGGTCGAAATGACTAAGTCTAGGAGAAGTTGTAATTCAAGTTTCAAAACCCAAATTACAAGTGTAGAAGGAAAGATCATGTAAATCAGATTTTAAAACCCAATTTGCAACTATAGGAGTGCACAAACTTGCATGTAGTTGGGTCTTAAAACCCCAATTACATATTAGCAAAGAGAAGTTTCCTTGCAACCGAGTTTCAAAAACCCAATTGCAAGTGTATGTAGTGGAAGGAAACATGCAATCGCGTTTCAAAAACCCGATTGCAAGTCGTTGGGATAATTTTCACCTTGAAAACAAGTTTTTAAAACCTTATTCCAAGTGATGTATTTTGTGGGACTTGGGAGCTACTTGCAATCGAGGTTTCAAAGCCTGATTGCAAGTGTTGGGATTAATGCTTTGACCTTGCAATCGAGTGGAAAGGAGTTGCAATTGGGGTTTCAAACACTGATTGCATGTGTGATGTCAATCTTGGGAAGAATCATTGCATATGAACATGTAAAGGATTTGTTGGTGCACAACTTGCAATGGAGTTTCTGAAACCAGATTGCAATCTATCAATGCAAAGATAGTGCAACATGTAATTGGGTTTTGAAAACTTGATTGCATGTGAGGAATGCAATGGTATGACTTTTAATGTCAAAAGAAAACCTTAACTTTACAAGGGTGGAATATTTCTTAACTCCCAAATGATGATGACCTTGAAATGCAAGTCTAGAGGACACAAGCTACATAACAAGAAAATTATGTAGGGTTATCCCACATTTTTTTCCAAGGTAAAATTGAGGATAATAATGCATACCAAAAAACTTATGCATGATGATATATAATTATGTCCAAATTATAATTATTTTGATTTCAAAACTTAATTAAAATTTATATATGGAAGAAAAAATTATGGAAAATATCCATTTACTAAATATTGGTTTGATAAATATATATTTTTAGGAATAAAGTTTTGTCCTTTCTATAAAAAACTTTATGCATGATGGCATGAGCATCACTTTTTTTAAATGTTAATTACTACTATATTTATATCTTCAAAATCTTAGTGGTTTAGTTTCTGTAAGTGTTAGAAAGTGATGATCTGGTGTAAAATATTGTGGAGTAATGATCCACATCCAAATCCCTAAAAAGCATTTAAATATTGTTGTAATTATATTATTTAAACACATGTTCTATTTATCTAATATTTCTACCTTATTGTTTACTCACTTTTTTCTATCGATTTTCCCACAAAAGATTCCTAAGCTAGGGTCTGCTATAAGTGGTGTACCAATAGTCAGTGTTTGTTAGGTACATTTTCCAAAGCTATAACAGTACATAAACATGTATACTTGAGTTTCTATATTTGGCGCAAAAGTATCAACCTTTGTAATTTTGTTGATGGATAATTTCTAGCTTATTGCCTAAAATCCTAAAGTTAAAAGTCATCGTTGAATAAATTAGGTCATGTAATTATATTCCATAACTACATTGGTTGTAAAACCTAATTTTCAAAAAGGTGGTCACTATCTATGATTAGGGAAATGAATATAATTGTAGATTGTTGGATATTCACTCTTTTGGGCCAAGATTATGAGTAATAGTTTATTCACGATTTTAATGTATTACATCATTATCATTACGTTGTTTTTTATCAAATTTGAGTTTTATGTTGGGTCATGGTTTCATTTCTTTTGTAATATAAAATTTGAAATATTTCATATTTTTTCACCTCAAATGTTGTTAAGGGATGTGTTTATGCAAAAATTGTCAAACATTAGATGTTTTTTTAAAAACTATGGAAAAAACATGCAAGAATGAACAAACTACCCAACCTACAACCTCAATCAGCTCTATTTAAACAATGTTAATGAATAGTGCATCCATGTCCATTTGGACAAGTTAATTAATGATTGTCTAGATGAAGGAAACCACCTCAATTTCAAATTTCTCCTATTGCTTGGCACTAATTAGTTGTACAAATAGTGGGATCACAAATGTGTATGTGATTGTAGTTATGCCCATTATGGCCTCTCACTGCACCAACTCATTATTGTGTTTAGGCTATATATATAACAATGTTTCATTATAATACAAACAGACTTCAACTCACCTCAAAGATTTAACTGTTGTGACTAGTTTTACCATAGTTCAACTTCAAATCATACACAAATCATACTATCTATAGGGATATAAAATTTGAGAGGGTTGAACAAGACTTGGTTCTCCCTCTCCCTTTAGCCTTACCCCCAAGGAGTTGGGGTGATATGAAGCAAGCATCTTTATAATAAAGTTATATAAGGAGAAAATAAAATCAACTACAATATATTGCATCTTTATCATATCAAAATCTTTGTAAGTCACAAGAGACAACTACTAATTGTAAATTGCCTCCAAAGAAAATTGGTTGAATCAAGTCATGTACAACTACCATGTGGCCACTCACATTTTCTAAGGGGTACATACATCGTATATGCAAGCGGAAACTCTTACCAAATTATTTCTTCATTCATTTGCAGATATTGAATTGTTAATGTCTACATGTCGTCCCCTATAGTATAAGCATATTAAGACATTGTACAATAATTGTTCCTAAGGAGCCTTGTAAATCATATGAAGGCTCAAACTGTATATGCCATCATTAGAAGATACATATAAAATTGATTTACATTGATAAAAATGGTGTATATGCTCAATATCCCAATTGTATCTAGATGTAATCAATTGGACAGATATTCAAATCGTTAATACCCTCTTAGTAATGATATTTGAGAGTTTGTATCTTAGACTCATTAAATTTGAATTATTAATGATGTATGAATTTCTTGTAGATAATATGTAGTTATATAACTACTTTGTAACACGTAATATTGTTTCTTTTGTATTGTAGAAGACTGCCACTCAGCACCATTTAGATATCTACAACATAAGACTTTGTATATAATTTAATTGTCTGTCTAGAACCATAAACATATAATTTACTTATTTGGCAAAGGCCCGTTTCTTTATTCAATAATGCAATTATGTCAACTTCAAATTAAATATGACATTATTTATCATGAATCCTATATGCTTCTCAAATTTTCTGTAACAAAATAGAGGTGTCTTAAATAACATCATTAAGAATAATGGTTGCGGCTTCGAATGGCTACGGGTCTTCCCGCCCATGCCTTTCAAATGTAGGAGATTCTGCGTCGACTGGGATTAAGGGAAAAGTATATGTTGGTGCTTCTACGTTGACTGGTCTGGAGGAGGGTTCTAATCGATATGTTGCTCCTGTTGCCAATGGGCATTCTTCTCACCCGTCGGCTAGTTCTTTATCATTCTTGCCTGCAGGTGTGTCTGCATGTGGGTTTGGGGCTTCTGCGAGTGCTGCCCAGGAATCTTCTAATTCGCAGGCTCCCTCTCTTGCCACTCCAACAATTGGTCTAGCTTAGACAACTCCCAATGCGATTGGTGGAGCTTTCCCTAAGTCTGTTGTCGCTTCCAAGCAGTCTGCCTCCGCCTCCGCTAGGGTTTTAGGAGGTTTGAGTCAATACAATGGTGTCCTCTCTAGTGATGGTGTTGTTTTAGGGGCTTCCCTTGTGCGTTCAGGTTCCACCCGTCCTGTGTGTGGAGTGTCCCTATATGTTGCAGATGTTGGGATGGGCCTCGCGATGCCAAGGGGTTTCCTTATGCCCCTTCCCCTCTACTAGCCTTTGGGGATGGGGACAATGCTCCTCCTGTTGCTCCCTCCTCTCCTCCGCCTTTTGTTGAGGATGCTCTCAGGGCTTCTAGTTTGCAGCATCTCGCGGCGGGGTCCTTTGCCAAGGTTGTTTCTAAGACGACTACGTGTGGGAAAGGACCTAGGGTTGTTGTTGGCACTGCTAGTTTAGCATCTTCCATCGCCTTGGTACCCGTGAATTGCTCTCTTTGTTAAGCTCTCTTCTGAGGCTGAAGGGGACTTGGTGAACAACACTGATATTTTTAAGTTTCACGTTTGATCTGCCGCTTTTGGGGGTTTTTGGCCTAGCCTCCATCAACTGCATGATTGGGTGTCTCGTAAATGGAAACCAATTTTATATGATATTATTCATACTTTTCCTATGGCTAAAAGGGTTTTCATAGCTAAGTTTGATAATGCTGAAGATAGATCTAAGATCTTGTGTGATCATTTCTTTAGTTGGGAGGAGGAAAATTTTATGCTTATGGTTAAGCCTTAGTACCTTGATTTTAATCCTTCCTCTGAAGTCTTTAGTAAGATCCCCATTTGGGTTAGGCTTCTTAACCTCTCCCTTGATCTTTGGCAAAATTTCGTCCTGGAAGAAGTGGGTGAGGCCTTGGGGGATTTTTTAATGTTGGATCATGATTCTTTTAATATTTATCACTCCACCGTTGCCCGCCTTTTGGTAGATCTTGACACCTCGAAGGGTCTTCTAGCTGAAATTAAAATTGGGTCATTTGTGGAATCATAGATCCAACAACTTGACTATGAAGGTATTCCTTTTAGGTATCGTAAATGCTTTAAGACAGGTCACATGTCTACTCAATGTGGTCTGGATACTAAGAAGAAGAAATATTCTCCCTCTTGGTGGAAGGGCGCTGCCACCCAACATTACACAGTTATGAAAAATACCTCTCATCTTGGGAAAGAGGTTGATTTTGTTCTAGTAGATCTGGTGTCTTCCATGGTGGTGGACGGCTTGTGCCCTGTTCAGCCTCTTGTTGATTCTACTGGGCCTGTCGTGGCTGTTGGCCCTGATCTTGTTCGCCCCTCTACTAGTTCTGGACCAGCTCCTTTGTTGGATGGAGTTGGGCCCCCTGCTGGCAGTTTTGTGGGTGTTGATTTTGTTGGCCAAGCTGGTGTTATGGCAATTGTTGGTTCTAGTTTTGTTGATCCTCTTTTAGTTAGTCCCTTGGTTGGGATTAAAGTTGGCCCTATGTTGGATGATTCGCTAACTGTTTCAACACCTTTGTTGGGTGTTGGCTCTTCAATCTTGGATTCGTTGTGCTGGTAGGAAGAAGCTGCTAGAGTTGAAGGTTGGATCACAGTTAAAGGTAAACACTCTAAGAGATCCTCATCTTCTTTTAACATAACCCTTCGGTCCCATAAGAAGGGATCAAAAGTCTAATCCCCTTTCTTTTAACTAGTGTTCTCTTTTGGCTTATCTTGTGCAGTGGACTGGGGTTTTTAAGTTGGACTGCTTTCTTTGGCAATGTTTTTATGTGTGGTGTTTGGGGTGTTTGGTCTTTTATTCTGGCTGGACTGTTGTATTTAGGAAACTCTTAATGTCATATCTTAAGTTCTAGCATTGTACAAAGTTTCAGGGTCTCTTCAAAACCTGTTTTTACCTTAATCAAAAACTTTAAATTTAAATTTTTCAAATAAGAAATATTTCGCATATGATAGAAGAAATCAATTCACATCTCATCTTGCTCGCTGTGCTCGCCGTGACTACCATTTCAAAGCTAATTTGTATTACTTTATTCAGCTTTTATCTTGCAGTTTTACTGTCATTAATTTTTGTTCGACATTTTAACTTTGTAATCAGATTGAACATTTATACTTTTTATTTTAACCAAGAATTTAGCACACATAATGAGTCAGTAACAAAATGCCCTGATGCATATGAAATCAATGCTCTGCAGGGAACCGGTAGAGATAGAGAAATGCAATCATTTTTGCTGTGCACAAAACTTGCTAAGTTTGTTTTCTTGCAACTCGCTCTAGGAAAGGATAATGCTAAACGCTTACTAACTTTTTATTTAAAATGTAAGATAGTAGTTGTAAACTAGACAAATCTAATTAATTTGTAAGATATTCCAATTTATTCAATGTCTTGCATACACTGTGCGGTAAGTCCCTTGCCTTCTTGAAGGGGGAGCCATCTGAACCTTTTTTAATTAAACAGTATAAAAAAGCTAACTATCATGCTTCTGAAAACCGCACTAAATATTGATAAACATTAATGGGTAGATGTAACAATATTGTATTGAAATTTGAAATGTAATTAAAGGCCAACATGGCATCACCATTTTGTATGTTAAATGATCACCACTGAACTTTATTGAGAGTCACAACGAGAACGTTATCTGAGAACGAACTTCAAAGATCTAGAGATTATATAAATAAATGCAACCAATCTATTACAGTAAAGTTGATCTAAGACGAGTCATTGGAAAATGCAACATCTGTCTCTCAGGAGTTGGGAATCAGAATGACTCAAACATCTCTGTAGAGTATCGTATAGCTCAATTCTTTATAGTTGGACGGAATTTCATGCTCATGTTTATAAGCCCTTATCCATAGCAATGACGAACTATTTGAATCATTTATTTGACATAACTTCAGTTCTTATCTGATCCAGCCTGATCAATAACTGGCAGATCAGGATTGATCATTGACGCATGGTTACAGTTTTCCAAAATAGACACATCTTGATCATTCATGGAATAAGAATCGAGAGAAATATTCCAAGGGGTAGAACCACTCAACAGAGCCATAGACTCACATATATTTGGGAATATTTCAATATTTACCCAAATAAAAAATGATTTGTTTACAAGACAAAAAGACAATACAAATAATGATACAGGTGTGATAGGGAAGCTATTATCACAAATTCCGTACTCAAATATCCTTGGAAATGCTTCTGAGTGAGACCTGAAATAGACTTTTAGAGATCTGGCTTGTCTCAGCTGTCTCTCTGAATAATTTGAGTACCAAACTTGGCATCAGAAACAGAGGAACATTAGACGAATCCATGTTTCTAACTTGACTTGTAAAATTGAGAACACGGTTTCTACCATTGGTACTCGGTAAGTTGTTGTGCATTCAAGCTTTTTTTAATTAAAAAAGTGTTTCAATTACTGTTGGCATTTACTTGCATGGATCGATCCAGAATTTACAATACCCTCCACACAACTCGGAGGATCAAATTTCAAATGAGGATTGGATGGAAAAACAAATAGCTGTGTACTAGCTGGATTAGGATGGAAACTAGCCGAGTACCGACTAGCAGTAAGAATAACCTGCGGTAACTGCTGCAGGCCTGATGCTAGTGGGACAAGCTTGTAAGACAATATATGGCTAGCATAGGGCAAAACTGAAATTGTATCACAATGGGCTCCAGACAGAAGAAAGCTCTGGGAGTCAACTGATGAGAATTTAATTTCCTGCAGTTGAGCAGTCTCATTTTTTATGTTCAGAGAGAGGGTGAAGGGCACTCCTAGTAAAGCATGAGAAGGGCACTGGACACTAATGATTAATGGTGCCTTCTCCACACATATTGGTGAAAGTTTTACTTGTGTTAAGCTCACTGAGGGTGAACTAAAAAACAAAGGCTGAGAATAAGAATCACCCTTAACCTGATCACAAGAAAATGACTGGATGGATTCTGCATCTCTTTTCCATCTCACATAAATACTTCCCACACAAAGTGCTGAAGAAGTAATCAAGGGACATATAGAAAATATTTGTTTGAATGTTTCATCTGGCATTAACAAGCAAGAAAGATCAGGTCCTGTTGAGCTGTCACAACTTTCCATATTTCCTGTTGCAATGTCCTTAAACTCACCATACACTGCATTTGTTGTCCTTACGGAGCATGAACTACCGTCCTCCTCTTCAACAGTTATCGATACCAATCTTAGAGGAAGATCAGAGGAATTTTTCACTGTTACCACAAGTACGCCGGTTTCATTCAAAGCCAATGAAATGGGTGGAACAGATTCCTTTTTCCTTCGAATATTTGTCAGTAGTAAAGAGTCTCTTCGGAAAGGTGTCATATAACAGTGACTTATGCCAATAGCAGTCATACCCTCTATCTGTAAGCTTCTGTGCACATGGGTCTTTTGAGAAGCTTCTTCTTTTCCATTCTGAGAAATGGAGTGGTATCCTAGAGAAACAAACAATGTCACCAGCTTTGGTTTGTGCCATCGCATGAATATCTGAGTGGACCATGAGTTGCCTACGTCTACATATGGAAGACAAAGAAGACCTGAGCAACTCTGAGAATTTTCCTCAGCTCCTGTTGCTCTTTCTAAATTATCTATATTGTTTGAGTCCATCAGAAGCTCTACATGATAAGACTGCACAGATGGGGAGGCAGCCTCCCGTGGACTCGCCATTATACCTGATTTTGAATCAACAATATTAATCTTTAACTCCCCAGCATGGATAGGATGCCCTTTAGAATTCACAATAATGGAGACTGGGAACATCTCCCCAACAAATCCAGGCCCTGATGCACTTAAAACAACATCCACTAAAGGTTCTGGCTCTTCTACTTGAATAACCTTCTGTCCAAAGAAAGAAAGATTCATATCTCTCATAGGAAGTGTTTCCAGTCTATCTTCAAATTTCCAAAGTGGCAAATCTTCTCTAGACGCTGGACTTTCAGCTCTGCAACAGATGGTTGAATGGGGTCCTAAACGTGCAATAACTGACACGCAATCCAATTTCCCACTTTGACCTGCAAAATCATATGATTATCAATACTCTCAAGTATGCTAGTAAGAAGTAAAAATCAGATGTCGTGTCAGAATATTTGGATATGTGAATCAAAATATCAAGCAACCCAAAACCTACTAGAGAAAATCAAAAGGGATATGAACAGACTGGAGAAGTTTGTATACCTGCATTAACATTAAATGATAATCTCTTCCACTTATTTGGCTGTAGCTCCAAGTCTGTCACTGTTTGAATTCTAAGGCCCTGAGCTCTGGAGGGGTTTGGCACGGTTCGTCTATTTTCACTGTGAACAAGGAAATTACATGAAACTTGATTGAATTGAATTTCCAACTCATCTATCTCAACCGGTAGAGGTAAATGAGTTAGTAATGATAAAGTAAAGAAGGTTGTGCTCCCTGGTTTTGCAACCTGCTCATGAAATGCAACACAAGCCAAAAGAACTGCTCTCAAAGGACTGACAAGATCAATTTCTAGGAAAATAGGCTTGGCCTCTGTCACGGAAAGAGCACTATCTCCTTCCTGAGCCAATGAAAGAGGGGATTCGCCTCGCAAGATTCCAATCACCTCTTCATATATATTGGCCCTTCGTAAATATGAAAGTGGACCTGCTGGCACATACTCATCTTGAGAAGTAAGGCCATCCACCTCAGGACCAGATGATACTGGTAAAGCTGCCATCTCAAGAGAATACTCAACATACTCTTTCAACAAAAGCAGTTTTCTTGCACATTCCTTCAAGTAACCTAGACTTTCCCAGAGCAATGCTACCCAAGCCTCTTGTCTGTACAATCCTGCAACAGAATCAAAGAGTCTCTTGGCATTTGCATACTCCCTTGCAGAGAAATACTCACGGCCCATCTCACTTCCAACATGGTAAACCATTCTACTAGCATTAACCATCTTATGCTCCTCATAAGCTTTCATAAGTACATCAATCACAGCATGTGAATGGTTCAACAATTTTTCCTCCATAATGACGTGCCCCAAATATTCTGTTTCAGTAAGGCTAGAGTGCACATGATAGCAAGTAATTCAGTAATACTTTGAACTTTGGCATCCAAACATACTGGACAGTAAAATACACTACATAGTGAAATTATTAACATTTATAAGTAAAAGAAAAGATCACCTTTGAACACAAAACTTGCTAGCATCCTCAAAGAATTGTGGATATTGTCCAACATAAAGAGGTGTGCCTAGTTCTTGTGAGGATCTTTGAAACACATCTGCGGCTTCATTTTCAGAAGCTTCAAACTTGTCTAGAGCAAACTTGAAGGTTTTTCTTCTCTCTCTCATAAAATGTGCTGCTAACTGAAGTAACCACAGGATTAAATCAGAGGCATCAACGTTGGATTCAAATAAATCGATGAAAAGCAACTAAAAATACAATGTATTTAAGAGCAATAAAATTTGAAATTTCAAAGAGCTAAAATGAAATCATAAGCAGTGACAGAAAACAATAATGAGCAAAGAATGTACTTCTTCCCTAGAAATTATTGAGGCTTGCAAAAAGTGTTTTATTACAGTGTTTCCAAACCTGATAATAGTACCCCGGTTGTTGTTCCCACTTTGTAACAGGTGATTCAGGCATGCCTGATAAAGGACCTGTAAATGTGGAAGTTCCGACTGAGCTCGCTTTAAGTAACTCTGCAAATACAAGATATTGTCTGCTGACCCATTCCCAGTGAAGAAATGCAGCTTCTTGTGACCCCACCAATCTTGCATACAAAGCCATATGCTGCCTGAACCATTTTATTGCTTCTATTCCTTTTCCACCATGCATCAGTAATGTTGACACTTTGAAGTGTACCTGCTCTGCTACTGCTTTGATTTCAACCAATCGTTGGATTGGATGCAATTCAGCTGGGTTGTTTATCAACTGCCATTACAATTAGCAGTTAATACATTTATACTATAATTTTATTATTTTCATAAAATAGGGATGCAAAAGATTTTGTCGGATACATTGAGTTTTGAGTTGTATTGACATTGCAGTCATATGTGCAGAAATATAACAGATTCAAATCACTATTTTCAAGGCTGGATACACAGTCGTGACTATAGTGGCCACTAAATTGCATAGGAAAAAGACAATCCAGGGAAAGCATTAGAAGACATAAGAAAAATCATGAATGCTGATGTACCAATTCCCCATCTTCCACTGGTTTATTGACCACATAGAAAGATGCTTTACATTGATGGCATAATGCATTCAATGCACAAGTGAGCATCTTGTTTTAAATTCATGTTGAAGTTAAGGGGCAGATTGTCCCAGAAAGGAGAAATGAAATGGAAAATCACTGTACAGTAGTTGCAATCCAATACAGGAATAGAGTCTACCCAATTATTATTGTGGGAACCTAAAATCTTAACAATACCAAACAGCAATAAATTCTTAACTACTGCCCATTCATGTCTCAAGGTTGAATCCATTTTTTCAGTGCCCAACTACGTGAATTATTATCATCTATTGTTTGCAATTAATTGTTCATCTTCTCATAGGTTCCTCCTTTTCTTTTTAATTTAAAGCAAGTGGGTAAAATAATGACCCATTTATGCTACTTTCACTTGCATCTTTAACTTCAGAATACCCTTGACGCATTTGATCAGAAAGTCACCATCTTTGGTCATTTAGCACCTTGTTGATCAACACTCACTTTGCCATGCCCTTTCTGTATGTAGAAATATTTTTGGTGCAACATTATCTTTAATGCAGGTCAAAGCAATCTCCAGCATAACTAGAAACATTTTAATACCTAGATTTGCATTATTCCTTTCTCCCATTGCTAATATTTCTTGCTTGCTTGACTAGCTATGATTCTTTCATTGTAGAATTGACATTTCAATTTCCTATTTATAAATAACATGAGTTTCTACAGGTAACTATAAAGTGCATACATCAGCTAGATGTCCTTGAGACTCTCTAAGAGAGTTTTGTCTACCACATTATGTATCCTGTCAGCCCACAAACCGTTCACTCACTTTTCAAATAATTATTGTTCTAAGTCGAGAATGACTGCATAGTTTCAAAGTAGATTCAGATTTTCAAAAAAAAATTGTCATACTAAATTACAGCCTCCTTTCTTGTCCATTTCAGCTCCACTTCTAATTTCCGACTATCTCCGGCATTCATTTCTAGCTCCCCCATGGAATTCTGACTTGAAAAGCATGGCATTTTGAGATAAGAAAAAAATTAAAATGGCCAAGTCAAGATTGAAATTCAGTTCAAGGTGAAAGTGATTTTCAAAATGATTGAATTTTGATCCAAAGTTTGTGAAGTTTTGAAGATCTTTTTTTGAGAAATGAAGTGGCAAATTCAAATTTCTCATTTCCAGCACTGGGATGGAAATCCAACTTGTGCATTAACCATTTCCATCTCCTCTTCTCAAATCCAACCTTGCAAAATAAAGGCACGTCGAAGGTATAATTGATCTTAATTGGAGAAAGGGAAGTAATTCAATGTTAATCAAAGGCATGGGATGAAATTTTGATTATCAATTTTGAGAAAATTGAACAATGATGAATCAAGTTTGTAATTTAATAAGGAGGTGTAATTTCAATTTGCTCATTTCAGCTCCTATAAGGAATTCTGAACTCCTTTGTTCATTTCAGCTCCTAAAAGGAAATTCAACACCCCCCCCACCCCCCCCTCGAGAATGATTTCAGCTCCTAGGTGAATTTCTAGCCTAGAAAATCAAGGGCAATTTAAATTATTTTAAAACAACTTCAGCTTCCTAGCTAATTTCTCCCCTGGTGAAGTGATTGAGATCAAAAAATATTACAGCTCCCCTTTTATCTGCCCAAGAGAGGGATTTCATCATAAATAGTATTTAAAAAATGCAAAATGTACAACTTATATGACTGGGTTGGCCTTGTTGATAAGGCTCACGAATTTGATTAAAAATGTTTAAAATTTTGAATAAAGGGGTTGGCCTCCTTCATTAAGACACACGTGCCCTTCATTGAAGAGGTTTGGGGGCTATAAAGGGATATCAAATGCAACCATTTCAATCACACTTCAAACACAATGTTATCTCCAAGCAGAGCAGCATCAGAATATAAGAAAACAGGTGAATTTGCGAGCAAGTATCAACAAACATCAAGCATTTTCAAAGACTGGGCATCATATCAGATTATCCAGAGGGTAAATCCAAAGGCAAAACTTGATACAAAACCCTGATTTCAGACAGAAAGTGTGAATTCAAACCCAAACCCTAGTGATTCTGAGTATAAAAAGCAGACAAAAAGAAAGCAAGTTCTGCCCTGAAGGAGGCGAAATACTCAGTCTGTAAAAAGAAATTCAAAAATCAGAAACCCTGGGCTTAAAAAACCAAAATTCTAAGGTGTGAGGTTGAGATAATGACATGTGAAAATCAGAAAATCAGAATCAGGTTTAAAAAACAAAATGTTATTTTTACACAAAGATTAAATTCATAAATCATAGCAAGGATGTAAACACTTTTACGCTCTTTAAGGTTGAAATGTTCAAATTGTTTGCAATATTTTGTTGTGAATCCTTGAGAATGCATGTTTCAATGATTATTTCTTACAAGGCATTTTCCTTTTAACACAAGTGTTTCCTCTTTCTTAGCAAGGAATGATGATCATCGAAAGAGGATGTAAAGGGAGCCTTCACCACTCAAGGATCACCCTTGAAGAAAGGAGATATTCGACATCAAGGAATTCAAGAGAATTACTTCACAGATGGAAATGCTACATGATCCTTGGATTTCCTTTGAAAATCCAAGAATCAATATGAAATGATTACAACATCAATCAACATGGAGGCAATCACAACATGAAGGATTCAACAAGAAGTTTCAAGACAAGGGTAGCTTTAACTGACTCATCAAGACAAAAAGAAGATCGAAGTTAAAATAAAAAATGGAATTACAAATGCAAGGCAACAGTTTGAGCCAACAACCACATGAGGAAAATCAAAGATAAAGATGTTCAAGACAAAGAAACCTGACAAAGACAATTTCAAGTTTAAAGAAAGCCATGGGAGAAGATGGCTCAAAGGAAAACACCACCGTGAAGATTGAAGGAAAATCTACACAAGATAGAAAAGTTGTTCAAAGATGGAAATGTTGAGTATCAAGAGATATTATTCAAAATGCAAAAGAAAGATTTCAAGGCAAGCAATATGATGTGGCATCCACCTATTTTCAATCAATCAAATGATTCCACATCATCAATATATCTAGATGCACTGAATTTGCCATCAAGGAAGAGGATAGGGGAAACATGCTTCTACAAGAAGATTTGTTATGATCTCTTGTGGCAAGGAATTTTCCTATTCACCCATGCAGGATGCTCTATATTTCATTGACCAGCAATTAATACATGTAGGTGGTAGTTATAGAAAACCCTAGCTAGGGTTACTTTGAAATATCTCGACCATTGATTTAGAATCAATCTACGTCGTTGGTTGTAATTGAAGCCCTATATAAAGGATTGCTCATTTCATTTGTAGGAGAGACTTTTGTGAAATTGTTGCCAAAATAATTGCAAACTCATTGAAGCTTGGTAAAGACTTGTGTTATGTTGAGTAGTTGAATGAAAGAAATTGTTGTTGATTCATGGTGAAACCTCATGTTCAAACTTTTTATTAGTAGTTGATTGCAAGTTGTAGTGTAAGGTTAGGCTGAGCTTATTGCAGGCATAACTTCAATTGCTTTGTGCACATTGATTCACATGTTTTATGGTTTTAATGTGTATAAGTAATTTAAAAGTCATCTATGTAATCTTAAAAGATTTGCATCAACTTTGTGTATTTGTTCTACTTGGCAAAGAAAATCTTGGTTTGGTTTTACTAAGTCATCAAAAGTCTTTTAGATTTATAAAGTTAATCTCATTTACATTATATATCAAAGCCATTTTTAGGATTAGTCAAAGAGCCTACATTACAAAATCATTTGCCATTTGAATGTTGACAGATTTATGAATGAATAGCGTAAGCCCCCTCGTGATTACCAGCAAATCATATCATTAAACTGAGTTCTATCCAGCATAAAGTCGCATATACCTTGGGGTTGCTTCATGTGACCACACATTTGCCAAATTGTTTAGCATTTGAAGTTTCCTTGTTCAAGAGAGGATAGGATACTTAGTATTTTAATCTAGATGTTGGAGTGGTCACAAAACTCACATCAACAAGACCAAATGGATTTTAGACAAATGAAGCTGTCAATGAGGGACATTCACCACTGTCTAGAAACAATTCAGACGAAAATTCATTATAATGCTCATAAGAAAATGATGTAGATAACAACAAAGGAGTTGAGGAAGGAAATGATATAGGGTGAGTAAAAGTAAATGAATGCTAGTACAGTCATAAATACTAGTGAAGCAAAACGAGATTAAAGTCTTCATTGGCCTTTACATCAAAGGGAACTTCTAGTAATAAGTAAAGACAACCAAATGAAATTCCAAAGAAAAACATAGTTGGATAGGAAAAGCAATAATGAAACACCCACCAAAGGAAGTATTGAAGATTATGATGACAAGACCACCTAGCCACAAGAAAACTCAAACCATGTTACTCCCATCATATGATGGAAATTAAATATGTATACAAGTGATATGATCATAGAAGAGTTGACAAAAAGAAAAATAAGTATTGTTAGAATTCTTAGGCACTGAGAGGGGGGAGGGGGGCGAATCAGTGCAAACAGATTATAAACTAATCCAACTACCGATCCGAATAACTTCAATAATAACTTCCAAACCACAAAGCATATAACTGAAGTAAACAAATAAAAGCAAACAATATCAAGCATCCACTAAATCATCACACATTACACAATGATTTTTGCGTGAAAACCCTTGGTTAGAGGGAAAAAACCACGGTGGAATGACACCCACAAGCCCACTACTACAATAAATCTTTAGGAGCTTACAATTACCCTTTCTGAGGGTTCACCCTGTTACGAGTGATTAGTACCTAGTTAGAAGTACAATCAGATCTCCTAAGATCTATCTTGCAAGAGGATTTCAAGACTCTGTTAAGAGCTCACCCAGTTAAGGGATTTACAATGAGGAACCTGTTAAAGTTCATGCTGTTAAGGGATTTGCTTGTTGTAACTGCTAGGGAACAATAAGTGAGTGATTTGGATAAAGCATTGATTGCCTGTCAGATACAATCTCTTCTCTGCACTGTGTATCTGCTCACAACTCTGTCTCTATCGGATATCTAATCGCAACCCTAATTGGGATTACAAACCATCTTCACAACCTTCACATCAATTATAGCAACATAAAAACAACCTTTACAATATGAGTAGTACCACTTATATACACTCCTAGCACCAACTACATGAAATCCAAATGTTTTCCCGCGCAATAATCACACGCCAAAGTGATAATCTCAATGTTAAACACATTTTCCTATGATCGCGTTGGCTCAAAATAAGATCTGCATGATATATTTTCAAGGTAGTCAAACACGTTTTGACTTCTCCAATGCACTGCCTTAAATCTTCCTTATAAGATAGCATCAATTCCAAGAATGCCAACTCATCAATTCTATAACCCTTATTACACATCATCATAACATCAAATATCATCACAACCGCTATACCACTTACCGATCTGGAATCTTCCAACTGATGCTCAAGAACACAAGTGTTTTTACTTGTCTAAAAGACTGTGTCAACAAAATCTCTCTTACCAATCAACCAAATGAGTTGTGGTCGGAACCACACTATAGTCTGAACATGTTGATACTGTAGCTTTGACCACACTTCATAATTCTCCATCTATCATGACCGTTACCAAATTGTTGACCTCACAGACTACTGATCTTCTGGATTTAGCCAATTTTGTGCATCACCGATTACATATCCTTCACACCGATGGCATCTTGCACTTCACTGATTGTGATACATAACTGAACTAACTTAGTTGCCATCAATGACAACCAAACCAATGTCTTCCTATGACTGCAACCAATACACATCACAATGTCAACCAATCTCCCAATCTCATCACAATGCCAACAAGTACACCCTAAAAGGGACCAGAAATGAAAGGGAAAAAGTGGATGAGAAGAAAGAAGGGGTGAATTTGGATGAAAATTTGCTCTAAAGTGAAAACCAACAGCAGCCAACGAATATTTCAGCAACATATAATCCCCAGTCCCTCTCATCCACTTGGTTGTGAACACAATTAATGGCCTCTTATCTGGGCACCTCTTTGTCCCTTTGAAGGATTCTTTAGAGGGGTTTCCTTAACTACATGTGGATTTTATTGACTTTATCCATGTAAAGATGTGCCACCTTGAAGAACAACTGAGCTACAAAAAGTGATCATCGTGAATTTTCTCTAATCTGAGATTGTTTCAATATGCAAATTTCTTTGTGAAAATTGAATGATGTAGAAAATTGAACTTTTTGAGGTAGCATAAATTCTATAGTTTGTTCTGAATTTATTATGTACTTCTAAGAGGTTCATCTTAGAAACCATTATGAGAGGTAACAACATGGTGCAAGATGTTTTCTACATTACCGGGTACTTCCCCTGCAACCCCTGGGTTCTGGTCCAGCTCGTACCAAGTTTTGGTCTTCGTGTGGTCCTTTGTGGGTTCCGCCAAGGTCCTTCCCACAGCCTGTGGTTTCGGCTCGGACAAACCCAAGTGAACCCAAGCTGAATTTCACCTCCAGATTTGTATTTTTTGGCATACAATTTGGCATTTCTCTCTTCAGTGGGTTTCTAAGATAAATAATTAAATTCTTGTGTGTAATTATCATATTGCAGCATGTTTTCTTTTTACCTTAATCAACAATTCTCTCTTTCTCTAGGACTACCATCTCAATTACAAGTGGCGCACTATGCATAAATTTGTGATCACTGAAATCTGTTAGTTTCTGAATTTGTAGATCCATAGGACAATTTTGTTCCTTACACCACTTGAGAGTTGAGACTGAAACCAATCTAGTACCAGAACCTCAAAAACACATCGCTAGGTATTTTATGCCAATCTAGACAAGATCTAAATACAAACAGCATGGGTTAAAGTTTAAACATTACAATGTACAACTCCAAAAAACAATCCTTCCTATACAACATTCTCTACACACAGATGAGCAATTATGAATACTCAGAACCATAAGATGAAAAGATGTGCAATACAACATTTGCATGCTTATTGACAAGCCTCTAAAGGAACAATGTATTGTTCATTTCCACATTTTAATATGTCAAGTATCTAGCAATCAATCAGCCAGCTTGAGATGCCAAAAAATTATTCCACAAAAGAACAATTATAAAGACTTTGGTGTATTTTGTTATATTATTTAACTATTAGTATAGTGGTGTATTATGAACTTAAATGCTACTGCATATGTTTTGATTTTTATATGTTTTTGTATGGACGAACCCAAAACAAACCCAACCCCCAAAAACATTTTGACCGAACCCTCAAACCCAAACCCAAACCCAAAGTGGAACTGGCAACTTAGAGTATTTTGAGCAAGATGCTACCTATCAATTATAAGCAATGTTTCAATATTTCCTTTATTGGCATCCTTGGATGGATACCTGTTGAAAGAAAACTGCAGCAATTAGAATTTCTGAAGCTCATTTGTAGTCTAAAAATGTTGAAGTACAAAGTCAATACTGTAAAATATAGTATCAGAAACTTATGCAAACATAGCATCAATGTGTTCCATGCAGTCTAGTGACCAAGGTAATCTGATCACCAATTTTCTGGGACATCACAGATAAGGATCTTCCATAATGAGCTACACTTCACTGAATAATTTTTAAGGTATCTGAACATGTCATGCCTGAGCAATTACTTTTTTTGACAACAAAAGAACAATAACAAAGACTTTTGCACCCTCCATGTTGATAAGTAGATAGGCTCACCTCTTGAAGAATACTATATGCACTTTCATAGAACTTCAAAGCCTCTACCCAATCTCTTCGGAACTCCGCATACACAGCAACCTATAGTCAAAGAACAGAACCCATCAATTAAAACTGGATCAGTTTGGCCAAAAATCCACTCACCTTTCACTGATGCAATAGAAAGCAAAGACAAAATACTCTTTTAAAGATGTTAAAGCCAAAATAACCTTCAACAGAGATTACAAGAACATATTACATAAGTTACCAATTCGAAATTTATAATTAATCAATATTAGGAAGGAAAACAATAGATTCAATGACAAGACATAAGCAAAGTTGTCATATGGTCCACAGATGAGTCCACTTCATAGATTCAGATTCCTGTTAACATAATTAACATATCAAAAAATATAATATAACTATAAATATTAAATTAAAGTTTAATTTAATCAAAAGTCAAGGGGTATGTAAAGAATCACAGCCATTGAAGGAAAAAAATATATAAGAGACACCAAACAAGAAGTAAGCATCAGTAGAAGAATGTATATAATATTTATTTATCACTCCTTGTGGAGTATGAATCAATATTCTAACAGCCTGAGGTTGAAACCCCTCTAAGACTGAAATTGAAGGACCGAAATCATAAATTTCTCATCAAGTTAGTGGACGAAGACCCCTAACTTGGGCAGAAATTTAAAACATTTCAAAGACTTATACAATGGGAGACAACTGCAAGTTTGAAAGAAGAATTACAACAGAGGCTAAAGGATAAGTTTCATATTTTTAGAAATGTGTTATAAGCTTTAAATCCAAATTATTCAAAGCCATAAGTATATATTTATATTTACAATTTACTATGCTATCATTATTGTGAGTTAGAGTTATGTATTTTAGGATAAATAAGGAATATTAAAACAAAAAATTACAAAAGCAGGGCAACCACTACGCCAAAAACCCCAACTATAGGTGAATGGTGCTCACTAGTGTTAAGAGTAGGATTTTCATTGCACTGGAGTGTCTATTGGCCCCAACATCTGGTTTGAGTACACAGCAGTCAGCACAACAAAGGAATGTTCGTCAGGGTTTAGCCAACATACTAGGTTTTTGTCCAGTAGGGACATTACATGCCTATAATGCTCTGCAGGGCTTGACCTTGAAACCTAAGCTCCGACACTAAGCAAGGCAACCGCCACACAAAAAAATTAAACTGATAGTGAATGACACCCGCTAGCCTTAAGAGTGGGGATTTCATCCCATCAGAGAACCAACGCATGCCAGCCCTCATTTTGAGAAGTGGCTGCTAGCCCCACTATCAAGTTTGGATAGACACCCGCTAGCACGACAAAGGAATGCCCACCAAGGTTTAGCCAACATACAGGGTTTTCATCTAGTGGAGACATTACAAAGACATTTGTTTCCCAATCACAGACATGGGAAGCATTAGTTAGATTTAAGATTTTAGATACAGCCAATTCGTGCACAGATAAGGGCAAGCCCATGAGACAATGTTCATCTAAACTGATTACCAAAAGGCTGACAAGCTCTCATATTCATCATATACTTGGGTTTTTACTAGTTTTTTTTCAGTAAGCTCAATGAGTTCATTGGCCTTGGGTGCTCAGGGAACTTCTAAGGGGAGTACCCTACTCCATTCTTCAAATACCCAGCAAATAGCGCTTGGCCCTGAACATTAGATCCTACATTAGCCGTCTCCTAGTGGTGGATGACGATGCTGCCAATTCTTCTAGCCTAAGCCTCACTACAAGCTTTGCTATATAGAAGCTCCTTCCGCACATGACATTCTGCAATTGCATTTAGATCCTTCAATTGAGGTTTAACTATTTTAGGTCTACTTGCTCTAGGTATATCTACATGTTTCATTATCCAGCATTTTGATTCTTTTCATAACCTTGGCTAGTTTTACCGTTTACCCTAGTACTTTACTATTATCACTGAATGTACTTTCCAGCTCATTTACCTACTTTTGTCATCTGCCGACATTTATACAATTCCTTTTTCCATTCTGCTATGTAGTATCCCCAGCAACCTGTCTTTTTGACGGAACAACACATTTGTATCATAGAAATCACAAACCAGGCAAATAAAGACGTACTCAACACAATGAAAGGTGGGCAGAATCATGCCTTGAAATTGTAACGAACACTCAATTCAATTGAGTTAAAGTTTCTTTTTTCTATGCAAAGTTTGAGCCTCCGTCCTTCCTCTCTGTAATATGCATTTGACAACTCTCCAAAAATATTACCCAACCTGCAAAGAAGAACAGAACGTGTGGCACTATAAGAAACAAAATTGCTTTTAAGCCATATCCAAATATGCAATACACATATTTGAATACCTAAGTAGAGATCGATTTGGTTCAGATGAATCATGCTTAACAAAAATTGAAAAGCTTTTTGCATCAACTTCTGCTCGCTTCCTAAGAGCTACAAGACGATCTTCATTCACATCATCTGCATCAAAATGTGATCTGATGTTAACATAAATTAAATAATAATTTGGCAAACAATTATATCTTTCAAATAGAAACTGCAATAATTGCATTAATCAGATCATGAAGTTTTTATTTGCTATAAATAATTAAATCATTTCAGCCAAGGGTTGACACCTATTCTAATAATAAGCCATAGCCATAGTGATAGAAAGAATCAAGTATATAATCTTAAACTAATTTGAAGTTATTGCTATCTTTCCTCTTCTTGCATGTATTTTCTCTTGCTATTGTATTAAAAAGAATTGCATGTGGTAACAAATAATCATTAAAAATTGTTCCACAAGTGTAGTCACCTACATGTGAAATTGCATCAATAATCTGTTTAACCACCCTGATCTTCCCATTTTTCAGCAACAGCCTCTGAAACAATCAACATGGGGCAGATGGTCCTAGAGATAAGAAAATTGTCGCCATAGAAAGGGAGACAGGCATAGAAAAACTATCTCAGAAATAGGTTAATTAAATCATACAGACCAAAGACCGTGAAACAAGTATTTGACAGCTCTAAGCAGGGGAAGGCAGATATATGTCAAGCCAAATCTCTGGATAAACAAAGTAGTTATATTATTAATGTTCACTCAGACTGAAGATAAATCATGGTCACAAAACTCGCCTGGAAAAACCCAATGAGTCCAAAGGCAGACAAAGCCAGCCAAAGCTGGAAGAGCAGGGGCCTGGGTAACATCAAAATTTCACAAAGAAGTTAAAAAATGGAAGCAAAGTAAAACAAAAAAACACTCATACCTCTAAACACCAAAATGCCATCTAAGGAGACGGAAAAAAGTGTATTGACACAAAAACACAATCCACTAAAACAAAAACGAGCACACAACTTGAGCAGCAAATGTTGATTAGATGCAATTTGGGCAGGTTTGTAGCAGCCCTCAGTACATCTAAAGGATCCCATGGTTGATATGGAGCAGCCCACCGTCCATTCAAGTTAATTTGAAGAGGTCTTCTCTTATTTTGAATCTTTTTCTTCTTTCTTTTATCCATCATTTGTTCAGATATTTCGATCTAATCCAATTTATTAAACAGATAAGACAAAGGCTCCTTAAATAAAGATGACGAGCCTGAAGCGCTAAAAATAGCCAACTTAAATTTAAGATGACCAATAATAAACCAACTAATAAACACTAAAAATAGAAGACTAAAATAGGTAAATATTTTAATACCCTCCTGTTGTGAGGTTTTCACACCATCACCCCATCATGAATGGGGACCCCTTCTTTTACCTTGCTGCTGTAGCATTAGGTCTGTAGGGCAGATTTGATTGAAACTTTTTGGTCAAGCCGAGGTTCTTAAGAGGTGGAGTTGCCTTGAAAAGTAAGAAGTCAGTCATAGTTTGTAAGGGAAGGCTTTGAGAAGATAGAAAAAGACTATGTATGGCATTGCCAAATCTTGGGAAATTCCCCAAGAGAGGGCAGATTCCACCCTCTCCTGGGATTTTGTCCCAGCACTCACCTAATTTCCGCCTTCCAATTACGCTTTCAAAACTCTTGACCAGCATGAGATGATGAATGACTAACACTTAATGAAACAAGGCGCGCTAAGCATGAATGGAATAACCTGACTCACAAGACAAGGTCAAAATTGGAGTGAAGGTAAAGAAAATCCCAAGAGTCATAAAGACTCCGCCCTTTGAGGAAAATCAGAAAATTAAGGCGTGGATTTGATATCATGAAATGGTGCGATCAATTGAGCATGAGAATGTAAGTAGGGGAGAATTCATGAACTTTAAAACTCGAAAAGATTCAATGATGAAACTGAAATTCCCCAACAAAGACAAAATTCCGCCCCCACAATATGATAGTAAGTAGGGGAGAATTCGTGAACTTTAAAACTCGAAAAGATTCAATGATGAAACTGAAATTCCCCAACAAAGACAAAATTCCGCCCCCACAATATGATAGTCTTTTGGTGTCAATCAAATTCATATCAAACTGAGAATGTAAGTAGGGGAGAATTCATGAACTTTAAAACTAGAAAAGATTCAATAATGAAACTGAAATTCCCGAACAAACACAAAATTCTGCCCCCACAATATGATAGTCTTTTGGTGTCAATCAAATTCATATCAAACTTGGCGAAATCTGAATAAGGAATGGTCAAATTAGCAAGAGTTTTGATGGAAAACGGGGGAATCCGCTGGCCCTTGGGGAAAATTCCCCAACTTCACTCGAATTACGTCCCTTTCAAAGACAAAATCCCAACACTTGATTGATTTCCACTACAAAATTTAGGAAGAGGGTATGAAACTTGATTGAGGTTTGACATAAGATGGCAATTTACAAACGGGTGCTCATGAAATAAGTCCCAGGAAGAGGGTGCATCCTGCCCTCTCCTTGGGATTTTTATCCCAATGATCCCCTTTTTTCTGCCCGGCATGTGAGACAGTAGCGTTCAAGACAATAAGGAACCCAGAATTTGAATTTTAATGCCATTTCACCTTTGGACTGGGTCAGCCTTTGTGGAATGTAAAGGAAATTAAATTAATTAAATTTTATTGGAATAAGAAGCCCAGGTCAGCCTTGTAGAAAGACATGCCTTTTCAGCATTAGACCTCAAAAGCAAATCAAGCTCTGCAATAAGCAGCAAATTATTTCCAGATTTGGCAGTGAATTTCCCCAATTTGACATTGAAATATCTCTGCAATAGGCAGCAGCATTATTTAGGGACTAGCAGCAATCTTAATCAAGAGGAGGCAGCGAGCTATTGAGTGAAGGGGTGAATTGGACTCAAGGCAACATCAGGGCCTCTAAATCGACATTCATAGATGATTCAAAACACCTAAGGGCTGCAATTAATTAGCACTTGGGATCCAAGATTTTTCCAGATTTAAGGTGGTAAGGGGATAAAATTTACAAGCATTTCAACACATGTCATTTCCAGACTTATGCCTTATTGCAAAAAAAAAAAAAAGAAAGAAAAAAAAAACAATGCAGATCCAAGTTATTTGGGGTTAAAACTCCAATTTCTTTCAAGGAAAAATCCTAAACATGAATCTGGGATTGAGCGAATTAGATTAAAATTTTGATTGAGATTCCTATTTAAAGCTGACAAGTCTTAGTTAAATCAGAGAAGTGAATTGATACAATTGCATTATACTTAATTGTGGAAAGTTTTTTTTAATTTTCGTTAATTAAAGGAAATTACAAGTTTATTGCAAGTTTAGGCAATTGGAAATTTACTAAGATGTTCAAGGATTTAGCAAGACTTAGCTTACTAACTCAAATCCAAATCTAAGAAGCTAATTGTGTTATTAGGAATCAAAGCATGAAATGCAAAACTAATTGTGGATTTTGTTGGTAGGAGAAGGCATGCCAAGCACCAATGCTGCGAATTCAAGGAAAGAACGACAAATCCAAGTGAGGAACGACACTGAAGATACGATGCCAAAGTCCAAGTTCACCACCAAGCGTAAGAAGATTGGAGATACTAGCCTGAAGTCCCTCGACATGATCCAAGTGAGACAAAGGATGACAAGAGAACCAAATTCGAGGATGGCTAAGATGATAGTGAAGAACGGGATACTCAAGGCAGCTGCCTTCCCTCCTACCATACAGTGCACTAAGTTGATCCTTGAAGGTGCAAAGAACTATTATGCTCAAAAGAAAGCAATTGAATGCGGGAAGGAAAAGAAGCATATAACTTTGCTATCAGCAAAGGCTATCGAGATGGCATTCAACATACCATCTTGTGAAGGAGAAACCTTTATCACTAAGGAGGAAGTGTTGAAGCATTATGAAGATCAAGTGGATGAATGCGTAAAGAGGATGAATGATGAATGAATAGCTAAGCCTAGAAACCAAGGTGTTTTACATGACATCCTACCTTGTATACATGTAGGCTAGACTATTCAAATTCCCAGGATTGAAAGCTTTGGGAAAATGCAGAACCAAAAAGGGAGAATACTTAGTGCACGCATGCTATCCACAGCTATACCTCAGCAATCACAAGGATGTCAAGATTTTCAACAATGTATTTGCCATGAAGATTGTGAGGCAATTACAAGGGGCTCCACAAGTGAGGCTTTCGGAAGAGGCAAAGAAGTTGATTGGAGGGCAAGGATCATGGTACATCCAAAACAATAAGTTCAAATACATTCGCGTACTTGGTAATACAATTTGCCCAGGAAAGTTGCTAAGGTATCCAACAAACAGGATAGTCATCATGGAGGTAGCAAGACAACTTCTCTCCTATGATAGAATTCTAAAGGATAAGCACAAACAAGGAGTTAAGTTCAACTTCAATTTGGGGAGTGAGACTTGTCCATCAAAGGCAGCAACTGAGGCAGTGGATGCAGAATTGGAGTACTATGGGCTAGGATTCTATGAGTCAAGAGCAAATTTCAACCCTAAGGGAAGGATCAAGAGAGCACATGGGAAACGATATCTTCACATCCCACATTTAGAAGACTATTCGGCCAATGCAACTGATGATTTGGAAGTCAGAAAAAGGACATTCTCAAGGCTGACAGCAGGTAAGATCAAAAAGTACAAATGGAGGGGAGTAGAAATCCCTGATCAGCTGGAGGATGATGGTAAAGTTGTTAGGAGGGACTTCAATACCACTACAAACCATGAGTTAGAACCAATTGATTGGAAAGATGAGAGGGAGATTAGTCTTGATACTTTGATGATTCCAGTTTCCCTCTACACTCAGGAATGGTTGGATCAAAAGATAATTGAATTGGTAAGAAGAAAGGTGCCTTTAACATATTATAAAATGAAGGAAGTTGAGGAAATTAAAGAAGAGGAGTTGTCAGGGCAGCTTCAATATTCACCATTGAGCACTTCTGAAGTAGAAGGGATGCTTTCCCCAACGAATGACAATAACGAGGAGATGATTGATATTGGGGATTCTCCTCAGGTTGGACAGATCCAATCTCTCAATGAAGGCCCTAGTGAAGATGTTGCAGTTCTTCCAGTCGCGATTCAAAGAAGAGAAGAGCCTAATCCAAAGTTAGGAGAGTGCACAGTACCTGATTGGTTATGGGCAAGCAAAATGTTGTTGAGACAAGACCAGTTGAGAACATTGAAGATATTATACAGTAGGAAGAAGAGAGTCAACCTGCTAGGAGAGTGGCTAAGGTAATCAGAGATGACTCTGGGACTCGCACGGTCCAAATTGCTATCCCTAAGGTGAATAAAATGAGAGATAACATTCAGATCCAGGATTATGAGATAGTTGAGCATGAGTTGGGAACCACTACAAAAGAGATAGAATATGAGGAGGCTCGGGAGGCTCTTAGATCCATGCAAAAGAGAGTGGATAAAGAGATTGTGAAGAAGAACAAGTATAAAGAAGAGATCAAGAGGTTGATAGCATATTATAGGAATGCCTCCAAACCAATCCAGCAAATAGACCATACAGTTGCACCGCTACTCGCCCTTGAGAGGAGAGATATTGATAGTATAGAAGGTTCAAGGATTTCACTCAAAGAAACTCAGGCTTGGATGGAGGAGGTTTTTGTGGGAAAATTCCAAGAACTCATAGCACTTTAAGAGAGATTTTAGGCTCTTAGCAATCTTTGGGAGGAGTTTCAGCCCATTTAAAACAGGATCATACCCCAATTGCAAGCTATGACAAAAGTACCTGAACAACTATTGGAACAAAATAAGGTGGTCAAGGCAAGCGAAATTAAAGATGTCACAGCATGGTACTATGCCTTAACTCATAAGAAGGCTACTTTGGGGATGATAAACAAAGATAATGCTCGCCTTGGTATTTCCATCCTTACCATGATCGAGGAGGCCTTGGGTGCAACAAAGATTTCCCTTGACTTTGAGGAAGCAAATGAGGAAAATATGGATTTGGAGATCATGAAGGAAAGGTGGAGAGCCCTCAATGTTGAAGAGAATGGCATCATCAGAAGAGAGAACCTGGGAAGATTTTTATCCTTTGGAATTTTCATGGCATCATCCAAGGACCATGCAGCTTAGTGGTAGAAAACAATTGCTACAGCTACAGATGAAGTAAACAGGGCAGATTGGAGAATTTAGAACACACCCGTGCCTCCAATGAATGTGCTCAATAATATTGTGTCCAGGTTCATCAAATTGGCAAAGAAAGAGAGAGAGAAAGGAAATATTATTTTAGATGATAATTTGGTGTAAGCCTAAGTGGCAAACTATTTTATCATTGGATAGTAGTCTAGATGCTTAATTTTGATTGTCTTACCATTTGGTTGGTTGTCACTTTTAGGTAATTTTTCCATTGGCTGATTTTAAGGTATTTGAATCTCATTGGCCGATGGGGTGGCAACCCTAATTACAGTTTGTAGGATTCAATTCGGGCCTTTGATTCTAATTTAATCTTGGCCTTCCAATGTATTTGAGCTCCCTGTATAAGAATTGCTCCTCTCATTTGTAAAAGGGGAGATGTTGGAGAATTGTTGCTAAGATAATGCCAAATCTGTTTTACTTATCATTGTTGTGTTTTGCATGGTGATAGTTGTGATCAAGTTTGAATTATTGCATGGTTATCTTTATCCTCACTTAGTAGAGATTTCATTTGAAGTTGTTTTTCAAGTTGTAGAGTTAGAATAGAATAGAATTTGCTTCAAGTAGTTTAGTTGAATGAAAGTAATTGTGGATGTTTACTTGCTTGACTCAAACAAATTCGGGCCACTAGCCTCTTGCTGATTGTAAGTGTGCCTTGTGTGGTTAGCCGATGATTGATAGTACTTAACTTCAATTGATATCTAATCTTCAATTTGCATCCATTTGATGGGATTGAAGAGGAGATATTGATGTGAAAACCATTTGAGTGTTTCTTGGAAGCTTGCACTAGATGAGTGGAGTTACTAACAAGATTGCATCTAGTAGAGTCCAAGTTCATCCATACTTTCTTCCATTCATAGATAGAAGGAGGAGTAGACGAAGTCAAGTTTAAGTTTAACTTGAAGTAGAAAAGTTGGAAAATCAAAAACTATATTTTCATTGCACATTGTGAAGCCAAATCTTTAGAAGTGCATTGCAAAGTCTAAAGAAACAACGTAAGTCCCCTTAGTAATTCCAGCAAAACATATCATTTCAACTGAGCGAGTGTCCATGATAGAAGGAACCTTAAAGTCATTTCGTGATCTTACTTTGTAAGCTTAGCATAAGAAGTGACCATACTCAAGAAAGGATTGAATATCTAAATGTTTCACTTTGAAACATTGTAGTGGAATAAAACTCACATCAACACCTCCCTTAATGGTCATCATACTACGCTATAGAAGACACAATGTGCAGGTCTTTTGGTGACAAATGCAAAGAAGGTTGTTGTTTCTCTTCATAACACTTTGTTGCTGCTCAGACCTATTGTGAGGTTTTCGCACCATCACCCCATTGCAAATGGGGAACCCCTCTTTTTGCTTTGGCAGTTATAGTGGTCTTAGGTGGGCTTAGTTGGTGGCAATTTTCAAGTCTCCAAGTTTGAGAGATGAATTTGAGCAACTTTGGGTCGCTGGGTAGTCAAGTCAGCCTGAGATATGAGCGAGAGTTGGGCTAAGCTAGTCCAGGAGGTGCAGTTGAAATCAAGGGATTTGTGATGAAATATAAAAAATCTTTTGAAAATCCTTGTTCCAGTTTCAATTCTATCTTAGAAAGTCAAGAAAGGTTGTGGAAAATAACGCTAATGAAGGCATGTTGAATCCTGAAAATTGGCTAAGCTTGGATTTTTTTTAGAAACTCTCAAAATCTAAAATCTTTTATATAACTCCTATGAACCTGAAACCACTCTCAAACATTCTGACAATATTTATCTAAAATATAACTTATACTTAAATGTTATATTTTATAAATCATTTTGCCCTCCAAGCTGAAGAAATTGAATGGACAAGTTGGGAGTTTCAATATGCAAAATCAAGTCAGAATTCCCAAGATCTTGGGATTTCCGCCCAAGAAAAATCCCCACTTCTCAAAATTTCTGCCACCAGCTGCCTTGGGCAGAATTTCTCATCACTTGGGAATTTCATTCCCCACTTCTCCAAATCTCTGCCCTAAGAAGTTGAGTGTCAAATGGATGAAGAAGAACAAAATTGAGGGAAAGAGGAGAACATTCATAATGAATCAGATTGAAATTCATAATGACTGAACTTGGAGAACATTCCAAACATGAAATTGAACTTAAGGTGGTAAAATGGACATGCAAGATGGGGTCGAAATTCCCAAGATCTAGGGAAGTCTTTGCCAAATCCCCAATTCTCCAAAACTCTGCCCTGTCATAGACAAGATTTTGAGGAAGTTTAATAATTCTGAGCTGATCAAACAGGTGAAAAATGTTGTTTGAAGGGGACTATGTTGATGAAAATGGGAGGGAACGACCAAGTTTGGGAACAAATGAAGAAGAAATAAGGTTCAAAATGAGGTCGGAATTCCCAAGATCTTGAAATTTCTGCCATAGATATACAATGCATTTCAAGGTGAAAACTAAGATTGGATTCCATTCTATAGGGTCGAAATGATGGAGAATGGCAAGGTTCATCAAAATTTTGAGGGAGAAGCTGAAGTGTGAATCAGCCTTCAAGGGCAGAATTTTCCAAGACTTGGGAAATTCATTCCCAACTTCATCAAATCTCCGCCATGAACCCTCTTGGGCAGCACTTTTGCAAAGTTGTGAATTTCATTCCTAACATCCTAAAACTTCTGCCATCTCTCCAAGTTGAAATGCAATGAGATTAAGATGGGAAATGAAAAATGCAAATCTACATGACAATTTTGAAATGCAAGAAGTTGGCCAAATGTGCAAATGAAGATGATGGGTAAGACTACCAAGGGGTGGCACTTGGGAATTTCCTTCCCAACTTCTCCAAATCTCCGCCATAAACCCTCTTGGGCAGAACTTTTGCATCATTGCCAACATCCGAAAATCTCCGCCCTTGACATAAAGGCAGTGATCTCTCAATTACAAGGGCAAACTTGATGAAACCCCAAAGCTTAAATATCTGATTTTGTAAAATCAGAATTCAGAGCTTGCAAAAGGAAGGTGATCTGGGTTTAAAAACAAACAAAATCAGAATTCAGAGCTTGCAAAAGGAAGGCGGTCTGGGTTTAGAACAAAGCAAACCAGAATTAAAACTTGCAAAAGAAGAGAAATCTCGGTTGAAACAAGAAAATCAGACCTTAGGAAAATCGAAATCTTGATCAAATTGCTTTAGTAAAAGAAAAGTTGATGCAATTTCATATCACGTAAACTTCCAGGTTTCCTTAATATCGTTTATATTCATCATTTTGTGAGCTTGATAAAATTTATTTTGTTTTGCAAAGTGACTGAAGGAGAGGCTTGGAGAGCGAGGAGTTGATGGCAAGGCCAAGTTCAAGACTTCAAGAAAGGAGACAATTTGAGGTCAAAGCTCAAAGTTGAAAATGGATATCAAAGAACAAGTCATGCATGAAAATGATCAAGCATAAAAGTATAAGGGAATTTATCATGTACTTGAATTTCCTCCAAAAATCCAAGTTCACTTTGAAGGATCCAACTACATAAAGACTCCATCACTTCAAGAAGATCAAGGTCAAGGCATCGAAAGAGACATCAAGTTTGCAAGTACAATCAAGTTCAAATCATTGCAATGAGAAAATTTCCAAGAACAAGGGTGGAGAAAACTTGAGAAGATAAAGCAGTTTGGGAATATGCCATCACAATTGAAGGATTGATAATATTGAGTATCAAGAGATACATCACCAAAGAATCAACCAAGTCTAATAGACAAATTAGTTGAGGTGGCAACCAATTGTCTTTAACCAATTAGAATGCTCTGGTTACACATGTTCAAGCACATTCAATCATATTAAGCCAAGTGTACATGTGGAATGCATCTAGTGCATCTACCTTATCTATTTTCTCATTGGCTCTCAAAAGCATTGTAATTTTCTCATTGGCCCACAAGGTTGTGCCTTCATGTAATTGGATGACAGTGGTGGCAACCCTAATTAAGGTTTGTAATGGGTAAATCTTGGCCCTCGATCTTAAATTGATCTTTGGCCTTTCATTGTAAAGGAACAACTATAAAAGGCCAAGGCCTTCTCATTTGTAAAACATTAAATTTAGAGAGGAAATAGATTAGAGATAGGGTAGGAGAGGAGACTTGTTGAATTGTTTCCATAATGATATCAAAGTAATTGTTGGTCTTCATGGTGGATTACTTGCGTTGCTTTGGAGTATTGCATAGTTTCTTCATTTCCTCACTTAAAGTATGATTTCATTTCATGTTGATTAGAAGTAGTGTTTACTTGGATGGAAGTGATTTTGGATGCATCTTTGGTGAACTCACTTAAACCAAACCACTAGCTTCTTGTTAATTGTAAGTTTGTCTTGCATGGTTGAATGGCATATTTATGAACTTAACTTCGATTATTGCTTACACATTGATATGTATCAATGGATGATGTTAATGGAATGGTGGTAGTTTGACAAGTTGATGTCGATGGCTAAACTAAGTCTAGTAGAGTCACAAAGACATCCATAGTTTCTTACATTTTAGGAGTAGATTAGATTTCTTAACCGTTATCTCTTTGCAAGTTGTTTTGATAGAAGTGATTGAATAAGTTAAAGTCAAGTTGGTATCCATTGATTGAACAACGTAAATCCCTTTGTGATAACCACCATATCACATCATTAAAACTGAGTTAAAGTCCACAATAAAGAAGGAACCTTGAAGTTGTCTCATTTGATCACACAACCCAAATACATTGTTTAGCACTAAGTCACAAGGTTCGAGTTCGAGTTCGAGTTCGACAACCATGAAATTCGAATGAAGTTCGAAAAGGGTAAAAATTCGAAAAAAAAATTCGGATTGAATTCGCCTTATATAAATGTTATTTATTTTTAAATATACGTAATATGTCCAATAAATTATCAAAATAGTTAACATTTCTAAATAGATTTGAAATCATTATATAAGGATGACACATTTATTAAATTTATAACATAAGGAACATGTGAAATAATGATTGCAAAGATGTTTTATTCTCGAAAAGGTACATTCAAAAGTCAAGACTTTAAAATTTCAAAAGAGCTCTAAGTCATCAAGAGCACTTGGCTCAGATGGTGTATCATCATCATCAGTATCACTACCCAATTCTTCATCAAAAAAGTCAGGCTCATCTGCACTTGGCACTGCTATGTCTTCTGAAGTTCGTTGTTGTGAAGATGTGGAGTCATTTGCTGATTTGTTCATGAACAATTTTAAATTGCTGCGAACATAGACAAGATCTCCCAACTTTCCAGACAATAACTTGTTCCTCTTTTTGGAATGGATGTGGTCAAAGCAACTCCAATTCCTCTCACAAGCTGATGAACTTGCTCCTTGACTCAATATTCGAATAGCAAAGCGCTGAAGTTCAGGAGTTTGTGCTCCATAGCTCATCCACCATCTATAGCCAGGTACCTCATCTCGTGCCATATCATATTTGGCTGCTGCCATTCCAAACATTCCTTCACCTTTCTTGTATTTCCAGCCTTGGTCTCTGATTAGCGCTGCAACTGTTGGGTCTAGTTCAAATCTGCCAATGGCATCATAAAACCCTGCCATAACTTCACTATCACCTTGTCTATCAATGTGAAATAGTTTGGGCTCCAAATAGCATGCTGCTGCATGTAAAGGTGTGTGCATCATTTTCCATCTGGAATCAACTGTCTCCCATATCTCCATGTACTCTGCATCCACATTGTTTAGTGCTCTTTGAATAGCTTCCTTACAACGGTCCATGCTTTCATAAAGCATGCCAAGGCAAGGACTGTCACCATCAACCATACTAAGCACATCAACAATTGGCTCACAGACACTCAAAACTTTTGCTCCACTTTCCCAAAAGTTGCTATTTAAAATAAGTTGCTCTATGTTCTTTCCCTTAGCACTTTTAGAAAGCGTTGAACTTTCCCACTCATTGGAACAAATTACAGATCTCAAAGCTGCTTTCTCTTCAACCACCCTTTTCAAAGTGATGTAAAATGAAGCAAACCTTGTGTCACAAGGCCTCAACAACTCTCTAGATGCATGTTGCCTATAAAGGCTCAGTGTGAGACGGTGATTTCTTATGAAATTTGCAACTGCTCTCCCTCTGTGAATTGCTTCATATATCCATGGGAATTTAGCCAAATCATGAAGCAACAAATCCAAACAATGTGCTGCACATGGACTCCAATAAATCTGTGGGTACTTCTCTACAATCAGTTTCCCAGCTCCCACGCAATTTGCTGCACTATCAGTTACCACTTGAACCACATTTTCCACCCCTATTTCAAGAATGGCTTCCTCTAGTATTTGAAATATATACTCAGAAGTTTTCTTTTTATTCATAGTGTCAATCACCTTCAAGAACACAACACCTTCAGGACAAGCCACTAAAACATTGATCAATGGCCTTTGACACATATCTAACCATCCATCACTTAATATAGTGCAACCTGTTGTCTTCCACGTGACTTTGACCTCAATTAATTTATCGGTCACTCTATCTTTTGACCTCTGCAAAAGAGTTGTCCTGAAAGCTTCAGAAGAGGGAGGTATGTACCCTTTGCCAAACTCTGCAACTTTTTGAATTGCATTACGAAAATTTGGATTTCTAGCTACATTGAATGGACTAGCACTTGCATAGAATAAATCAGCTAGTGCATCATCTACCTCTTGTTTCTCAGCTGGTTTCCAAAAGCTGCTCAATGTTCCACTCTCTTTCAATACTCCTGTGGCCTTGGGTGGATTGGAAGAGGAAGACATAATAGCTGAGAATCTAGCCACATCTTCTTCAATTCTCTGTTTCTTTTGTGCATTCTTCATCTTTACTGCAATTGAGGAGGAATGTTCTTTCTCTAAAATAGCTCTAATATCTGCAGTTACACCTGGACATGCAGTAACACCTCCACCTTTACCCCCCGTAATACCAAGTAAGTGGTCCATTGCCCTTGTTAAGCTTCCAGTAAAAACTTTCGGGCACTTGTTGCAATGAAGTTTAGTACCATTACGAGTCACATATTTCCATGCCTCTAAAGTTGATTTGTTGGGAGCCATTCCAATCTGTACAATTCAAAAGAATTTAAGATTAATATTTAAAAGTAAAACTTTAACTAAATTTATTTTTAAAAAATTTCAAAAATATGATACTTTAGTTTTTACTCTACAAAACAAATTAACTCAATTAAGTATAAAAATATATTTTTAATATATAAATAATAAATATATTAATTTTTAATAAAATAATATAATAATAAATAATTAAATATTTTATTGTTAAATTTAAATTACATTTTAATGTTTAGCAAATTAGCATATTTATTAAATTTATTTATTAGTTTTTACACTTCTATATTAACTTAAAAATTGATTACTTTAATATGATATTTCAATTTAATAAATGACGATAAAATAATATAGTAATAAAATAAAATATTAGTAACTTTGATATTTATATAATAATACTTCTTTTTTTAACAATTAAATAAAATATGAGATAAAAATTAGAAATAGTAATTTAAACCTATTATTAAAAACTAAAAAATCATCATATAATGCATTTATAATAATATTTATCTTTGTTATAATAATATTATTTATCTAATTAAGTAATTAACTATAATCTATAACTTTTTTAACTATCTATTATTTTATTATTAAAAATTTAATATACAATTTAAAATACTTGATTTATAGATTTAAATTTAATTATAAAACTATTAATAAATATATATTATAATATTAATGCAATACTAAATAATTTAATTAAACTATAAATACATAATGTAAGTTTTAAAGACTAAATAATTTATAAAAGTATAGTGTATAAGTTCTATAACTATTCAAAATTCTTCAAAAAATAAATTATATAACTTACCTTTCACGGGAAAAACAGAGGCGAGCGAATGGAGACGGAGACGGAGAAGGAGAGGAACAATTTTGCGCAGGGAAGGAGCCAAGCTAGCAATTCTCCACAAATTCCAATCTTCACAGCAGCGGCAACAAGGAATTGTAAAACTGTTTCCAGCGATTGGAAAACTGTTTCAAGCGACAACAGCTTCTCACCAAATTCCAATCTTCACAGCCAGGAGCGGCAACAGCAGCGGCAACATCAACTATGTATTCAAGGGACTGCGAATACCTATTTATGCAGAATAATAGGCGGCAAACTTCCAAAAAAAGTTTAGAAACTTTTAAAAATAGTATGATTTATTCCCAGTTTTTTTGTCCGAATAAAATGGCGAATTTTACCGATTATTTTAGAAATTTTTCAAATTCGGGCAAAACCGAACTTCATCCTTTATGTTCGCCGAATGCTGTGACTTAGGAACTTTAGCATATGAGCATCCTTATTTTAGAGAGATAGTTGGAAATTTGGTATTTCATCTTGGAATATCAAGTCTTTAGTTTTGCGCGTTGTAGTGGAACAAAACTGACATCAACAAGACCCTCCCTGAATCTGCATAATGTTAATGACCAAGAGTAGCAAAATTTGTCCAATTTGACATTGGGTAACAAAGTTATCACTCCTTGTAGCCAAAGACGTCGAGATGAAACTGAAACCACAGTTTTAAGGGAAATCACCAAACCCTTTTCCAAATGAGCACTACGCCCCAAAATAGAGAACAAGATACCATGATTTGCCATGAACTTCTGCAAATGAGCACTACGACTCAAAACAAACTGCAAGAAGCGATGATATTTGTGGAAAAAACCTAAGTTACCAGGGTTCGCCCCTGGCCCCTCCGAACTGGACCAAGTTCGGGTCCAGTTCGCCTGTGGGTCCGAGCAGGGTTCGATCTATGGGCCTCTTGCATGTTTTCTTATTGCAGTTGTTTTCTTTCTTGGGCTGCATACTACTTTGTTTCCTGGTTCAGCCAGTTTGGGTGTCTTTATATTCTGTTTTAACTCCAAATAGATACCAGCAGCAAAGACATCTATGTCTGAATTTGAAGGCAATCTATAATCATTTTACCACAAAGTGCATGATCCCGGATTACTCAGCCTTCCTCTTTTGTACATATGTTCCATGTAAAATTTAAACATATGATCTCAAATAACCTAGCTGCATGTTCTTGTGAAACTTCTTCAATGGACTTGAGCGGTTGACATAAATATGCTATGTTTTATTTATAAAATATCTATCATTAGTAAAAGCATATTATGTAGTAATTTGTAGTCTTTTGTAACATATTTGATCTTGTTTTGATGAACAGATTGTACAAGCAGCAAACCTTAAGAACTTTGAAATCCCCCAAAAAATAAGTTGATGTTATGATAATTTTAGTTTTAATGTTTTGAATCTTTGATGTTGAACTTGAAGTATATGATGGTATGATCACGATTCATGATGCTATGATTATAAGTTTATGGTGTTTTTGTTGTTTAAATGTTGTTTTTATGATACTATGTGACATTCTAATTTTAACTCATGCTTCTAGGCTTCATAAATATGTATATATATATATATTTTTTTTTTAAAATCTTACATGTTTTTTCAAACCCGAACCCAAACCCCTTTTCAAAATTTTGGCAAACTTGCGAACTGATTCTTCGAACCCGAAATTGAACCAGTAACTTAGGAAAAAACCGATGAAACCCTGCAACTAAAGTTTACAAAGCATCGTTCTTTTGGAAAAAAAAAATGGTAAAAAACCCTAAAACAGGAACACCTAACATAATTTTTTGTGGAAAAATTATAAAACCTTCCAAACGAGAACCCATGATTTTTTGTAATGTCCATTGTCAGGACCTTGCTCAATTTATCTTACATTTCTCCATTAAGCTTTTGCAGACGAATTCCCTATATTCTCCGTATGTCTTTTCTTAATCAAAAGATGATACTTTTATATCTCTATTCCAAACTGGTGTGTCATTTTGGAGACAAGGAGTTGTGACTTTTGGTTTATTAATTATATAAATTCCTGATTTATAAAATATTTATATTTTATTAATGATAGTTTTATTTATTTATAATTAGTTTTCTTGTTAATTTATATCTTGATATATCATATTTAATTTATAATATATTATTATTTTAATAATATATTATATTAACAATTTATTATAAAAATGTAATTATTATTTATCTTTAATATATTATATGGTAATAAACAACCAATTAATATATAAATTTTGATATATGAATAATATTGGTTATATTATAATATTTAATTAATATAACTTTTCTATATATCGAATATATTTTATTTGTCATAATATCATTATTTATAATTATATTGGATCATTGTATCATTATTAAATATATATTATATTATATAATATATTATAATATTTATAAAATATATCATTGTATTTATTTGTCATAATAAAATATTATATTATAATTCTATCATTATTTATATTGTAATTATATTATTCTTGCTTATTAATTGTTCATTTAATTATATAATTCGTATTTTGATGGGGATATCACAGTCCTCCCCTCTCAGATTTTGCTTGTCCTTAAGCAAGATCATAACTTTTTTCGTAGAGCCAACATACAAAGCATATAATTGGATGCAAGAAGACATAAGGGATTTATGGAGTATACATCATAATGCATGAAAACACAAAGCACCCATAAATTAATCACATGAGTGCATGAAAACACAAAGTAGACACATGAATGCATGAAGACACGAAGTAGACATGGTGTAGACACATAATACATGCATTCTTTATTAATGAACTAGGGTCAAGAAAATAATTTACAAAATTTACCTCTTCAATAGAGTCCTACAACCACAAGTGATCATTAGTACATACGTGTATATATAAGTTTCAAAAAAAATGTGAGTTATGATAAATTACCCCAAGCCAACCACATACTAAGCCCAAGAGTGGAACTTTGGCCCCCTTGGCCTCAGTGGCAGCTGTTAAGCATCCACACTAGGTGGCCTACTTAGCGGGATGCTTGTTTTTGTTTTGCTCTTATTATTATTCTTAGTCGAGAAGAACGCTTAGGATGTAAATAGATTGCTTAGGCACCAAACTCAATAGTTTCCCTCAAAGTTTACAGATCCAAGCCCTTAAGCCTTTCTTGGGACTTGCCTGCAAGGTGCTCAGGGTCGCTGATCCCTACCCTATCTTGGGAATAACCGATTGGCTGGATATACACTAGTCTCTCCCTGAATACACCTTTGTTCTCTCTTCTCAGATTTAATACCAATTGTATTGTTCCCTGATAGGATTAGTTTTTCATCTTTAACACTTATATCCAATCCTTATTACTAATTCAGCTCAAGACAAAAGGAGTTGATGTTATCCAAGTTGCCTAGACACCACTATCAATGGATTCCCTCAAAGTTTATAGATTCGAGCCCTTAAGCCTTTCTTGGGTCGATGCTTGCAAGGCGCTCAGGGTCACTGATCCCCACCCTATCTTGGGACGAAGATCCATTGCTTGGAATTTATACAAGCCCCTCCTTCGTAACATCACAACCTTCACTTCTTAGCCAAATAGCAATAGACTGAGTATCAATACACAAATTTATATAATTCTGATTTAGTTATCAATACCATTTGTAATGTCCCTTGATTGGGTTTAGTCCAAATTATCACAGATTAGGGATCTTACATGATCATTACATTCATGCTATAAAGATAGCCACTATAGGTGAATTAGTAATGACTATATGTGAATTGAGAAGATCATGCTATCCTGGTTATAATTCTAGTCTATGAGAATGTCGAGATGCAAAAGGTTGCTTAGACACCAAACTCAATAGTTTCCCTCAAGGTTTTTACAGATCCAAGCCCTTAAGCCTTTCTTGGACTTGTCCGCAAGGAGCTCGGGGTCGCCGATCCCTGTCTTGGGAATGACTGATTGGCTGGATTTACACAGGCCTCTCCCTTATTCCATTTTTTCTCTTCCTCCCAACTTAGAAATAATAACTAGTCTTGAGCATGTATGTTTAATTAAGAGTAATGCTCTGATATTATTTCTTATTAAAATTATGAATATGCACGATCATAAATGAACAACACTATACATACCGGTTATAGAGGTGCATAATGTTCTAGTCTTATAATCTGAATGCCCCAATTACTTGGTTGTGTCAAAGATAAGTATATAAAATATATATTGTCATTATAGGATTGATATACGTATTGCTTTCTTTCCTTTCTTTTCTTCTATGTTGTTTTATTTTTAATAAAGGACGAAGGTATTAATAGAAGTTGCCCAAAACTATCTTCAGTAAACTTCAAATGATATAATTTTTCCCTCGAAACATTTAGTGGCCTTTGTCCTTTATGCCATGATATTGACCATGCGGTGGAAATGATCTTGTAAAATCCCTTCCTATTGCTTGTCATGATGATTCATTTCTTTTCTCATCTCTTCTTTAAAGAGTGTGAATTATGTTTATAATCTCTTTCTTCATATCAGTATCCATACTTCTCCTATTAAACATTGTAACTCTTCCGTCAATGAAGAGTTGTGTCTTCATTATAATATCATCGCTTCAATAGTGAATAGTAATAATCAACGACATTTCAAACTTGTTTATTAGTGAGTTACTAATGGTGGTGAAACATTGTTGACTTTCCTTTCGATGTTCTCCCATATCACTCTATTTCTAACTTATCTTTGTTGACACCCCTTTCCATCTTTACATAAGTATTATGCTCTCGCAATTAGAGAACAATGATTGGTCTAATTGAAATCTTAGATGTATCCGTTTTCACAGTGGATGGTTATCGATACTTTGTCATTTTATCAATTATTACTTTGGATCATTTAGTCGTTGATCTCCATTGCCACGAGTAGTATCAATGTCAATTTGTCTATTAATTGATATTAATTTTGTTATCGACACAATTATATATATTTGCAAATTAGACTGAGATCATTGTTGACTGCGTTGATGACCCGATCGTTCTCATCTTACACACGGCCCTTCTTGGGATATTAGGTAGACTGATAATATTCGACTTACTTGCAGTGCTTTTGCAATATGGAGAACTGCCTTCCAAAGTGTTCCTCTTTTATTCTTGAGTTCCTTATATTATTATCTCCCTTTTAGTTGCAGGTCATTCTTCATTCCCCTCAGGTTGGCAGGAACATGCTATGATACCACTTGTAATGTCCCCTGTCAAGACCTTACTCAATTTATCTTACATTTCTCCATTAAGCTTTTGCAGACTAATTCCCTATATTCTCTGTATGTCTTTTCTTAATCAAAAGATGATATTTTTATATCACTATTCCAAACTGGTGTGTCATTTTGGAGGCAAGGGGTTGTGACTTTTGGTTTATTAATTATATATATTCCTCATTTATAAAATATTTATATTTAATTAATAATAGATTTATTTATTTATAATTAGTTTTCTTGTTAATTTATATCTTGATAGATCATATTTAATTTATAATATATCATTATTTTACTAATATATTATATTAATGACAACCTATGGAATTTCTTGAGAAGCTGGCCACAAAATGGATCTAAAGTCTACAGCAAAATATGGGGAATAGCCCCGTCTATCCTGTTATGAGAAATTTAGAAAGAAAGAAACAGAAGAATCTTCACCGAAGTTAAAATGGATATAGAATCCCTGATTCAAAAAGCAAAAGCCAGCATTATAGAAGACACCAATAACCACTTAAGGAACTTGTACAAAGAAGAAGGTTCCTTTTCTGACTGGGATGCAGACATAAGGAAGAACTGGCAAAATTTAGTTACTCCACAAATGCTCTACACCAAAGCTAATAAGATTGCCAGAGTTTTATGTAAATGGAAACCTCCTCCGAGAGGCTGGTTTAAATTAAACTTTGATGGTGCCTCACGAGGCAACCCAGGGAATGCTGGTCTTGGATGTATCTTATGCAACGACTCTGGCGAATGGATAGCTAAAAGGGCTAAGCCCCTAGGAATTACCTCTAACAACGTAGCTGAACTGGAAGCGCTTAAAGAAGGTTTGAAGCTGAGTTACAAGGCTGGAATCCAAAAGTTATATATTGAAGGGGACTCTCAAATAATTCTTAATGCGCTAAGAAAGAGAAATACACCGAACTGGGTTTTAAACTCCAAATTAGAAGAAGTTATAGAAATATTGGATAAAATTCAGGAAACCAGAATAGAACATATATTTAGAGAAGGAAACAAAGAAGCAGATGCCCTGGCAAATAAAGGAGTAGAAGGTGAAGATTTTACTTTGGTCAACCCAACTCATAACTAGATAATTAAGTTTTAAAGATTAAATGACATTGTTAATTTAAAATATAAAATAAACAACTAATGACTCATAAGAGATAGTAGCAATTTTATCAAAACTCCTCTACTCTATCCTCTTTTATCAGTAACTAAGGCTTTTTAACTGAATTAGTCTTTCAAAATCTCTTAATTTCATCATAATTTCAAAGGATACCGAATATAAAGATGGACTAACCTAAGCAACCACTCTTAAAGATATAAGGATCCAAAACAATATTATGCCTCCGAAACTTTAATATAGACACTACCTCTCTTTTAATATTTCCCTATTGGCTTCGTTGTCGAGCTCTAAATTTCCCTAAAGACTAAAGGCATCTAGAAGCCTCCACCCGACCCACAATCTCCTCCACTCTTGCATATCGGCTCATCATTTAAAACAATCATTAAACAAACCGTATAACGAGACCAATGAAGAATATCTAGCATTGTCTAGAAACTTCCCAATTTTCTATAGGTAGCTTTAGCATCCCCTATTCATCCAAAGTCACATTAGGCAAACCAGCTGAAGCCTAAAACAGGTAGTACTGGATAACGATTGCCCTGTATCATAGGTATGAAGCTCGCACTATGGCTTTCTTAGGGAGTGTCAAGCCAAAAAGTTGGGGAAGTATCCTTAACAAAATCGATGATATCTCTCGACTGGCGGTTGGGAAGATTACTAGAGAAAGGGACTTGGACTACAGTAGAAGCTAGCAAACTAATGGGGATGTCATAGGGATTTTCATAGCAGTCGCATTTCAGGCTAAAATCAAATATTGGCATATAAAAGCTTTGTGCCTAGTACTTTTCGATGAGACATGGTTAAAGGGACTTGATAATGTGGTGGAAAATGTAAACTACCATATGGAAATTCCTCATCCAGAGGACTACATGACCTGGCCAGTGGGCAGTCTTAAATTCATTAATGTCCCCAAACAACCAGTGCTCTACATCAATGACCAAAAAGCTTTTGACAAAATTTGGCCTAAAATGGTGAGGTACCTGCATTTTCTCCTACGATGGCATACTTTAATTGAGGATAGTAGTAATAGGGCTGAGGTTTTCTTTAAATCGGTGGGGACAGAAGTATCAACTGCAGTTGATTACAAAAACCGTCAAAACTTCAAGGTTCAGCTTCCCTTTCTTCGAAAGAATACCAGAACCAAAAGCAATAAACGCTCTAGGCATGCGACAGAGGAGGCTCTCATGGACTTGGATTCCGAATCTGATGAAGATATCATCTTAATAGAACCGAGCAGCTACATAGAGGAAAGGATCTTTGTTCCTTTGTCTTTATTTTTTGAAAATGATGAATGTCTAGGGTATAGGATTAGGGCTTTTCTTATGCACGAATAGCGGCTTGTCTATAATTAGATAAATTTAATAGTAAAACTATGCAAGAAATAGACTGTCCTAGTTAGGTCTGTAGCCTATGCTCACAGCAAGCTTGCTGTCCCCTTTACTCCTATATAGTATCTATGTCATCATAGCTATTTTGGAATACCTGCACATAGCTGGAAAACGTTTGGTTGATTGTGGAAGTACAGTATGAGCAGAGAAGTCTTTTTGAAATATCAATGTATGTAAAAAACTTTATAATATAAGACAAATTTAAAAGAAAGATTTCTAGTGTGTGGTAAGACCACATTGAATTCTAAACTAATCGACGGAATATATATGGAAAATATCTTGAAAAGTGTCAAATAAATTTTAAACTAGAACTAAACTACATTGATTAAGTTAAACTTGTAAATAGTTCAGTTTATCAATAAACAATAAAAACTCTATCATTCTGAGTATAATGTGAGAAATTAACCTAATCTGCCTTATAGACAAATAAAATTTTATTAAAAATGAATAAAAATTATACTGAAAAATAATTAAAAAAGACTTATCAACATAAAGAGATATCTGAATACTAAAGCAATATGTGGTAATAGAAAAGCAATTTTTCTTACGTACTCCAAATGTTAAGTTATAAAAGTAATTTTTCTTTAAAAACTTATGAAAGAGTCAAGAAAAACTAACAACAATTTGGCCAAGATGAGTTGTATGCAGCATGATATTATCACTTGGGATGACTAATTCCGAATTCAGAATCAAATGGAGGCTATGACCGAGCACTTTGCGAGACAAGAGAAAGTAAGGTGCTATATATGATTTATGTAAAATTATATAATTGTCATTAAAATAAATGTAAAGAAAGGCATGCCTTTCTTAACACCCTAACATCGTTGGGGCACATGTATTAAAGTTTTAAGATAAGTTCTCATTTTTACTTAAGACCTAAACATTGGGGTATGCCCCTTTAAAATTTGTAATTACAAAAGGGAAAAGGACTTTGTCCCAGGCGCGTTTGAACGGAAACACCACTTTGTATCTTTTTAAATATAATTATTATTGATCTTTAATATTTTATATGGTATTAAACAACCAATTAATATATAACTTTTGATATATGAATAATATTGGTTATATTATAATATTTAATTAATATAACTTTTCTATATTTTGAATATATTTTATTTGTCATAATATCATTATTTATAATTATATTGGATCATTCTATCATTATAAAATATATATTATATTATATAATATATTATAATATTTATAAAATATATCTAAAGGAATCATTGGAGCGGCTAAAGGAATTTTCAAAGAGGAATTCTTGAAAGGTCTGGAGAAGGCAGTGCATGGAATTGACAAAGACTTGACAAATCCCTTTTCCGGAATTATACATGAAGGAGGAAATGGCTTCTTTCTCTTCAATTCCTAGCTCTCAACGATTGCTAATTATGTTCTTCAAGGATGAAGCCAAATTTGATAAACTTTGGCCATCAATGAGGAGAAACCTTGATTTCCTCATCACCACAGTGTTAGAAGAGGAGTTGGACCTTGAAGAGGTTCTAGACTACTGGAGGGCAGAAGGCTTTGGTATCCCTGAGGAACTGGACGCGGACTCCTGCAGCAATTTAAAGATTATAGCGCCCATGGTTAAAAAGTCCTCAAGGGACTTTATGTCAGAACCAGAAGAAATCATCATTCTGCAAAAGGAGGGTGCCTCTTGGAGCTGCAACATCATACGTAAAGAATAGATAGAATGTAGGGTTTAAAAGTTTATATATTAGTACTTCTTTTTGAATTTCGGTAAGATGGCTCCTTTTTGTTTTAATATGTATTAATGAATACTGATACTAGACTGGATAACAACTAGGAAAACAAACTATCGATGGAAAACAATGACTTTTGGTTTTTAGCTGATTAATTTTATACTACTATGTGACTTACTTTATTTCTGTATCACAGCCTTTTTTCCTTAATTTTCTTCTTAGTTCTAGCAGCACTCTTCATAGGAGAGCTGGATCTTTCGTAGCGCTCATTTTCAGAGTTGTTTCTAATGAACTTATAGTCATTCAGATGAACTTATAATCATATCCTGCTCAGCGCTATTAGTCATTCAGATATAGTTTCCTTCTTCTCAGGATGGCAAGTCTAGAGTAGTGTTGATTGTATCTAGTATGCTTACCTACAGATTTTAGAGTTATAAAGAGGTATTTTATTTATCAATGGTTTTCCTTTGTGAATGTATATGTATCTAAGCATATATATATACATATATATACTCATATATATATGTATATATATATTACATATATCTATATATATATAAATACATATATATATAGATAGATATAGATATAGATATACAAGATACACATCATTATGAAGATGGCAGGTCCAGCAGCATTCATAGTATGGATTTAGATATAGTATTCTCAAAAGTTGAATATAACATTTTGATCAATAGTTGTACTGCACTCAAGCAATTTCTAGACCCATTTAAAGTTTGAAGCACCTATTTTTTACGAAGAAAGAATGTTACAGTCAAAGGGAGTCTTACTAAACATTAACTCACTACTCCTAGAAACTAATTTCGGTCCTGGGTTTTTAAATGGATATCATTAAAAGCTTCATAGTTTCCTAAGTTTTGCACTTCTGTTGTTGAACTTACTATTAATATAAAAATAGTAGCATTTTATTTCTTAAGAACAGTGACTGCTTTCTTTGATACAAGCATTTTGCCACCACTGATTACATTCAATTTGTTTCATCTCTATCTTAGCTTCTGCTCTTGAAAAGTTTAATGTGTCATAATTTTACAATTAGGCATTTATTCTCAAATTCAGTAACGTCATCTTCAGGAATGGCAGGGTATCCTTGTCTTAATTAAGATCTAGCATGAATTATGCCTCGAATCTTAAAATGAACAAGGGTTATATGGATCTTTATTTTGATAGGCTTTAGTCTGGGTTGATTTTGTTAAAAAGCTTTGGATCATGTAGCATATTTCAACAACAGGGTAACTGACATCTTAGAAACTTCTGGCGACCAAACATCTGATAGATGTCCAGGATGCATGTATCGATTGAACTTATTTAGAACAAACTCACATTTGTTAGATTTAAATATCTCTGTGGATTTATACGCTTTGCTGAATCAGTTATACATTTTCATTTATAACCTTTTATCCTTAAATATACATATATACTTGCATATATATTTATATATATATATATATATATATAAATATATATACAAATATTTAATTTATTTTTTACAAATATGCATTTAATCTTAAATAACATTAATGTCACTTGCATATCTTATCTTGTCCTGCCTTGGAGCAAAGCTCAATCAATATTAAGAACAACTGGAGGTGATAGTTTAAGCTAAATAAATATGTTAATGTTTATGCAAATACACATTCATATAAACATGATTTCATTATGCTATGATCTTCCTCTATTCCTGGTATATACTCAATTACTTATCACGGGTTTTTCAATTAGGTCTACCCTTGAGTTGTAATTATGATATTTTAAGGGCTGTCTGGGCCTCTCTTCTTCATAAGAGTACAAATAGGCTTTGGTTTCTTAGATCTGTGGATGTATTTAAGGATTATGGTATTCAAGGATATATCAACAATCATAAACTTTCACAGTATCTTTCAGAGATTTAGTAAGGCTTTCCTAGTTCCGATGCTGGGTTCTTAACAGTTTAGAGAAGATTTGTAGGGCTAGTTTCAGGTAAAATCCTTTCTATGCTCAATCCTTATATCTAGCATAGACTTGGCCTTGTTTCCTTAAAATTTGGCAAAGGTTAAATTATCTTTCGTAGACCTGCTTTAGTCAGTATTTTTGCCTGTCCTTAACTTCTAAACTTAAGGCACTATCATCGACAGAACGACAAATTCCTAAGAGGAATCTATTTCCCCTATAAATGACTTATAGTTGGATCGGCAAACCACAAGAGGGTTTGTTCTGTCAGGCAGGATTCATATTCCCCTTCATATTTAGGTTCTTATATTTGCATATGTTTTTCCCGGTTAAATTTTATTTTCTTTCATTCATAATAAGTTATTATAGACACTAGTATAATCTTAAGACATGTTTATATATATTATGCCTGAGTTTCATATACATATATATTTTCATATATATATTTTATTCTGATAGTATAATCATCTTATTCATAGCATGACAGATGTTTAGCTTTTAAGGCAATGAGGATATTTTCTAGCTCTTGGATCTAGGTATAGAGGGTAGTGAGGATACTATCTAGCTCTTATTTTCGGTAAGACAGTACAGATACAGATACTTATTTTGGGGTTTTTAGACAGTAATTCTCTTAGTATTATGGGTATTATTTCATCCTTTGAAGTATTGAATTCTCATATTTAAGACAATTTTCGCTTTAATCGGTATATATAGGCTCATAGGATAGCTCATATTTATATAGGTCAGATCATATCGCTCTGCTCTTTTAGGCAAACGTATATTAAAAGATCCTTTCAGGTAAGCTCATATAATTTTTATTAACCAAGATTATACCAAGTGGTGGAATGTGAAGTGAACAGTCTCAGGATTAACTGCCGCCAAATAACTGACGTTGGCTATTCACCTTCTGTTTACATTTTCTTAGAGACCATCGCAATATTTAGGTAAGGATTTTCATCTAGCAAAGTATCTCCTCAAGAAATGACAATGCCAATAAAGTTGAGATGCCCAAACAAGCAAGCTGCCTTCAAAGGAAAAATTTCTTCTAAAAGAATCAAAAAGATTATAATGATCAAATTCAACATAGTAGTAAGAGCAGTATCAGTCATTTTAAGCGAGGAGTTCAAAGAGAACATAAATAGGCATCGTGTCAACTCGGATTTCCCAGCTATGTTTATAGCCTCAGCCCTACAGGTGGATCCAGACATTAAAGCTATTGGAAACCTGTGTAGAAGAATTTTCAAGAAGAAGTATCTAGTGGATCTGGACAAAGTTCTGAACAATATACGCACTGATTTATCCATCCCCAAGCCTAAAGATTACAAGAGTAGAATCGTCAACCATAACTGAGTATCCACATTCCCTATTTAGAAATGGAAGACTGGGATAGATATCTAGCAGAGACCCCTTCCATCAGAAGAAACTTGGATTTCCTACTATATTTCACCCATGTACGACCTCCACCTGACATGAACTGGATGAATGAATTTATTATGGACGATGACATAAGGCTTAAGCTGGTTAAGGAAGACAAAGACTCTTCGGCATCCTCATGTTCTTCAAGCAGATCCTAAAAAGTCATCTCAACAATGAGGGCATCTAAGTGTTAATCTAAGATTATTGCAAAAACAGTTAAATTTGGATGTGAAATCTTTTGTATACGTCTTTTCTAAGGAGTTTTCTCTCTTTAAACGAGATTGTCATGTCTTGATTGCAAATTTGATTAAATTTGAGCCTCAAATAAACATAGTAATCCCTGCCAAATCAATCCTGTAATAAAGACTGTAATCAAAGAACAGCAATAATTATTTCTTTTCGAAGGCAAGATCCATAAAACGAAAGACTTCTAATATAGTTTTGTCTTCTGCTCTCATACACAAATTATACATATCAAGACGTATATTCAAGAATACAGATTTTCCGTGGATGTATTAATGCTTTTGGGATTGTTTGCATTTTCATAGAAAGGAGGCATGTTCTAACTAGTTTTTCTTTCAGTCTCCCTTTTATACACGGTTTCTGATTTTACATATACATTAGAATAATAGATAAGAAGGTTCTTTAGATTCGCATCTATGATAGTAGGTAAGATTTGCACAGACACCTCTTTAAGTTAGCTGTTAGTTGTTCGCAATGTTAATAAAGAAAGGGAAGTGATTTTCAAAAACAAGATGTTAGGCATTCTTATAATATGCCAGGTTATTCCTTCAAAGATTGGAGGAGTTAAATCTTCTGATCTCATCTTCAGTGGTATTTTGCTACATGATACTCAGCAGCAATCAGACTGGATTTTCCTTTGAGTAAGAGTTTCAAGCATACTCAGGTAGTTATGCAATGAGTTAAGGAAGCTTTCTCCCTTCTCCAAGACATATTAAATTAGGAAAACAAAGGATGGATAAGTTACTTTTAGAAGAAAAGAATATCAATGTTAAGTTTCAATTATAAATTCTTCTTGTTAATACTAACGGGGATCTTAGCCAAATGAAGTTATTACAGGTAAAGGAGGCTTAAAAGCTATCAAAGGCTACTAGATGCTATCAGACGAGATTCTGGTCATAATTGGTGACATAAAGTATAAGCAATGCGTTAAATAGATAGAGTCTAATTCAAAGGAAGGATTGCTATCTTTCCACAAGCAGCTTCCCTAATCAGGACAAGGACGAGCTAAAAATAAATTTGGCACTTAATGTAATGAAATGGAAAATCTCTTGTAATCAAAGGGTATGCCCTCGTAGATCTTTATGTATTAAAATCCGGACCATGGTCCCAGGCAAGGCTGGAGGTTTTCTCAGCCCCACTCTTTCCTACCAGCCCCTGCACTGAGTGGGGTATTTGTAACACTTTAAAAAATTAATATAATTCTCAGCTTCGGCCTTTTACCAAATATATATATATATATATATACGTCGTAATAAAATATTATATTATAATTGTATCATTATTTATATTGTAATTATATTATTCTTGTTTATTAATTGTTCATTTAATTATATAATTCATATTTTGATGGGGATATCACATTTTTTAGGACAAAATCATACAAAACCCAAACATTGAAACAAATAATAATGATTTTTAAGGAGAAAAATCAAAAAAACCAAACACAATTTTTGAGGTGAAAAATCAATCAAAACCTGAATATAATTTCTTTTTATGGACAAAAATTATGAAACCCTTCCATAATTTTTATAAGGGAAAAATTATAAAAACCCATCCTAAATTTTTTTAAGGGAAAAAATTTATTAAAACCCATCCAAGATTTTTTAAGGGAAAAAAATTATTAAAACCCACCCACAAAAATACACAACCCTTTTATCCATTAACACCATTATCCTTGGCAAAGAAACTGGATCCAATGAGGATGTGCCTGACGCATGGTGAAAACTGAATTGCTTGGATCTTTGACTCCAACGAAGCCAACAAAGGGTCATAGAAATAAAACCCTAATCGTGGCTCCAAACAAGTTTGCAACCAAAAAATCTTCACTCTGCTCACAGAGAAGCGGAGAGAGAGCCACCGCACAGGTTGTAAGAACCCTTGTTCTTGTCAATTTGAATCTCTGCACATATGATAGTAGTTTTCTGTTCTTTGAAGTTGTTTTGTGTTTTGATATGGGGAATGCAAGAATGGTAAATGCATAAGCAATATTCACACTACTAAAAGTAAATGTACCATAATAGAAGGAAATTATCACGACTTAAAAGACAACTTCAGCAAGACCTACAAATTTATACATCTTCATTAAATGAAAGACATTACATTCAAAAGGCATACCCGAGGAATTGTGAAAGCTAATAATATCAGAAACTCCAAATGCTGCAGCAATGATTATGACTAAGAAGGAACCAAATCTGCTGTGTATAGGTATTTCTCCACCACAAACACCAAGTCCAAACCTTCCCTTGATAATGCCACCCAAAATAGAGGAGAAGGGCTCAATATGTTGAACACTTTGCCCAAGGAAAGAGGCGCCAAACCCTAGGCACAGTACGACTAGAAGAAATCAGAGTTGTACGGTCATGGCATGAGCATCAGCAATCACCTAAAACACAGCTCTTATCCTGCACACTATGCATCGGAATAATTATGCCTGAAACCCTTATGTTTCTTTCACAAATCTGCACTATGAAGACCTCTGAATGAAGCCTTTCCTTAAGCAATAATTAGGTTGATCTCTCACAACCTCAAACTGCAAAAACAATGCAGATTGGACAATCTCCAATGCCTTGGTACAGCTGAAGCTCTTGTTTCAATTGCACAAACTCCAAGACACCAAATTTGCAAAGAAAATGATCATCAATAATGAGGTTGATTTGCTTTTGATGTGCTTTTATAATAAGTCTTCAAACTTGGGTGCTCATATTCATGGATTATAAATGCATTTTAATATCATTCAAAACAATATAACTTGTGTGCACATTGACTTTATAAAATACTTTAATATTTTGGCCTCCAAAATATAATCCATTAATTGCACTTTAAGTCACTTAAATGAAGGCCCATGGCCCCATTCAATATAAAGTGACCTTTACCTTTGTAATTGCACTTTATAAATAACTATTAATAATCACTTTATTAATAATTAAAATAACATAACTCCACAAATAATCATTATTTCTCAATTTTGTCTAAACTTGGGAGTTAACTATTGTGTCCACTGTACATCCAACCGCCTTACTAAAAAATAGTAAGGGTCCCTCTCTATCAACCACTAACTTACTATAAATAGTAAGTATATTAAAATGGAGCCAGAACACCCTAAATAACATTGTCTCAAAATATGCCAAGGATCTGGAGATGAAAACATTGCCAACTACCAACTGAGATACCAGATTTCTCCAAAACAAGGCCCTCTAAACATCATTATTAGCCTACGAGGACCCAGTGATAGGCTAAACCACTGAAAACTGATGCTCACAAAAATGGGGCATTACACAGGTCTTCAAATGCCCAAAACAAAACGTTGTGAGCCAAGACTGAAAAAACAGAGGTCGTGCACGGAACAAGGTTGCCGAGGTTGCAAAGAAATGCAACAAAAATCACTTTTTGAAAGAAAAAAAACTCAATGGCAAAAAGCCTGGATTTGCGATGCTCGGGAACACGTGAAAAAACAAATGACACAGGTGGCAAAACAAACACGAAGCACTATAAAATGGCTCCCAAATTTTCGCAACTTGCAAGAGTCCACAAAAACATTGCAAACGAAATCGTGTCAAAATGCAAGCACATAATCTCCAAAAAAAGGGCAAAAGAAAGTCGTGGGTTTCTAAAAACCCTCACACAGGATGGGCTAAGAACTAAAAACGCCATGGATGTGGGCACGGAAAGAAGCAATAAGGGTTGAGAACGCTAGCTATTTAATCCATGATTTCACAAGATAATGGCACCTCTTTCTGACGTGTACAGAAACCCTTGTCTTTGCCTGTACAAAGCTCGTGATTTTCAACAAAAAGAGCCCGTGAAAAATACAAACCGAGATGTAAATTGCGCCTAGGTTTTTTTTTCAAATTTGCAACCAAAAACCCACGAACTCTCATTTCATGAATTCCTCCTCAAAAGCCCTGAGCCCTCCCAAGAGGGAGTCAGACTTAGACCGACCCCTGCTCTAATACTATGTTCAAATATTTTGATGTAATCCAATTTATTAAATAGAGGAGACAAAGGCTCCTTAAATAAAGATTACAAGACTAAAGCGCTAAAAATAGTGACAACTTAAACTTAAGATGACCATTAATAAAGCAACTAAGAGACTAAAAATAGCAAACTCAAAATAGGTAAATATTCTAATATCATTTATATTCTATATTTGTTTAATTTTAGCCTTTAGGTTCATGGAACAAGAAATAAACAACAAATAATGAAGATAACTCATTTTTACCTCTCTTTTTTTGTTTCATCAAGGATATTTTTTGTTCTCTCTTTTTATGAACAAACCTTAGCTGTTTTTTTCTCAATTTATTATTTAGTTGCAATCTCTAACTATTCTTTTCCTAATCTTTTAATCTTAATTTATATAGAAACCCATTCATTTGTTATTGTAGCCTAATTCAAATTTACAGATTGTTGTAATGTCGAACTCAGTAAGGGGAGTTGGTTTGCAAACATTGCACTATCAATTTCACAAGCCCCTGCATACAAGGGCCTATTCCTTAAATCTAATGTTCTGATTTTGCCCAGATTTCAAGATGGAAGAGTTTTGAGTGCAATTTGCACAATTATAAAACAGTTAGAACCTAATTGGCTTAGAGCAAAGATTGTCTTTAAGATTGAGACCTATGACTTGCCCAACGGAACCTCTTTGCATGAAATATCTTAAAGGCAACTCAAACAACAATGCAACTAGGTAGAAATCTATTAAGGGTGTACTTTTGGTTTCAAACTTTCCATCTTTTATGTTAATTTTAGAACTTGAAGTTGAATAATGTGATTGTGTTCTTTTTTCTCTCCATTTAGATGCATGGTGGACGAGAATTAGGGTTAAGGACCCACAATTTATGAGTTTTGCAAAAATTCATGCCTTGAGCCAACCATGCAACGCTTCAAAATGTGAGTGAAATTGGAGTATGTTTAAACATGTGCACTGTAATGTCCTCTTCCGCTGAGTAGCCGGAAGTGTCCTGTTTTAGCCCATTTAATTCCCATAGGCTAATTTTGGGCTTTAATAGGTAATAGTTAATTAAGTTTTAAAAAGTCCTAAGCTTCTCGGGTTTATTTATATCTAATTAATTAAAGAGATGAACCTTTGTCATTTTAATAAAGTGACTACATTTTATGTCCATGAAATATTAATAAAAAGGGTCACTTTATGAGAAAGAAAATGAAATAAAAAATCATTTCATTCACATAAAATCCTTTGGGATATAAAAGAGTTGAGAGTCAAAAAATCATTTCATTCTCAAGATGTTATTTCTTGAAGACTTTCTTTGAGAGCGTGTGCTTTGAGTTCAACAATCTAAGATAATGAAGTAGCTTCTCCAAGATAATCATATTAAAGACATAAAATTTCCACGATCCATAATATTAGCTTGATATATTTTTCGATTTGACTATGTAATCCTTTTTCTTCATCAACATTTTAGATCCTACTCCATTATCCATCATTAGGATGAGATAGAAAGAGAAAACAAATGAAAGGTAGGTAGCAAATTAAATTCTGTTTTTCCTTTTTCCTTTCCCATTTGGTTCTTATGTCACCTCACTCTATTCACCTATTTAATTAACTTGGTTTACTACTCACCTTTCATTTCTCTTCTCTTGTTATCTCATCATGACAATATGCATACTCAAACCATCTGATGTGGACAGATCATCCAAGGATGAGTATTGTAGTCTCATCTCCTATTCCCATTACTCCAATGTTGCTTCAAATGTGACTTATAATGATTCAGCACAGTAGGGCATACATTCTCTTCCAGGTATGGTTCCTTCGAGTGGGAACTTAACATACATTTAAAGATTGATTTGTGAGTCCCATCTTGCAAATTTGGTGTACACTATTGAAGATTTTCATCCTCTTCTCTTTGATTTTGGCTTCTATGGAGTTGCATCATTTTCTTCAAATGTGATGTTCTTTTATTAACTATTTAGTATTCTATTTGGATTAACTCCTTGCCCCCTTTGTATAACTAAATCCAAGGAATAAACTACAACACTACGAAAGTACTTGGGGCTCAAAACTTCATTTTGTGTTTGCCATTTTCCTTGCTAATATTGATTTTGTTGTTGGGGCTTTGGTTAGATTATATAAAGGATTATAGGGAAAAATGCAAAATTTAAATTTAAGCCAAATATAAAATAAGACAGAAGAGTGAGGAAGCTATAATAATCTGTGGCACTATCCTCTTGGAGCCTTCCCTATGATAGGGGTTTAGGCACCAAGGGGATGGAGAATGGAAAAGGGGAGGAGTTTTGAATGGAATCCTTGAAGAGATGTGACTAATAGAGAAGATGACAAATAACTACCATGAGAAAAGATAAAGGAGTAATGTAATCAAAAAGCACAAGATGAGATGAGAGAACAAATTGCATTAGCAAAGAAAATGAACATGGCAAGCCCAAACAACAAAAGGAGCCAGAAAAATGCTGAAAGACAGGAACAACACTGCAGAAGAATGGAAATGTGGAGAATATAATGAGGGTGCCAATAAGGGTGTTGCTAAGTATGCCAAAGTGGGTCATGCCAAAAAAAAGGGAAAGAAAAACATAGATGAAGAACGGAAGACCCAAGAGAAATCAAGTTCAAGATGGGAAAAAACAAGACAAAGACCTAAAAAGTTGTAAAGGGATTGTAGAAGCACAAAGACTACTCCTACTGCAACTCTCCAAAAGTCCAAAACTCAGACCAGATCTTTCAAACCTAACAATGAAGTTGGACAATAGATATCTCAAATTTCTGAATACCCCTAAAAGGGTTCTATCCATTCAATAAGAATAGTTAAAGGAATTAATCAACACAAGCATAAGAAAATTAAGAAAAAAGATGGAAAAAGAAGAAAAAGATTAGATTTGATTTCGGAAAAGAATAATGTTCCCTAAAAATGAAATGTCATTGACTGTTGATGTTTATAGCTTCATTCAGATAAAATAATTATTATAAGAAAATATCAATATATATTGTGCTTATTATTATTATATATATATAATAATAATATCTATTATTATTATTATTATTATTATTATTATTATTATTATATATATATATAATTAGATTTGATATCTTTCATAAAAACTATACTATGAATTGAAACTGATTAATCAAAGATTGATATTTTCATTTTGTATCGGTTTTCATTATAGTCAATTTGTATACCGATTAGCGGTTTAGCATACCGATTGGTATTTGGACTGTTGTATACCGTTTAATATATGACACGCGACTTGTTATTGGGTTGAAAGGATTTGCTAACAACTTACGGTAAAGAGTTTAAATCACCAATTAGTGTTATCGGGTGGTAAGGATTTGTTATGAAAGGACATGCCATTATAGAGTCATGTCTCCTCAAGGAGACATGTCTCTATAATGGCATGTTTCACAAATCAAATATACATAGTCATTGGTTGTTTGATAAGAGACAAGTATATACAACAAACAATAAAAGTCTCATTTATCCAATCTGCATAATATTGATATTAACACATTTATATATATTTGTTACTATATCAGTAATAAATATATACATATATTGTGATTAAATATATTATATACCAAAATTAAAAGCCATATATTCTGATCTAAGTTTAACATGGTATCAGAGCCAAGGTCCTTCGTTAAAGCCTAATCGCTTGAAGGAAGATTCGATTAGATTAAAGGAAGATCAAGATCAGATTTGTTGGAAATCTTGTACCTACAGAATGGCAAATGGAATGAGACTCAAAGACAGACTAGAAGGTGCTTCAAATTTTGAATCATAGAAACTTTGAATGATGTTGATATTAAGAAAGAATGAGCTAAAGACAATAATAGAAAGTCCTCTTAAACCTAATGGAAATGATGAGCACAGTCAATGGGAAAAAGACGATACTAGAGCAATGGAATTATCAATAGATGGAGTGAAAAATCATCTAGTACCTATCATCACAAAGTTAGACTCCGCATATGACATGTTCAAAACCCTAGAAAACATGTTTGAAATCAACAACACCAGCAGAATTCTTACTCTTAAAAATCAACTCTAATATTAAAATGAATAAAGGAGAGACTATCACCTCATATTTTATGAGCATAACAAATAAGGAATCAACTCTCTTCAATTGGTCACATTTATGATAACAAGGAGTTACCTACGATAACTCTAAATGGGCTCCCTATCTCATGGGAAAACTTTAGACAAGGAGTAAGTGCTCGCGCCAAACTCCCCAAATTTGATAGACTAAAAGCTGACTGCATTCAAGAAGAGTGTAACCTAATATCTAGAGGAATCATGGAATCCACAAATGAAGATATTCAGGTTCTCGTCACTAATTCAAAAAGGAAAAAGGGCAAGAAGTCATATGATCAACAACCATTCAAGAAACCTAGAGACATCTCTACAATACAATGTTTTAGATGCGACAATTATGGTCACACTGCAAGAAAGTGTCCTGACAGACTTAGAATGCAAGCTTCCCTTGTTGAAGTCAAAAATTCAAATGTGTATTCAGAGAAATATGTATTCTAAAAGAAATTCAAGATACCTTGTGATTGAGAGGGGGTTCATTGATAAAGATAGAGCACTTCTGAGGTAAACTTGACATGATTATTGATTATTATACTAATGTTATTTTATAACTATATGGGCCCTATGTAAATCATAAGGAAGTGACGACTTCCAAATGATTATCACTTGTATTTGTTAAAGTTATTGGAAGGTGACAATCTTACAATAACTTTCTACTGTGATAGATATCTTGTGATGATTGAAACAGATCATTACGTGTGGACAGAAACGCCGATTGAGGCAATCCACCTAGGAACGTGTGAATAGAATCGCCGATGGAGGCAATCCACACTAAAGCTCGTGAGTTTGTGGATAGAATCGCCAATGGAGGCAATCCACACAAGAGCTTGTGGATAGAATCGTTGATGGAGGCAATCCACACTAGAGCTTGTGGATAGAATCGCCAATGGAGGCAATCCACACTAGAGCTTGTGGATAGAATCGCCAATGGAGGCAATTCACCTGAGAATTGTGGATAGAATCGCCGATGGAGGCAATCCACCTGAGAATTGTGGATAGAATCGTCGATGGAGGCAATCCATTTGGGAACAAACCTTCACAATTTATGAACTTATTGTGATGTGCATTTTATCTTCCCTAGCTAAGAGGGAGTGTTGATGTTTATAGCTTCATTCAGATAAAATAATTATTATAAGAAAATATCAATATATATTGTGCTTATTATTATTATTATTATTTTTGGCAAAAGTGGACGAGCCACTGAATATATTTTATTAAATAAAAGCTGATTCAAAAGCTCAACCGAGAAAGAATCAGCAAGAAAACCCGGAATCGTTGCTATTTACAAAAATGCTTATTATTATTATTATTATTATTATTATTATTATTATTATTATATATACAATAATATCTATTATTATTATATATACATATAATTAGATTTGATATCTTTCATAATAACTATACAATGAATTGAATAAGCATCATAAAATATATTAATGAAACCGATTAATCAAAGATTGATATTTTCATTTTGTATCGGTTTTCATTATTGTCGATTTGTAATCTTATAAATGTCGATTTGTATCGGCCAACTCAATGCAATGTTATCGGGCGGTTTAGTATACCAATTGGTATTTGGACTGTTGTATACCGTTTAATATATCACCCGCGACTTGTTATCGGGTTGAAAGGATTTGCTAACAACTTACAGTAAAGTGTTTAATTCACCGATTAGTGTTATCAGGTGGTAAGGATTTGTTATGAAAGGACATGACATTATAGAGTCATGTCTCCTCAAGGAGACACGTCGCTATAATGGCATGTCTCACAAACCACTGAGATGAGTTTGCCACTAACCCTCCCAAAATTTGTAAAACTCCTGACCAAAAGTCATCACAAAACGTCCAACATGAAGTTGGATAATAGAGTTGTCCCATCCTCTAGCTAGAAACACACTAAGAACAGTTCCCACAATTTTGAGCAAAATTTGGCAAACCCAAACTTTTGCAGACGAGCATGACACTCTAGAACAGACTACAAAAAGTCACAATTTTTGAGGAAAAAACAATCGCCAAACCCAAGATTACAAATTATGAAAACCCTTCCTAAATTTTTTATGGAAAATATTTATGAAAACCCACCAATAATTTTTTTGGGACAAAATTATAAAACCACCAATAATTTTTTAACAGAAAAAAAATTATAAAACCCCTCATATAAACCTTCACATGGCAAAACACCAGACTTTGTGTGGTATAACAACACATGCAAGCAACATGCAACTCACAAATTGAATCACAGGTGATAGTTGTGGTCCACCCTCTAATTGAACCTGCTTCTTTTAATAATAATCGCAATACTCCTTAAGCCCGCGATTTTAATAAATGCAACTTCCACAATTATTATTATTCCATTCCTTAATCTTTAATATCCCGATAAATATAAGAACCAAGGTGATATCTATCATGGTGGATACAAGACTATCATTCTCGTTGATGAAAACTTCATAAATTTGAGCAAGACCCACACAAATATTACTTCCCAAACACAAATATTATTTCATTCCTCAATCGCAATACTCCTTAAGCCCACGATTTTTATAAATGCAACTTCCACAATTATTATTATTTCATTCCTCAATCTTTAATATCCCGATAAATATAAGAACCAAGGTGATATCTATCATGGTGGATACATGACTATCATTCCCATTGATGAAAACTTCAAAAATTTGAGCAAGACCCACACAAATATTACTTCCCAAACACAAATATTCAAATCTCTACTATAAGTTCCAAGATATATTGCTTCTTTTAATAATCATCACAATACTCCTTAAGCCCGCGATTTTAATAAATGCAACTTCCACAATTATTATTATTTCACTCCTCAATCTTTAATATCCTGATAAATATAAGAACCAAGGTGATATCTATCATGGTGGATACAAGACTATCATTCCCATTGATGAAAACTTCAGAAATATGAGCAAGACCCACACAAATATTACTTCCCAAACACAAATATTCAAATCTCTATAAGTTCCAAGTTATATCAAGTAAAGTTGTGAGTCATTGAGTCGGCACATCAAACTAATATAGGGAGATTATTAATTTAGTTTTTACTATAGTCTTCAATGGCCCAATATTTCATTTGGTAATTCCACTTCAGACATTCATCCAATGGCCCCCATTCATCGCTCAAATTGCATAAGTATAATGGCTAAATGTTATTAATTGGTAATAATGAAGCATCCTTCACTAGTGTCAACAACTTTATTTGCTTCAATTATTTATAGACACAAATTTAACAACAACGGATTGTTAAATAAAAATCCAAATTGACCACTTCATAGAACTCACATAGTACTATCACTGCAAAGAATGAATCAACAATAGATTCTTCAGATCAAATATTTCCATTGTCAGTCACAATATAGATTAGCCTCGAATACACAAAATATTGCAATCTTTAATATCCCGATAAATATAAGAACCAAGGTGATATCTATCATGGTGGATACAAGACTATCATTCTCGTTGATGAAAACTTCATAAATTTGAGCAAGACCCACACAAATATTACTTCCCAAACACAAATATTATTTCATTCCTCAATCGCAATACTCCTTAAGCCCACGATTTTTATAAATGCAACTTCCACAATTATTATTATTTCATTCCTCAATCTTTAATATCCCGATAAATATAAGAACCAAGGTGATATCTATCATGGTGGATACATGACTATCATTCCCATTGATGAAAACTTCAAAAATTTGAGCAAGACCCACACAAATATTACTTCCCAAACACAAATATTCAAATCTCTACTATAAGTTCCAAGATATATTGCTTCTTTTAATAATCATCACAATACTCCTTAAGCCCGCGATTTTAATAAATGCAACTTCCACAATTATTATTATTTCACTCCTCAATCTTTAATATCCTGATAAATATAAGAACCAAGGTGATATCTATCATGGTGGATACAAGACTATCATTCCCATTGATGAAAACTTCAGAAATATGAGCAAGACCCACACAAATATTACTTCCCAAACACAAATATTCAAATCTCTATAAGTTCCAAGTTATATCAAGTAAAGTTGTGAGTCATTGAGTCGGCACATCAAACTAATATAGGGAGATTATTAATTTAGTTTTTACTATAGTCTTCAATGGCCCAATATTTCATTTGGTAATTCCACTTCAGACATTCATCCAATGGCCCCCATTCATCGCTCAAATTGCATAAGTATAATGGCTAAATGTTATTAATTGGTAATAATGAAGCATCCTTCACTAGTGTCAACAACTTTATTTGCTTCAATTATTTATAGACACAAATTTAACAACAACGGATTGTTAAATAAAAATCCAAATTGACCACTTCATAGAACTCACATAGTACTATCACTGCAAAGAATGAATCAACAATAGATTCTTCAGATCAAATATTTCCATTGTCAGTCACAATATAGATTAGCCTCGAATACACAAAATATTGCAAATTTGTCTTCAATTGAAGACTTCACAAATTTGGGTGAACCCAAGAAACTAGGGAGGCTCTTGCACCTCCAAAACTACAAGAACCTCAATTCCAAATTGGAATTGCAGACAACAATGAAATAGCAATGATCATTTACAATGCCCATCTACCTCCTTATGAAGCACTCCAAGAAACCTCTAGAAATTAGATTAGATTAGGCTAACAATAATAAAGTGACTTTTATTCTATAATTAAACTAATTAATTAAAGTCAGCCTTGTGATATTAAAGTAATTTTAGGACAACTTAATTATGTCACTTTTAAATAACTAGGGACATTGCAGTCCTCCCACTCCGAAGATTGCTTTTTCCTCGAGCAATACGTCATCAAAACTTAGTGTCCTCTAAAAGCCTCTAGGATCCCAAACCAAATGTAAATCCTGAAACAAATATATGTTGAAGTCTCTATGTTGCACCATGATTGTAAGTGCTACCTCCTTAGCTCACTTGTGTGTAGGCTAAAAGAGTCCTCCAATGCTTTCCAAATCTCCATCTAGCTTCTACTACTCTACTCTGATATAAACATCCCCATGCCCAGGGTCGTGAAACAACTCATCATGATCCCGCTGAAATATAGCATCAAACATCCCAATACCATGCTCCCAAATCGTCGTGCTATCATACTCATCAGCTGCTATCCCAAAGAGGCAATCTGAAATCTCAAGGCTCGTTGCAACTTGCTCTCTCCAAGAAGATGCCACTCACCCTGAAGAAGATCAATCGTTCATGCCTCATGTCCTACAAAGTGGATAGCTTCTTGCTCAAAAAATGCCACATGAAGGAGAAGTATACCAATGGCAAAATCAAGCCAAAATCAACCATGCCATCCTCAAAGGCTGGTCCAGCTGGTCCAAAAGACATAACCTCTGCCACATGATCCCCTAAAAGAGACAACTTCTCAAACATTCCATGAGAGGCCAAGGTGCCAACCAATTTCGAATTACTTATGTCTCCCCTCAATGAGTATAATTATAAAACACTGGTGACTGGTCCACCAAGTGTATGCACAACTATCCCCTCTTCTTCCATGACAAACACACCTCTTTCCATGCTCATATAAATCTGAATGTAAGTGCTGCCTTGCTTAAGTAGCCAAATATTCAGCCCTCCTATCACTTTGTAGCCATCCATCACACATCCCTTTCAATTGCTTTACACCCTCCAAGATCTGATTTGCAAAACCAGAATCCTCATTACATACTTTACATGAAATGTGAGCACCATCATCCTCATGTGAACTAGCTGTTATCTCAAGATTATGCAAAGGGAAGGAACTGTTGTTGCCAAGCAACAAATCAGAATGGCAGTTATACATGTATGTAGTGTCCTCAAACATTCCTTCCCTCATGGTCAAAGGTCCTCCATCAAGGCTGCTCCAAGAGATGTCTCTAAACAAAAGTCACATGCTTCAATCTTGACCCAAAACTTCATCCTTTTGGCTGCCATGATGAAAGATATGTCATTGCAGTTTGCTGTCCCAAGATGTTCCACCCACCGAAAACCAATCCCCTCATGAATGCCAGTTGTCCCAACTAACATGCTGCTGTCCAAAATCAGAAAATCAAAATTTTCTGAGTTTAGGGCAGTGACAAACTCCATGAAGAACTTGCTGCAATAAGAAAATCAGAACCTTGTAAGATAGAATCAAGCTTCACCAAAGAATGGTTGTCATCACTCAATAAATCAGAGCATTCTGATTTTAGAGCATCATCAAACCCAAACAAGAGATTACTGTCAATAAGCAGAAAATTAGAACTTTCTGATTTTAGGGCAGCATCAACCTCGATCAAGACATCACTCTCTCATAATGAGATGTCAAAGCACAAAGGGATTTCTTCCATTCTGAATCAACTCCCAAAGAGGCATCCAACTGAAAATTACATGTATCCTCCTCATGGTTGCAAATGAAATCCTCCATTGTCTCAACCATCTGCTCAATGTCAACTACTGTTGCATTATGTTCTCCTTTCTTAGGTGTAGCTTCAAAAATTTAAAAATGACCGAAGGATGCGTCAAGCTCAACTCCACACCAAAATCAACATCATGATTTTCTTATTTTTGAGGGATCAAGTATTCTTCAATGAACTCATGGCAACCTCAAGCTTATAGCCGAGCTGGTCTATGTCATCTTCATTTCTTCTCACTACATCAGAATACATCTCATTGAGCTGTAAGAGATGATCTCAATCAACAAGGTGTAGAAAATCTGATTTCGTCGCCACCACAGTTTCTCTAAGAGCCTGCAAATCTGCAAGAGATAGCTCTCCCTCTTGCATTATTCACAAACAATTTGACATCATTCGATGGGAATCATCTATGTGGATGAGAGATGTAACAATCATACCTTCATTTAGCCTCGATTGACATTCCAAGTGATGTGACTTCTAAAACAATTGTTTTGATTTGTCTTCAGCTCCTTCCACATCTTTCCCATAAAACTCATGCTCAAACAAACTGGCATTTGCATATTGTGGGTTGGATCTTTTACCTCGTGCTCCTCTTCAATTGTTGTTGTAAAATTAGCCTGTGGGCAATAAGCATTTCCAATTTCAACCATGTGTTTATCAACCCACACTTGGCTGTCCTCAATGCATTCTCATGTGCAGATAAGGGACTGCTAGTTGCATTCAGAAAATCAGAATTATGTTCCCTTGAAGTGTCTTCGTCATCCCTTATTGTATCTTCAATAAGTGCTGGTCTGTGATGTTGAATGTCGTATGTTGCCTTACTAATCCAATTGTCCATCTCCAATATGTTCTTGGCCTCCAACCAAAACAATGGTGAAGCAACCATGACAAACCAGACATTGTCATATTGTAGGATCTTATTGTTAGGCAATCTCCTAGTCTCTACAATCAGCTCTCTAAGGCAAAATGTCTAATCTAATCTCAACAAGTATTCCTCCAACGCAATCATGTGAATGAAGCGAGTGAAATCAATCTTACTACATGACCAGACATCATCTCCATGCACATTACAAATTGATTCCTTACCAAACAATTGTAGAGTTGGCTCATGCAAAGGCATATTGGTAAAGTTTGCATCCTCATGAAGCTGATCGGCCAATGTTGGCTTGGCAAACTCCGTGCAAGCTTCTTCTTCATCCTTGTGGCTGCTATTTAAGATTATGTGTTCTCCACTTGAAGGTGTAGTTGTTTCTTGCTTGCTCATATCCTCATGTGGTTGAAGTGACAATGTGAACATGTCTTCATTCTCCTTATGTAGTCCATCACCCTTATTTGCCCTTATTGTTGTCACCAACTTCCTCATCCTTGTGCAAGTGAGACTTCATTTTTCCCTCACAAGGCTTGAACACATTGGTGGGCAAACACCTCATCCTCAAGCCTATGTAATCCTTGAGAGACATGTACGTTTGCAATCCACCATCAAACCAATGTTGTTTGAATTGCTTTTGCAACTCAACCAAAGTTGACATTATAATAAATTAATTAACTCCTTCAACTTTGGCGCCAACTCTCATAATACAATTAATCCCCATTAATAATGACTTTGGCCACCACTAAAGTTATAAACTTTATGATTAGCTCTTATGATTAATTATTAATAAAGAACACTTTATTAATAATTAATATCATGAACTTAAGCCATTAGACTTATTTCACTTAGTCAACTGATGATCTCTACTAATACCAAGTCCAAGTGTTCTGCCAAAAATAGCAACATGAGCATAATTGACTTGCTATAAATAGTAAGTCCCTCAAACTGAGCCAGACAACAAGTGCAAAGGCCTGAACCTGAATCCAATGAGCTCTGATGAGAAGTAATGTCTCTTTTGCTGAGGAAACGACCAATAAGGGACCCTCAAACCATCAAACTTAGCCTACGAGGGCCATTGAGAAATGAGAGAAGGGAGTGCATTTGGGCAGTCTGTATCAAAAAAACGTTGGCTTAGCAACAAATAATGAAACCAAATTCGAGGCAATGGCAAGAAATCTTTGGTTGTGTTTAGATAAAGGAATCCAAGATTTAGATGTTAAAGGGGATTCCCAAATTTGCATCAATGCGATGTACAAAAACAAAATTAGGAATTGGAAGCTAGGTGTTTGGATAGAAAGGATTAAAGCTTTGTTCAAAACAACAAAGGAAGAGGAACAAGCTGCAATTGTGAGTATAGTGGGAATGGAGATTTGGTTGGCTGGGTATGTACAAGATGGTATCATGTTAGATCGATTGTTTACCCCATTGGTGCAAGTGTTGGGTAACAATTTTCGAGTCTTTGGGGTGGTAGGGAGAATAGTTGGAGATAGGCATGCAGAAAACGTGTGGGTTGTAATAGAAAGTATCCCAGTTGTTCCAGAATTGAAAGTGATGATTGGGATATTCAATCTATACGTAGAAGGGAAAAAGACCAAGATGACAAAGGCATGGAATCTGCTCAAAAGTGGAGTGCTCAAAGGAAATGTCTGAGCATTTTATGTCTTTTTGTAAATAGTAACAGTGGCTTAATCACTCTAGAAGCCACACGTAGGGTAGTGGATATTGGAGCTGGTATCAGCTTCCTTTATCACTGAAATGGATTGTAATATTAATATAGGGAGCTATCTCCTATAATAGCACTTATCTTAAAAAAATATAATATTTTTTAATTTATAATTAATATATTTAATTTTATTATTAACATTTGTCTCCACCTATAATAATAGTTGCAAGCTAAGCATTGCCAAAACCAGTAGCTTGCTAATCTTTTACTTCAATTAAACAAATGCCTTTTGTTGAATTTTACCCCATATAAAGGACTTACCAATTGCCATCATAGAATATAAAGCATTGCAATTGTGGAATATGATTTGATAAGCTTTCTCAAATATTGAATGACCCCAATAAAACTTCATGCCTCAATCGCAATAAAAGTATTGGATCACTTTGAAATGGCTTCCACTTTTACTAAATTCCAAAAGTAGCTAGATTGTTGTTTGATAAATTTTGATCTCACTCACTTCATAGACTTGGCTAATATTTGATCTCAGACTTAAACAACTATTTGGTGACTACCCTCTTAAAAAAATGTTGACCTCAGTTACTTCATAGACTTCGCTAATATATGATCTCAGACTTCGACAACTATTTGGTGACTGCCCTAATAAAAATTTAACTGAATATTTGCCTATGTAATCAGCAATATGAATATAAATGGCAAAAATTTCTTTTCTACAATTCATGGGTTAAACTCTATTTTATTTGCTCTCTCTATCTCTATGCTATTGAAATGCCCTTAAGTTTTTTTTAAAAAATAGATTTCAACTCTTTCTACAATTTTTACATTTTTTTGAAAATCCGATTTATTCCCATTTTTTTCAAAAAATCTTATGCTTCTGCTTTCCCAATTTTCTCCCCCAACAATTTTTGCTGCTATGCTAAAAAGAATCAGAGTTGACACACTACAACAAATGCAGAGTTTACCTCAAACCAAAAAATGTAAAGTTGGCCATCGTCTTGAAACTGCTGACGTTTTATGGAGCCACAAATATTATTAAAAGAAATTCCAATGGTTTCAGTTTTTGTCCTTTTAAAAAATGTAATCTTACCACTTTGAGTTGACACACTACAACAAATGCAGAGTTTACCTCAAACCAAAAAATGTAAAGTTGGCCATCGTCTTGAAACTGCTGACGTTTTATGGAGCCACAAATATTATTAAAAGAAATTCCAATGGTTTCAGTTTTTGTCCTTTTAAAAAATGTAATCTTACCACTTTGAGTTGATTGTACTACAATCACAACTAGCTTGATGTTTCTTCCGCGAATCACAGTCCTGTTCGCACACAAAATAGAAAGAACAACAATCAAAATATTATTGTAATACAAGCTTAAACTATAATTTGAGACATACAAAAAGTGAAACAAAATTTACCCTATGAATATATGATAAAAAGAGGTAGCATTAGGCCCAAAGATAGTACAAGATGTAAAACCCGGCCAAAAAGATTATGCAATGCTTGAATGGTTTTACACTTAAAGACCAAATTAAAAACAATGAGGAAAGTAGGTTGAACAAAATCAAAAGCATTATGCAGTTTTGTCTATATCTGTATAACAGTTCAAATCCTACTGTTATCTAGTAATTTTGCAGACTTCAAAGAGATCGACACAAAGTTGTTTCCAGGCTTGAAAAAACTCAGAAAGACTAATTTCAAATCTCTAAATGCAAGTCTTGAAATCTGAAATTAAATTTACACAATTCTTGAATCAATTTTGAAATTAATCATGCATATATGTTTAATGTTGAGATTAAATCCTAATGCACCCAATATTCATAAATAAATCAAAGGTTAGAATAAAGAGAATATATTTTCATCATTATGCAGTACTTAAATTGTACTCGAATTCCAATTATAGAAGATGTGAAATAAGGATGGATGGTAGGGTGCCCTAAGACAATGATTCTCCCTCCATACAGTACTCCTCCATTCTTGTATGGTTGGAGTTAGCCATGATTCGTACTTGCAATAGGGTGCCCTTAGCCGTTCTCCCTCTCACAGTGCAGTACGGTGCCCTCCTAGCTGTTCTCCTTTTCTCCCTTAATTATCAGCGCAACAAGGTGCCCTTTGCAGTTCTCCCTTAATTGCAGACTCTACCCCACTCGCTTGTGACAGACTATTGCAAGAATAAATTTATGTTTTAATGTTTATTAACATTTAGACAGAGATGCATTATAAATTCATATAAATAATTAATCATTGTTTCTGCATTACCAAAAATAGAATAATATAACACCCTGGATCAGATCCGATTACTGTTATTGTGTCCCTGCTATTCAGTATTCAATCTGCTGAAGAATATTGGGTCTTCTTGTAATTCAATGTTTTATTTCTTTTGTTCTTCTATTGAATACCCTTAACCAATAAGGATCGTGTCCCTTTATATCCCATTAGGAAGAGTGGAAAATCATGTCCTTTGTGTCGGTAACCAAGTGAGGCGTCACTTCCCATAGATCATTGCTTTCCACAACACGTGACACTTGGTAATATTTGTTTTAGAGATAGACATTCTCTAACAATATTCGTTTCCTTCCTAGTTACCAATCAATAAAGCTTACAAAGTGATAAAACAGATTGCTAATATGGTTGCACTCCACTCGGCTCCAGATCATCAATGGAACTGTTAAGGCATATTACGTCTTGTTCTAGCAAAAGAATGATGACTTTGTTTGCAATGATATATTGATAGAAGTAGCGCCATATCACACCTCCATAATTATTATAAAATCAAGCTCCGGTATTTATCCAAGGTTCCAAATATTTATAAATGATCTCCTATGGCCCGATATGAATATATATTATTTATTCCAAATTACAGACTCCAGGCTTATGCAGATTAAAGCCTAGAAATAGATTTACTAGCAGGAACCATCTTCTTTAGAAATAGAATCAGCCCAATATAACACCAAGAAATATATTAAGGTTCTCAAATAATATTAACTTCATCTCCGTAGATATTAACGGCAACAATCTTCACAAATTATATTTATGAAATAGTCAATGAATATATAGGCGCCAAAATACTTGACTTCAGAAACATAAATATAAAGAACTCTGCAACCATACTCCTACGACTTGTAATGGAGATAGCCACTATCAGCATTTGCGTGTTGACCCAAACAGCAATAAACCATGTCGTCTGACACATACCAATCGTGCTAATCATATCTACGCTTACATCTGGAACATTTGTAATTGCTGAAACTTATATGTCTAATGCAATATATTGTACTATCCATGATGATATGATTTCTTAATTAACTTGTGATCATATTTTACTATTATTATAATTATTATTTATTGAGTTTATTATTTATTTATTATATTTTTATTTTAATATGGTTTAAAACTTTAATATTAAATTCCATTTCAAGAAGGGAACATTACATTTTCATATCTTTTAGCCCGAAAGTTATTGAATTTAATATTATCTTTAAGCCAATTTTAGATTGGGTTATCCTTCAATGAAGTAAAAGAAAACTCATACTGACCAATTAAAAAGCGGAACTACATAATGAGGAGCAAGTTGTAATTAGAGAAAAAAGACAAGGCATGTAAACAAGATCTTACCTATACATTTATGTACAAAAAGAGATTTAACTTCTTGAATTTGTCTATATACAGAACTCTATATCTTCCAGTATTAAAAGAAAGATGTTCCCTCAGCTCTGGAACTAAGGAAACTCATGAGAACTCCAACATCCCCTAAACATAAATATAAATAAGAATCCTTAAAACAATAGACCTATTGGAAAAAAAAGAAAAAGAATAAAAGAAAAAAAAGACAAAGCATGTAAAACAAGATCTTGTCTATTTTATGTAACCATTTATGTTTAGGCTAATGAGTTTTAACATTTCAAATTTGATCTACAAAACTCCCTTATGATCTATCCAACATTACTCGGGGATGTGTTTCCTCACCTCAGGCACTACAAAAACTTGTGGATACTTTCACATCCCCCGACATTCCCAAAACAGATAGACCTGATCAAAACTTGTCTCATAACCTTACAATCTCATACCATAAAAAATGGACTTCGGAGAGGTTTCATGGGTAGAATATTAGAATATTAACTATTTTTGGTCTGATATTCTTAGTTTTCTTTTAATGGTCATTTACGTAGCTTTCTTTCTGCTTCTTTTGTTAGAAGTCTTAGTTGATATTTTTAGCTTCACTTGAAACTTCAGTTAAACAGATTATTCTTTTTAGAACACCGTCTTGTAAATTGTTATATGTACCTTGTGAATTCATTATTGCAAACAGGCAATTTATGTTTCATGGTATCAGAGCAGGTGGGATTAATTCTAAAAAAATTCCAAGAAATTTTTAGTGATACTTTTTCATGCAGTAGCAGGAAGAATCACAGGTTGATGAGGTCAAGAATTTTTTTCCAAAAATTGTGTGAAAGTCTCCTTCAAGTTTCATGACAAGGGCTATTTTAATCTGCGTGATCTGTAATATTTTTCATGTTTTTTAGCACGTGATTTTCCAGGCGATAAATCTTTGCTCGCATTTTTTGTGCTCAATTTTTTTATAAGCGATCTGGTGCTGTGGCGACGGCGTTCTTCATCACCCACGGTCTAGTTTCTGCTCGCAAACAGTCCACCCGATATTCAGATATGCAAACAGGATTTTTGTCACATTTAATCTGCTCCATCTGTGTTTTTGCTTCTTCTGCGACACGCAATTTTATTACATTTTTTAAGCCACGACCTATGACAGATTTGCAGCTAGGGTTTGTAACAAACCATTGACACTGCACATTTTTTTCTGGGTTCTACGACCTACGGCTAGGGTTTGCAGATGTTTTCTGGGTTCTGCAACCTACAGCTAGGGTCTTGCAGACTTTATTTTATGATTTTTTAATAAAAATCAGTGGTGTTATTTTCTGCAAATCAGTGCCTTGAAATCCATGATAGGGTTTCACATTTGTTTTCCTGCCTCCCAATCTGTGTCAGTACATCAGCAAGATTGTGGTTATACATCAGCATAATCGTGGTTACAAAAACTGGACTATGTTTTATCAAAAGTTTGGCTCATATGACTAGAAAAATGACCCAACGCCTTAGAATAGTAGGGGCCCACTAAATTGGGATGGGGAGGAACTTTAGAATAGTAGGGCCATCCCAAAGCACGCCAAAAGCACACTTCGGAACATGGACTGGCTTTAAGTAGACAATCCCACCTTCAAGTTCAAGAATCGTAGTCCAACACCCACCCCAAAGGTTTCTCCTTGAATCTCATGCTCTAAGAAGAAGCTATTAACTTCGCCACTCTAGATTTGGAAGGTGTAGCCCATGAATGGTGGTATCACAGTACGGTAACCCAAGGGCATGACTCTATCACCACTATAGAAGATTTCAGCCAAAGGTTGATTAAAACATCTAATAAGACAAATCCAGAAATCCATTTCAGCAATCTAGTATAGCTGAAATAAGAGGGTAGCTGGAGGATTATATATCAGAGTTTCAAAAACTCATTGTAAAGACTTATAGTACTCTTTGTTGAGGGATTAGCTGAACCTCTTAAAGGATTACTTAAGGCTTTCAATCCGATCAAACTACAAGAGGCCATCACAGGAGATCTCAATTTAGAAGACACCATAGTTAGGGACAGCTTTAGTAGCAAGAGGACAACACCTCAAATGCTGCCCAAGAGACCCTTCCAAAAGAATACAATGCTTTCCAAGACACCACTAGACAAGCCCAAGCAAGTTGATGTATCTAAGAATCAACTGCGAAGAAGGAAGTTATGCTTCTCATGTCGGGAACCTTAGCAGCTAGGACATAGATGTTTCAGTAAAGGACAAATACATCGCATTGAGGTGGTTTTCGATGAAGATACAGAAGGCAATGAATTTGAACCTGAAAAAGAAACAGAAAATGAGGAGCTAACACACCGAGGAGGACCTTCAGGAGGCACTCTTGCAGCACTGTCAGGAGCACCACGGTATAATGCCTTTCGCCTTAAAGGAGTCTTGAAGGGCGGAAAATAACAATCTTGGAGCTACTTATTGCTATGTTGATAATGAAGGGGCGAGAACACTTGGATTGAATACAGAGGAAAATGAAGGGTTTGATGTGAAGGTTGAAAGTGGGACAATTCTTCCATGCACTAAAAAGGTGCCCAAAATAGAATTAAAAATGGGGGAATACAAGATGAAGCATGACTTCTATGCAATCAGCATGGACATGGAAGTAGTTTTGGGAGTCCAATGGCTGTATGTAATTGATAAGTATGAGACAAGCCATCGTACTAAGGAGCTTTTCTTCCAACACAATGGGAAGAAGATAGTCCTTCATGGATTATCCAATAAGGAGCCTATGGAAGTTTCAGCTAAGAGGATGGAACGATTTTTTCACAAAGATCAAGTAGCTTGAGCAGCTGAATGCTTCATTACCAACAAACATTCTTCTAAGAAAGAGGGGGTCAACAATGTGAAGATACAGGCTATCTTGGACAAGCATAACAAGGTGTTATATGCCCCCGGTACTTCCACCCGATAGAGGCTTCCAAAACATATTCGAGTTGGAGCAAGGAGCAAAATCAATAATGATCACACCCTATCGTCATCCAAAGATGTCTATGGAAGCGATCGAAAAAGAAATCAAAGAACTCTTGGGTATGAGACATGTAAGGGCTAGCTCCAGTCCCTTTGCACCATCCATAGTATTGGTCAAGGAGAAAGATGGAACTATAACTATGAGTATGTGTATTGACCACTGAGCACTCAACAAAAAGATTATTAAAAATGGCTACCATATACCAAGGATTGACGAGATAATTGATGAGCTGCATGGGGCAAGGTATTTCTCCAAGATTGATTTGCATTTGAGGTACCATCAAATCAAGGTGAGAGACGAGGATGTGCATAAAACAGCATTTAGATGTCATTATGGGCATTATTAGTTTTTGGTGATGCCATTTGATCTTACTAAACACCAGCGACTTTTCAATCATGTATGAACCAAGTATTTATTTTGCAATTGAGGAAATTTCTTTTGGTCTTCTTTGATGACAGTCTGATTTATTGTAAGACTTGGGGAGATCATTTGAAACATTTGGATGAGGCCTTGGGAATATTGGAGCAGCATTCTTTCTGTGCCAAAGCTTCCAAGTGTGAGTTTGGTTTGACAGAATTTTGTATTTGGGGATTAAAATTGGTAAACAAGGAGTTAGAGTGGATAAGAAGCAAAGCTATCCAAGAATTTAACGCAATTAAAGGGATTTGCTAGGTTGTGCAGCTATTATAGAAGGTTCATGAGGGAATTTTCACAACTTCCTGCCACTTTGACAAATTTCACAAAGAAGGAAGCATTCCTATGGAACTCAACAGCCCAACAAGCTTTTGAAAAACTCAAAGAGGTAACAAGTTCATACCCAGTTTTGGCGAATTCCGGACTTTACACTTCCTTTTGCTTTGGAATGTGATGCTTCAGGTGGAGGAATAGGTACTGTTTTGATGCAAAATAAACATCCTATAGCATATGAGAGTAGAAAGCTCAAGGAGGCTGAGTGTAAGTTTCCTTTTTATGATAAAGAAATGCAGGCTATAATTCATGTGTTAACCAAGTTTAGGCAATACTTGGTCTGTGGTAAGTTTTTTGTTAAAACTGATCATAACAGCTTTAAGTACTTCTTTAACCAAAGAGATTTGAATAATAGGCAGCAAAAATGGGTAACAAAATCAAGGCTAATGACTTTGATATTGAATATGTAAAGTGGAATAATAATATAGTGATTGATGCACTATCTACGAACCAAATCTGCATTCTTTTACCGATATATCTGCTGATTGGAGATCATTGATTAAAGCTAAGTATGTGAAGAATCCATTGCTAAGATATTTTAGAAGGGGAAGTGCAAGATGACAAGTTCAAAGCAACAATTGAGTTCATCCTTTAAAAGGGACGTGTGTACATCACACCAGAGCCCAAGATGAAGGAAAAGATCTTAAAGGCTTGCCATGATACCCCCCTTGCCGGCAATCCAAGTTTCTATTCAAGACATACAAACAAGTAAGGGAACGTTTTTCTTGGAAAGGGTTAAAAAGGGATGTAATGCAGCATGTAAGAGAATGCAAGGAGTGTCAACAAAACAAAGAGCAGCATATTTTTCCAGCGGGGTTGTTGCAGCCTTTGCCCATTCCAAATCAGAAATGGGAGAGCACATTGATGGACTTCATCACAGGATTGCAAAGGTCCAAAGTAAAGATTGCTTATATGTGGAGGTTGATAGGCTTACAAAGTATACTCACTTTCATGCTATATCTTCAGAATTTAGAGCACCCCAAGTGACAAATTTCTTTTTTTGAGAAATTTTCAGACTTCATGGTTTGCCAAAAACAATTGAGTGACAATGACAGCAGGTTTCTTAGTGTGTTTTGGAAAGAACTTTTTTGTTTGACAGGCACGTTGACACCTAGCACTAACTAGCACTCCCAAAACAGATGGACAAAATGTAGTGAACAAGTGGATTGAAGGGTACTTGAGGAATTATGTTACGGGTCAGCAAACAGCATGAACTAAATGGTTGCATTTGGGTGAGTATTGCTACAACACAACCCATCATATCTCCATTGGAATGACCCCCTTTTAAGGCACTTTATGGCTATGATGCCACTTCATTTGTGGATCTGATTTTGACTGATAGTAGAGTCGCTTGGGCAAAAGATGTGGTTCAGCAAAGCAATGATATTATGGATACTCTCAAGGAGAACTTGCGACAAGCTCAAAATCAACAAAAAATGTATGCTGCTAGGCACCATACTGAAAAGACATTTGAGGTAAGAGACATGGTGTTCTTAAGGTTGCAGCCCTACCATTAGTCTTCGATAAAAGGAAATGGAGCAGAAAAGCTGAAACTGCATTTCTATGGACCTTATCCAGTGCTAAGAAAGGTTGGACAAGTTGCTTACGAACCAGAATTACCACTTAAAAGCAAGATACATAATATCTTCCATGTCCCAAGAAGGCCCTTGGACAGAAAATTACCCCCTCAATGTAATTACCCTAACTTATGATGAAGGTAACCTAATCTTTGAACATGAGACCGTGCTGAGTGTGAGGGAGAAGAGGCTAATGAACTAGTTGTTTCCTGAATACTTGGTCAAATGGAAAGGGCTACCACTAGAGGATGTGACATGGGAAGGGATAGAGATCATTGAACATCCCAATTTGAAATTGCTTGAGGTCAAGCAATTAGAGGATGGGAGGACTATGATGAGCCCAATGATTTGAAGGGGCTAGTCGGCCAGCCATGCGGTGTTTTCTAACACTTGTTTAGTTTGAGTTTTCTTTAATATTAATGAATTAATAAATTGAAATTTTAATAAATGAAATTATTATAAATTTGCTTAATATTGGCGCCCTTGGGCCAACCTCTCTTGCATTGGCATAGATAACTATTAATAAACTTTTTTTTTGTTTTGGTTGACTCAACTACCATTTTACCTAGCTCTCTTTTTAAATAGAGTTGTCTTAGGGTTCGGGCATCCTTGCTTTGATCTGTTGCTGAACTCTTAAGCACACAGGCACCTGGGACGCAAACCTCAAGCGTCTAAGGAGGAAGAATAGTAACCCTGCCTCTGTACAACAGATCGAAGCCCTGAACCACTAGTATTGATACAGTGTTTCTATTCATTGCAGGCACACACCGTTGGTCAAGACAACATAAAGAAAGGATAAGATCGCAGGTGGACATTAAATCACCTAATCAGCACATCCAGGACTCCAAACCACAAGATGGGGAAGAGAATCAATCTTTGCCTTTGTCTTCGACAGGGCAAAGCCAGAGAGATCCGATAGCACTGATAAGCACCGTAAGCAGAGACATCATCGTCAAGGATGGTCTGCAAATTAGCTTGAAGCCAATCATAATATCAAAGGTGCAAAGACAGAGATTTCACAAAGTCCAGTGCAGCTGTAGCCTGCGCCTGGGAATGCAAACCTGATATCGCAATCTTCTAGAGGCCATCTGCAGTATTCATTCTCAGAAAACAGTATGATATTTCTGATTCGTTAGCAGTTGATTCTATCTTATTTTGTAAAGGACTGAGATCTCTGCAAATCATTGTATAAACCTTATGTGTGTACTGGATGTATATTTCTGATCAGATCCTAGCTATCTGATTCCTATTTAAGATAAGTTCTTGAAAAATTCTATAAAGCACGTTTTTAGACCTTTGATGTTCAACAATTTGTTTAGCATCTTTCATTTGTATTCATTAAGTATGGTTTGACAAATATATGAACTGCTGTTACAAAATTACAGTCACAGAAATTTACGACAGCAGAAGCATTACCCACAGAAATTTAATAATAAAATCAAAATGTTAAATGCCGATCTCTATGATAGACAGGTCAAAGACCAATCAGCATACTCTTAAAAACTTTAATTTCTGTGATGTCCCCTTTCTATAATAGGGTTTATGATAAGTAATACTAATAATAATAAAATTAAAATATACAAATAACTAATAATTATAAATTATAATATACAAGACAACTAAGTGTCTTAATTTTGTGAAGTCTCTGAAGAGACAAAATTACTAAAGAACAGTCAACCAAAAAAGAATACATTATTTAATATATTGAATAAGTAACTTGTCTTGATTGCTGAAGTAAATATCCATGCTACTGATTCACTATTCACTAATATGAGAAGTAACTCTGTTGACAACAGCGATCTCTATGCAATTCCAGTTATGGAGATAATATTTTAAAACTCAAAAGTATTCATGTTGAAGAGTGTTAACAATGAATAGCTATGATTAAATAATTTTATATTAATATTCTATATTAATATATATATACTTGATAATATTACATATTTATGTATATCTAATATTATCAATATACTTATATATATATATATATATATATTTAATAATATAACTAAGCCTTATATATATATCGATCTGCACTATTGATGTGATATGATATTATCATATCAATAATACATATTGTTAATATGTATTATTGATACGATAATACATACCAATTAATATCGACTGCTATACCAAGTACCGACTATGATATATATCGGATGCCATATTGACTGTTATGCATATCGGCCACCATACCGACTGTTATATATATATATATATATATCGGATATCGTATGCAATATGTTATATGATTGTTAATTCATATAACATACTGCACGGTATACATATCTTACAATATGTATATCGTGCAGTATGTTACCCGTGGCTTATATAATACAAAAACATACGATACTGCACTTTACATATATCGTAGTTACAATATATGTAAAGTGCAGTCTTTAATATTCGATTATCGGTAAAGGTAATTTGTTATGAAAGGGCATCGGTATTGAAGGGACATGACTCATTTATGAGTCACGTCTCCTTCTATGTGCAAAGACATATATATATTGATAAATATTTTTGTATTTGAGATGAATTATATACAGCAGGTCTGAATAAGGATTATCATATACAAAAATCAAGAAAAATAATAATATAAAACTAAAGTTTATTGTAATTTCACATGGTATTAGAGCTAAGGTTCTGAAATTTAAAGAAATTTAATAAACTTAAGATATTATAAAATGGCAAACATGATCAGATTTGAGGACAGACTTGCAGGGGCTGATAACTTCCAATCATGGAAGATAAGAATCATAATGCTGCTAAAAGAGAATAAAATTGAAACTTTTATTAAACCAGACAAGGTTAAGCCAGAAGCGGAACCCGATCTATCAAATTGGAATGAAGGGAACGACAAAGCCATGAAGATAATTATCGATGGGGTCAGAGATCATATTGTACCAATCCTATCCAAATATGATAAGGCATATGAGATGTACAAGGCATTGGAGAAAACATATGAAATAAATAATGCTAGCAAGAAACTAGCTTTGAAAAGAGAAATGAACCAGATTAGTATGAATAAGAATGAGAAAATAAATGCATACTTTCTAAGGGTATCAGCATTAAGAGATCAACTTTCACTACTAGGCCATGAAATTGATGGAAAGGAACTAGCCTTAATTGCTCTAGATGGACTACCTGAATCTTGGGAAACCTTTGTTGCTGGTATAAGTGCTAGATCCAAGTTTCCAAAATTTGATCGATTAAGAACAGATTGTCTTCAAGAAGAATCAAGGTTAGATAAAAGAGGATTAAAGAAAAAGATCAATGATGAAGAAAATCATGCACTAAATGTAAATACTCACAAGAAGAAGAAATTCAAACATTTCAGAAAGAAGAAATTCAATACGGAGTATCCCAAAAGAGACCTATCTCATGTTAAATGCTTTAGGTGTGACAAACCCGGACATGTTGTAACAAATTGTCCTTACAAGAATCATCAAGCCTCTTTTACCAAATCCAAGAAGAAGCCCAATGAAGAAATCAAGAAGGAGCAATTTGTACTCTACTCTGCACTCTCAAATCAAGTTCCAAACAAGAACATTTGGGTTATTGATAGCGGTTCCTCACGTCACATTACAGGGTTCAAAGAACTACTAGAAACCATGTCTGAAGAATCGAATGAAGAGGTAACCATTGGAGATGACTCCTCTTATCCAATAAGAGGCATTGGGACATGCACAATCAAACTAAAGACCGGTATCTCAATTCAACTCACAGGAGTCCTATTTGTCCCAGGAATCAAGAGAAACCTTTTATCCATATCGGCACTTGAAGATAATGGGTATAGAGTAACTTTCATGGATGGCAAAGTAAAAGCATGGCCTAAAGGTTTAACCTTCAAACAAGCTAATACCATAGGAAGAAGACAAGGGTGCTTATATGAATTAAATACTGATATAAATCAAGTCTTAGTAAATGACATTTCAAATTTAAATGAAGTATGGCATAGAAGATTAGGACATTTAAATTATAAAACTTTATCTTCTATGGAAAATTTGGTTAATGGATTACCAAAACTTAAACAATATCATTCTGGTGCATGTAAAGGGTGTGCACTAGGCAAAAACACAAAAGGAACATTTCAAATTAGTGTAAGCAGAACTAATGAGGTTTTAGAATTGATACATTCAGATTTATGTGGACCCATGTCTGTTTCTTCAATAGGAGGCTGCAAATACTATATAATCTTTGTTGATGACTTCTCACGAAAGACCTGGATTTACTTCCTTAAGTACAAAGAATCTGAGGGAGTACTAAGTAAGTTTAAAGACTTCAAATCTATTACTGAAAATCTATCTGGAAAGAAAATTAAAATTTTGAGAACAGACAATGGAAAAGAATACACATCTGAAATATTCAAACAATTTTGTAAAGAGGCTGGGATTAAGAGGGAGTACACCGTACCTTATAATCCACAACAAAATGGGGTAGCTGAAAGAAAGAATAGAACTATTATTGAGGCCACCAAAGCAATGCTTCTTGATCAAAACCTTGATACCTCTCTTTGGGCAGAAGCATCAAATACAGCCGTATACATACAAAATAGATGTCCACACTCACACATTGAAAATAAAACTCCTGAAGAAGCATTCACAGGGACAAAGCCTGATATAAGTAATCTTCGAATATTTGGATGTCCAGTCTACATTCATGTTCCTAAGGAAAAGAGAACAAAGTTAGAACCGTCTGGGAAGAAAGGTATCTTTGTAGGATATAGTGAAACCTCAAAAGCATATCGTATTTATATACCTGGGCAGAACCTTGTTGAATTAAGTAGAGATGTAATATTTGAGGAAGATACAGCTTGCTCTAAAAGTATAAATTCACAAGAGCAAGAGACTTTTGTTCCATCAAAAGAAAACACTTCACAGGAAACTCAAAAGGAGGACTCTGAGGAAGAAGAAAATGATGAAAATCTATCCACACTAGAAAATCCTAAGAAGAGACCACTTTGGGCCACTAAACTCATAGAAGAAGGAAAGACTCTTGGTGCTCCTCCAGGAACAGTCAGAGAAAGAAAAAGGCCTTCCATATTATCCAGCTATGCAGCACTCATGAGTGAACTCTCTAACTTAGAACCTACAAATGTATCTGATGCAATTCAACAACAAGTATGGAAGGATGCAATGATAGAAGAATATCAATCTATCATAAAGAATGATGTGTGGGATATTGTACCAAGACCAAAATCAAAATCTGTGGTATCATCTAAATGGTTATTCAAAATCAAACATGCAGCTGATGGTAGCATTGAAAAGTACAAAGCAAGATTTGTAGCAAGAGGCTTCTCTCAAAAGGAAGGGATTGACTATGAAGAAACATTTGCTCCTGTTGCACGTTACACATCTATTAGAACAGTTCTAGCCATTGCAGCTGCCAAAGGTTGGAAAGTTCATCAAATGGATGTTAAAACAGCCTTCTTAAATGGAAGTATTGAAGAAGAGGTATACTTAGAACAACCTGAAGGATTTGAGATTCATGATCCTAAAACACATGTATGTAAGTTGAAGAAAGCATTATATGGACTTAAACAAGCCCCCAGAGCTTGGTATGCTAGAATAAACAGCTATCTAACAAAGTTAGGATTTTTCAAAAAAATGATGCTGATCCAAATCTATACTTCAAGGTAAACAAAGGTGATATGTTGATAATCATATTATATGTTGATGATTTACTGATTACAGGGGAAGACTATTTGATTCAACAATGTAAGAAAGACTTAGCCAAAGAATTTGATATGAAGGACTTAGGTCTTCTACACTACTTTCTTGGTCTAGAAGTTTGGCAGAAATCAGACTGTATTATTTTGAATCAAGGCAAATATACCCTTGATATCTTGAAGAGATTTGGCATGTTGAATTGTAGACCCATGTCTTCACCCATGGAAATAAATTTTCATAAACTAAAGGAAGCAACATCAGAATCTCCTTCTGCAGATATCTCTTTATACAGACAATTAATAGGATCTCTAATGTTCTTAGGGAATACCAGACCTGACATTTGTTTCTCAGTAAACACATTAAGTCAGTTCATGTGTGATCCCAAAGAAATTCACTTTACTGCTGCTACACATGTATTGAGATATCTCCAAGGTACATTAAACTATGGACTCAAGTATGATAGGACAGAATTAAACCTTCATGGGTTCACTGATTCAGATTGGGCTGGAAGTGTGATTGATCGTAAAAGTACCTCAGGATGTTGTTTTAGCTTGGGATCAGCTATGGTGTCTTGGATCAGTAGAAAACAATCTTCAGTAGCTCAAAGCTCTACAGAGGCAGAGTACATTGCAGCTTCAATGGCAGCTAAAGAAGCAGTATGGCTTAGGAAACTACTCAGTGGACTATTTGGTAAAACTCTACCACCAACTACTATCTTCTGTGACAATCAAAGCTGTATCAAGTTATCAGTAAATCCTGTATTTCATGATAGATCAAAGCACATTGAGATTCCTTATCACTATGTTCGTGATATGGCAGAAAGAAAGGTACTCCAGTTGGAATATGTTTGTACAGGAAATCAAACTGCTGATATTCTCACCAAAGCTCTTCCAAAGGTGAAAGTTGATCACTTTAGGAAAACTCTTGGTATGATTGTAATATGATTTTATATATAATATATAAATGTTATTTTATGGGCTCATCCATCCTGTGGACATTTCTAGAGGTGACGACTTCTTAGATAATGAACACTTGTATTTGATTACGAGATGACGATCTTGTAATGTGGTGTTGTTATGGTAAACAGATTATCTGTTAGTGCACATACCATAATGAGGTTATATAAAATATGATATAATGTTATATTTAATATATCCTTGTATCACTATTACTGTGATACAAAATAGGTATCAGTTGTTGATTCCTCATATCGTTGTGATATGGAAATAGGTATCAGTTGTTGATTCCTCATATCATTGTGATATGGAAATAGGTATCAGTTGTTGATTCCTCATATCTTTAGGATATGGAAACTAGGTGTCACAATGCATGGTGATTCCTCATATCTTTAGGATATGGAAACTAGGTGTCACAATGCATGGTGATTCCTCATATCTTTATGATATGGAAACTAGGTGTCACAATGAATGGTGATTCCTCATTTCAAATGAAAATATGATGCTAACATAAAGTGAAAATTATCTTATCTAGCTAAGAGGGAGTGTTAACAATGAATAGCTATGATTAGATAATTTTATATTAATATTCTATATTAATATATATATACTTGATAATATTACATATTTATGTATATCTAATATTATCAATATACTTATATATATATATATATATATATATATATATATATATATATATATTTAATAATATAACTAAGCCTTATATATATATCGATCTGCACTATTGATGTGATATGATATTATCATATCAATAATACATATTGTTAATATGTATTATTGATACGATAATACATACCAATTAATATCGACTGCTATACCAAGTACCGACTATGATATATATCGGATGCCATATTGACTGTTATGCATATCGGCCACCATACCGACTGTTATATATATATATATCGGATATCGTATGCAATATGTTATATGATTGTTAATTCATATAACATACTGCACGGTATACATATCTTACAATATGTATATCGTGCAGTATGTTACCCGTGGCTTATATAATACAAAAACATACGATACTGCACTTTACATATATCGTAGTTACAATATATGTAAAGTGCAGTCTTTAATATTCGATTATCGGTAAAGGTAATTTGTTATGAAAGGGCATCGGTATTGAAGGGACGTGACTCATTTATGAGTCACGTCTCCTTCTATGTGCAAAGACATATATATATTGATAAATATTTTTGTATTTGAGATGAATTATATACAGCAGGTCTGAATAAGGATTATCATATACAAAAATCAAGAAAAATAATAATATAAAACTAAAGTTTATTGTAATTTCACAAAGAGAAATGATATATCGGATATTAATAATGAGCAACCATAATCAAACACTAGTCTATATGATGTGGAGCTTATCATGGAGATTACACAAAGTTTCTATTTACAAAGTTTGAGGATCTTTGTTCAGTATCAAATATTATTATTGATCAAAACATTGAGATCTAGAAGGTCAAAATCATCAGAATTCATGATGGAAACAATATTATAATTTATAGTCCAAAGACACAAATACCCACTAATACCCAAGTCAGTATTTTAAGACTCTGAAATACAAGACGGATATATCAGATATAAGCCTGGGTATTGAAACACACTTAATATGCTTGGGCGTTTGTAGCAAATGTATCATGGAAATCATATTTAATTGACTTCATGATAATTAATTCAAGGATTACTGTATTGACTACCATCACTCTGTTATTTAGTTCTGTTCTGAAGACCAAAACATATTGGGATCAAGTTAACAGTTGTATTGATATCGACTATGGCAGGAACATGGGAAGATATCAAAGAGTCATCGATAAGCAGCTCTCACCGCCAATAACCAAAGTTGTCATAGGTGATATGAAAAGGCATGATCTTGGGAGTTAATGAGAAAGCCATTCATTATTATGACTTAAAGACTGATCATTTGTGGAATGGATGCGTTGACTACTGTATACAACCCGATCTGGATCAGGGCAGCAATTAGTGATGAAGGGTGCATTTAGTTATAAGGAGACACTAATAAGTCATGTCTCTTGGCATCGTGTCTCATGGTTCTTAACATAAGATATAAGAAGGCACTCTCCATCATTGATTCAGGCATCAATTTGGATCATTGGAGGATCAATAAGGAAATTACTATTTATATTTGATATTCAGAAAGGAGACATATCATTTGTGCTCATCAAAAGAGAATACACGTTGTTGACAAGGATCATGTGACAACATACATATATGATGTAACTTATCTATGAATCAATACTGAACTACAGAATATTATATGTGAATTCTATTAGGGATAAGTGTTGATAGGTGTTTTATGACCACACCAACACAGAATAAAGCGCCAAAGGACACTCTATCCTCTTTTGAGCAAGGACACCATGCATATTAAGATTTCGAAAAGACTATAGAGGCGACTCCAAGGTTCCTATTTACGCACTTGCGATTTTATGTGGATATGGACTATTTTGGCTTGATGTATGTTGGTAATCCAAGGGGACTTGCGCTATTCACTCTATGTTTATCAACGTTACTTTGTAAAAGATATAGCAATGAAAGTATTTGATCCTATTCTAACAAATCTTTGAAACAAATTGCAAAGCAATTAAGGGTTAGGGATTCTATTCTAATCCTAGAATGCAAGAGATATTGAATGTCTTTATGAACTCTACAAGGCTTGAATTTGTCATCAATTTCCATCAAGATAGTGCAATCTTCTAAGGTAAATGATTGGTGTTCAAATCATTACTAACAACACCAACACCATCAAAAAGATGCATATCAATGAGTAAGCAACAATTGAAGTTAAGTTTATATTAGGTTCCAGTTGACCACAAAGCAATTTGCAATCAGCAAAATACAGGTAGTATGGATTAGACGAGTTTCACAAAAGTTCATTCATAATTCCTTTCATCCAACTAAAATATTTAAGCAAATCCTGAACTATATACTTAAAGAAAATCCTTAAACTAATTTGAGAGATCAAAGAACCACACAACACAATCTTCACTAATCACCAAATTTCAGTGATTTATTTCAATTATGGTAGCATCAAAGTAACAATTCTCCAAAGACTCATCTCTTACAAATGAGAGGAGTGGAGTTTATATGGGACTCTCAAATACAATGGATGGCCCAGATTGATTTGAAATCAATTGCCAAGATCATCTCAAAAAGACCTAATTAGGTTTGCTACAAAAATTAAATACATAGCATTGAATACAATGCAGCAAAATGGAATATTCTACTTAGGCCAATAAGAAAATAGGAGGATGCCTAGCCATACAAGTCATCATCTAGAATGTGCATGCCTTCATCCTTCTCCCTTTTAGCAAATTTGATGAACCTAAACATCACTTCATCAAGTTCCTCCATTGCAAAACTTGGCAAACCGTTATGTTGCAACTCAATTACTTATAATCCTTCCATGCAAGTATCAAGAATGTTGTCCCAATCTGATGTATGATTTTGCAAATCGCTGATGGAGACCATGAGAGAGACAAGACTATCCAATTGATCTTTCTTGATGAATTTTATCCCCTCACATTAAACTGACTTCAATTCTCCTAAGTTCAGTTCGCTGGAAACATCAACATCTTGAAACAACAACTCCTTGATTGATATAAGGACCTTCGAATGTATGTCAAGGATAGGTCCTCTGATGTCAAGGCAATCACCTTGTGCATGATCAAATGTGGATTTCCTCATTGCCAACAAACAATACCGTTGTTTGAAATCATACATACTCCCTTCTTCAATTATTCCTTCTCAAATGAGTGTCAATGTGGGAACCTTCCTTAATGCTTTTAGGCACGGAAGTGTCTTCTTTTGCACTAGTCGAAATTCCTCCCATACTCCTTCCAAGCTTTGAATCTTGTCCATGAGCTACATAGTCCTATCATGAGCTTGAACCATCCTAGTAAGGAAATCTTTCGCTTCTCTTGAAATGCCCTCAATCCACTCTTTCACCTCTTGATGTGTATTATTCATTGCCTTGTAGTTATAGGTGTCAAAGAATTCTTGAGAATGGGAATAGGTGGAGCAAATCTAGCATCTTCTTGTGTCATTAGGTTCATTAGCCTTTGATTATACTCCTTAAATCTTTTGTTCTCCAACTCTAACATTTCTTTCTTTTCCACAATCCTATCCATCCTTTCTTCAATTGCTCCAGCTGTATCTTTAAGTTCTTGATATTCCTATCTCTTTGTTGATGGTCCAAGATCAAATGTTACAATCTGATAGTCCATAGGACTGATCTCTTTTCTAGTTTTATCAATTGTAGGGACAATCACATGTAGAATGCGAGCTCTCGAATAATCTCTAGTTATTTGAGTGAACTTCTTAGCCTTCTTTGGTTCTTTTGTCTTACCGATTCAAGCTAGGAATGTATCAATGTCTTCAATTGGTTGAACTTCTACCTTCTTCATGCTATCCTTAAACCAATCAGGGACTGTGGACAACTCCATCCCATCCTCTGTAATGCCCCGTGTGCGGGTGGTGTTCCCCGCAGCCACGTGTCTGGGGTCTGCGTAATTGGGGGTGGTCCCCACCCTCGAATGCTCTGGTGATGGGAGATGTTCCCCACACCCTTAACACCCTGGATAGCAGCCCTTACCACCAGGCCAGTCTTTTGGTGTAGGGGTTGGACCTTAGTGGTATCAGAGTCGAGGTCTCAAGGTCGAGACCCACCGAGCGTGGTGGGCTGTAATGTCCCGTGTGCGGGTGGTGTTCCCCGCAGCCACGTGTCTGGGGTCTGCGTAATTGGGGGTGGTCCCCACCCTCGGATGCTCTGGTGATGGGAGATGTTCCCCACACCCTTAACACCCTGGGTAGCGGCCCTTACCACCACGCCGGTCTTTTGGTGTAGTGGTTGGACCTTAGACTGAAATGACCCTTACCGTCCATTCTCTGATTTTTACAAATAAATCTCATGCAGATTTGAAACAAACAATAACATGCAAATAACCAGCAGATATATTCAAATAACCAACAGATATAATCTTATTAAACTTCTCAGAAAAATGGTTTGCATTATACAACAGCAATACAATAACCATGCATTACAATATCCAATCTGAAATACAGAAAATAACAGTAAGATTGGATGACCAAGAACCTGGTGAAACAATGGCGAACTCTGAAGTGAATCCGCACCAAGATGAACCGGGTTTCCGTCCAGTCCACCGAGAAAGCCTGAAGGTTTTCGTCCTTAAGATTCTGATTCGAAAGCTGAAGCTTCCCGAATTCTCAATGAGAGATAAAATTCATAAACTGAAGCATACACAATGAGAGTCCAAGCCTCCTCTTATGGTTGCAATTGTGACTCTTCAGTTTCCCCACTGTGTCTCTTCGTATTCCCTCTCTGTCTCTTTATATTTCCACTTTATGTCACTTTTAAATAAATATGACCATTGAGTTATAAAGTGATATAATAAATAAGCAAGGAATCTTTCGGCATTAAAACAGAGAACCAAACGAGCTCGAATGACGTCGTGTGATAGCTTGTCGAAAAGCTCTCGGCGAGACGCACCAAGTCCACTACTGAAAAGCCAAGAAGTCTGAACCCTATCGACTTACTATAAATAGTAAGTACCCTAGAAACCTGCGGAAACTGCTCTGATTGGCTTGAAACTTAAAACACCTAGGCCAATTATCTCCCTGAGCACTACTACGCCTCGGTTAGCCCTCCGGACCAAGATAAAAAAGGCTAACGACACGGCACAAAATAATGTACCCCAAAAAGGGGACATTACAAATCACCCCTTCCCGGAGATTGCTTGCCCTCAAGCAATCGGTAGCTGTATGCTGAGATCATAATGCCTGGATCCCAAACCATCCTCAAGGAAGCTGCTCCACCAATCTGTCGTGTGATACTGAAACAGTAATTATGCTCCAACCTGTGAAGCCACTCACACAATAACCAAACAGCAGCCAGTCTAATGTCAGGATCCCAAATCACTGTAGGATCAATCGTGCCAATCTACCCTATGCTGCCATCATCTGTAAGAAAGTCCTCAACCCAACTGAGAACGTCACTCCAACTGGGATCACCAATGCCTCTACAGTCATATGCAGGGGAAAACCAAACCTCATACCGATCAACTCCCAGAATGAAAACCAACCACGAGCATGTCCCTCCTGGATCCCATAAACAAAAGGGCCACCCATCTCCCCAACTGGCTGAAATATCTTGATGCTCTATGCCCATACTAAGTGAAACACCAGAAGTGTCCAACTGCCACACTGCCCCTCTAATCTATAGCCCAAACCGAAAACTGCACTAAAGAGGCAAGCTATCTAGACTACCGAACAAGGCTTCCATCTGCAAGCAAGGAAGCGTAACCAACCAATCACTCATCCCACTCCTATCCAATAAGTGGAAGAGGTCCCTCGTGGGTGGGCCGAATGGAAAACAACATGCATCCCATACAATAGGGCCAGCATGCGATGCACTGATCGACTCTACTGGAAATCTTGAATCAACACTAGGATTCTGTAACTGTCTCTCCATACTAGGAGTCATACAATGCATCTCCTGGTGTGAAACATTCTTGTCGTCAATCATACCAAGCTCAACCATCCCATATTGAATAGATTCCACCCAATGGTCATCATCATGCTCAACATCTATGACGGTAGAGTGATCATAGACACTGGATAAATGTGGTTGAGTCCTAGCTATATGAAGAGAAGAACCAATAAATGGATACTTGTCTGCATTGTCCTTTCTCCTTATATGCTCCTTGGCCATACTGCTAGCCAAGTCACTATCCAAGGCTGATTTGTAATCAGCATTATGTCCCTCTGTCAAATGTAACAAGGCAGCCACCTCTTGGATGCAATCAGTGTCAATTTGGGGCTCTTGATTAATTTCAAGAGGTGTTGCATCATTCAACTCAAAAAGTGGATTCTCCAATATCCAAAGCAGCATCCAGCTCAAACAAGGAATTATTGATCGCTTGAACCAAACCACATCTAGACATCATCGAGCCCTCCAAGCTACCTATTAAGAGACTTGTGCAATCGCTTACATATTTTCTTAGATCCAGTGCAAGCTGAGACTCAACGGAAGTTGGTTGCTCTTCTTCAGTAAACCCTCTTGTAACCTCTAGGTTTGTTGCCTCCTCTTTAGCCTCTCCATCATGTATTGACCCCATATTTGTTTTACACTTTCCTGCTTCGATGACAACCTCATAAGGTTTTTCTTCAATAGCTTGTTTAGTTTTTTGTTCACTAGCGGGCTGATTAATGATAGCTGCAAACTCGGCATATAAATTTCTGCACCTATCTTGTGCAAATAGGTCTCAAGCCAATTCATGGTACTGCCTCTTTGACATTACAGTCTTGTGTTGCAGCTTTGGATGAAAGTCCATGAAACTTGAGAAGGTTTAATCTTTCCGAACCTTTGAGGAAGTGAGTTACACTCATTATACATGTTGAGTACTTCTGTCCTTTTATCAGGTTGAGAATTTTGGGTTAACTATTGTTGTACCTTAGCAAGTTCCTTCCGGGCCTTTTCCAAACCATGCATCATTCCTAGCGAGAAACTACTTGTCTCTGCAGGTGGGAGTTTAGACTTACACTGTTCAAAACCTTCAGATTACTTGTAGCTGCCAAAACATGTTTGTGAAATTCTGATGCACACTTAAGCAAGCTATCCCTGCTGAAAAGGACACCCCTAATATGATGGTTTTGATGATTTCACTCTTCCACACACTGGACTATCTGTTGAGTCCCAAACTTATTAATGTTGTCTGATCTTGTACACAATACAACTGAAATAGTGCCCAACCTGATTCAGCTCATTGGAGTTTGGTCAAACAATTGTAAGCAAGTTGGGCATTATGACAAAAGAATGCAAGAGAACAATTCGGTGAACAACTGCAGATCTGCATCCAATAATTATGCCAGTTTTGAGTTTGCTGAGTATGAGAATATATGTATTCATGCACAAGGAAACTTACAGCCTAACTGAGACAATCTCTGAAATGCTATATTGCCCAACCTCTTTGTGTATCAATGAATTTGTTGTTGAAACCACTTGCAATTACCGGTGCTCATACGGCAAGGCCCCGACTTTTTCAATTTTGAGTTCTTTGTTTGCACATGCTGATAAAGTTTACTGAGCAGGATATATCCTCTAACCTGCGTACCACTGTAGGGTATATCCCCCCCTTTTTATAGCCTCTTGTCTAAAATTTGGAAGTGCATGTTGCTTCAGATTTTCACCCTTATTACATCAACTCATGATTCTCAACCATAACCAACAGAACGATGATGTCTCACCCAGCTTCAATAATGAATGGCCAACACCTTTTGTTACTTTCGCAGTTTGCTTAGAAAGCTCGTTTAGTGATTAATAACTTGTTCTCACATGCTTTTATCAGTGTACATTCAATACGACAGTTCTTACTTGATGCCATTACATCCCCAATAATATAGTTCATGCCCGATGAAAATGACCGCAAGGTAACCACACTTCTTCACTTGCTCGCACCAAGAGTTGTTAATGACTCAAACATTGAAGACGGTAGCAGTCTCAGTATTTGGATTCCAAATACTCCCTGTAATCAGTTGTATCGTTTCCAGATCTGAACACGACAATCTTTTCCTTCAAAGTTATTTGCTATCTTCACGCGGCACTAATAATACTCAGCTTTTTCTCAATATTCAATTTGTCTTTTTCTTCACTCGGCTGCTTCCTTCAATACCAACTCGATGGTAAATCTTGAGCGTTGCACAGATACTGACAGCTAGTCCTGCCAATGGCGTTAGCACAACAAATTACCTCCTTTGACACCCGGCTAAGCTGGTCTACTCTGCTTCAGACTGAATAATGAACTGATGGAGCCATTCTTCTCTGTGATAAGTCGACCAGACTGTGCTGTGTGAAACAACAACCAAGGAACTGACATACAATAGTTTCAATCATTATTTTCCCTCATCACAGAATTCTATACGGCAAACAATATGGAGCAATACGATACTCTAGCTTGTGCTCAAAATTATATTTCTTATTTCACCCTTCCGACTATAGTCTTCAACATCAAATAATTTACAGCCGGATAGATCGGTTCCATGCATTCTTCAATAGATGTGACATATGTGTCATCGTAAATCACAACATACACATTACCTTCTCAAATGTTTAAAGGAATTTATTTATTCCATAGTTCAAATAAACTATAGCCTTGACATCGGCACTTATAATATTCCATCACTTTATTTGAGCCCCATAACTTTATAATATTTATTCCTCATCTTGGCTTCTTTGACTATAGCCTTGAGAAAATATTTTTAATCTCCGAATTGAGGACTTCTGCCACAAAAAAAAATTCACTTATAGAATTTGGGGCTTAATGCATATATTTAACGAAACATTTTTATTAAAGCCTTTGAAACCTTGGAATAGAATTAAGCCCGATAAATTTAGCTCACAGCTTAATGAAATATAATGGCCTTTAGCAAACCTCTGCTTCATTAATTAATATAGCCAAACTTCTAAAATTATCGGCGCCCAACTTTAATACATCCACGAATTACCAAACACCGTGGTATTGATCAAGACCCACTTAATTTGCGGCAATATTCTATATCAAGCAATACCCGTATACCTTGATGCGGCAATAAATTAAATCTTCAACCTTATGTTTCTTCGAGCCTTTCCCATATTTTAAGTTTGACAGGAAATATTAAATTCCATAACCTTCATAACGGAAGCATTGAGATGGTTCGAATGCTCCCGGAGCGTGTCCTTGTGTCTGCAGGAGCTGTGCCCAAAGACGTGAATGGCTGCAGACCTTTGATGTCACGACGTGTGTCCTTGTTTCAGTCACTCCAATTGGGTTTCGAAACCATGCCTCTAGGGAGTCGACGACTCTCTTCCTCTCTTATTCTCACACCATCCACTAAGTCTGATTGCTGCTAGGTTCCCAAGACGAACTCTTTCCTGGGTTTTGTGACTGTCGCTCCTATAGCCACCCGAGAGTAATGGTATCGGATGTCACAGTTTGAAACTTGTGCGCACAACAGTTGTGTATTTCTATGCATACAGCAGTTGTATACTTCCTTCCCTTAATGTCGCACGCTAGGATGCGCAGCCAAAATAGTGTTTAGTATGTCCTCCACTAATAAATTCAACTAGTCTATGAATCAAAGCGGGAGTCACTGCATATAGGAAGTCTTCAATATGCAAGAGGTGCTCTGTCTCCTTGCTATGTGAGATTCACATGCAGGCAATCTTAACCTATAGCCGAATGCTGAAGGACAACTCCTCTTAATCACTGCAATACCAGACCTAGAACCAATCGAATCCCCACAAATTACTTAACTTCCTCTGTAATCGTTGTAAAACAAGATTTATTCGAATTCTTTACTCATAAAATCCTTCTGCAAAAATACCTCTGCAACTCTAATTCTGAAGGAAAACCTCACAAGCTAGCAAGATGTTTGGCTCTGATACCACTGAAATGACCCTAACCGGCCATTCTCTGATTTTTACAAATAAATCTCATGCAGATTTGAAACAAACAATAACATGCAAATAACCAGCAGATATATTTGAATAACCAGCAGATATAATCTTATTAAACTTCTCAGAAAAATGGTTTGTATTATACAACAGCAATACAATAACCATGCATTACAATATCCAATCTGAAATACAGAAAATAACAGTAAGATTAGATGACCAAGAACCTGGTGAAACAATGGCGAACTCTAAAGTGAATCCGCACCGGGATGAACTGGGTTTCCATCCAATCCATCGAGAAAGTCTGAAGGTTTCCGTCCTCAAGATTCTGATTCGAAAGCTGAAGCTTCCCGAATTCTCAATGAGAGATAAAATTCATAAACTGAAGCATACACAATGAGACTCCAAGCCTCCTCTTATGGTTGCAGTTGTGACTCTTCAGTTTCCCCACTGTGTCTCTTCGTATTCCCTCTCTGTCTCTTTATATTTCCACTTTATGTCACTTTTAAATAAATATGACCGTTGAGTTATAAAGTGATATAATAAATGAGGAATCTTCCGACATTAAAACGGAGAACCAAACAAGCTCAGATGACGTCGTGTGATAGCTTGCCAAAAAGCTCTTGGCGAGACGCTCCAAGTCTACTACTGAAAAGCCAAGAAGTTTGAACCCTACCGACTTACTATAAATAGTAAGTACCCTAGAAACCTGCGGAAACTCCTCTGATTGGCCTGAAACTGAAAACACCTAGGCCAATTATCTCCCTGAGCACTGCCACACCTCGATTAGCCCTCCAGACCAAGATAAAAAGGCTAACAACATGGCACAAATTAATGTACCCCAAAAAGGGGACACTACATCCTCAAGCTAAGTATCATCATTGATTCTTCTCAGAGTTGAAATGATCTCTTCATCAATCTCATGTTCATTGGGACTAGACTTTCCCATGTCTTGTCCCAAACCGACCTCACCAGTTTCTCTTCTTCCACCTAATGTTGCACTAATTGTGATGATGAAGACTCCTTTGAGGGTAATGTTGTGACCTTTTCACACCATCACCCCATTGCAAATGGGGACCCCATCTTTTCGCCTGGTAGTAGAGCAGTTATTTTGGGTGACATTAAGTTTAGAGGCAGTTTAGGTCTCTAGTGTCTAGAGTAAAGTTTTGGGCAGCATGATCTATTCATGGAGTCGAGCCTTGAAGTGTAAAGAGGAGAGCAAGATCCAGTTTTTGAGACTTGAAAGGTAAAGAGAAAAGTGGGAAGGACCATCAATGGTGATGGCCATGAAAGATTTGATGAGGAACAAATCTAGATGGCATTGATGTGGAGAGTGAAGAATGAATTTTAGATGAAGATTTTGTTATCCAAGGGGTTCAAATCTGATTTAGAGCCAAGGTATGAGCAAATGAACGAAAGTGAGAGTGTGAAATTCAAGGATTGTGAACATGGCGTGAAAATTGAGATGAGAATGAGCGAAATCTGAGTACGGAAAGTGGGAAAATGAGAGTTTCAACATTCAGATCGGAGATTAATCTCACTAAAATCAGAGGTAGGGATGATCACCAAGGGCATAAGTTCCATATGAAATGACCAAGCAAACTTGGGTATTGTAGAAAGAATGAAGGGGCGTGTTTATACTTATACAAGGTCTCTTCCCTTTGAGATAATCCTGAGAATGGGTCGGATCCCAACCTGGTCTCAGGATTCCAAAACTTGACAACCATCAAAATCGTGCCTCCTTCCTCCTTGTAAAATCTTGACAACCTTCATAATTCTGCCCAAGCCAAAGGGCAATTCAAGGCAAATTTCAACTCCAAATTGATAAAGATGACGAAAATTGAAGATGATGGAAACCAATCGAAATCTTGGAGATAGGTGATCAAATTTGAGGATGAGTATGGATGGAAATCAGATATTGGTGAGTTTTAATCAACTAAGGATGCAAATCAGAATGAGAAACATGAAAATGAGCGTTGAAAGTGATCTTGAAACATGAAATGTGAATTGAGGGCTGAATTTACAAAATGGAAATCATGTGAAGGAGGGAGTAATCCTGACACTAGGTCGGAATCTGACCTCCTATCAAGATTCCTAATATTGATATCCCCCAAATCTTCGCCCTAATCTAAACAATTTCTAAGTGACAAAAGGGGTCAAAATTCAAATACAAATTGATGAAAAGGATAATGGAGTGGGGGTGAAATAATGAATCAAGGTAAAAGTGATGATCTTGTAAATGCTGATCCAAGCAAAAATCCAATAAAATCATATGGAAATGAGAGAAGATCATCAAAACAAATGGCGAAGGCTAGAAGATCAAATGGAATCAATGAAGTCTAGGGGATTTGAAAGATCAAATGAATGTAAAAATTATCCCGAGGGAGGTCAAAATATGACCACCTCTCAAGATTCATAATGTTGAAAGGCCTTGAAATCCTGCCCTCCAAGCAAAATCTCGACAACTTCAAAAACCTGCCCAGGCAGGACTTTCTAATGAAAGATTTCAAGTCTACATTGATAAAAATGGTAGAAAACGAAGATTTGAGGCAAAGTCGATGAAGTTTTGAAAAAAGAAGATCAAAATTTTGAGCAAAAAAAAACGGATCGAGATTGAGTGGAAAGGACTTCAATCAGCTGCAAATGCAGATTACAACTAAACAATCATGATGATCAGCCTGTGAAACAAATTTGGAAGCATGAAATAAGGAGTAGAAAGGGTAAAGGGCAGTTTGAAAATCAGGGTAAAATCAGAGATAATTCTGACATAGGATCGGATTCCGACCCCTTGTCAAGATTGACAATACCGACATGGGTTAAATTTTCGCCTTGGCATCATAATGAGGAGATCTAAATGCTGAAAATAGGATGTCGCCCCCCAAACCCCCCCCCCCCAAGCAGATCACGCAAACATTAAAGGGTGAGGAAAATCTTGAAATCTCAACATAGGGGCGGAATCCAGTCCCTTGTCAAGATTTTCAATCTCGACATATGCCAAAATTCCGCCAAGATTTGATGAGGGGCTTAAAATCAAATCAATGAATGCTAGAAAAATATCAATATTCATATCCAAATGGCAAATTAGTCTAAATCGACTTAATAATGAAGGCCAAATTAGTGGTTTAAAAGTTTTGTTTTACTAGTTGAGTGGGTCCGCCTCTTTAAGGGCATTGAAATGTTTAATTTAAATCTTATTGGTTGGCTAGAAGCAAGTCGACCCAAACCAAAAGTCGCCACCTTCGATCGTGAGCGCCTATATAGGGGGTGCTTTGATTTCATTTTCACCACATCATTTGTCTTTTTCATGACCAGATCCAACTTGTAATCAAAGGGCAGCAATTTCATGACTGGGAGATCGATTTTAAGAGGGTTTTAGAGAGCAAAATTCACTGATCTTGTGAAAGATCAGAATTGAGGGGTGTTGCAAAGAACAAATCTGGGTAGAATATATAAAAATCAGGCCTTAGAAAACCAAAATTTAAGGAAATTTCACATTAAAATCAGAAACTAGGCACCCAGATTTAAAACATCAGCCAGCAAGGTAAACCATTTACATGATTTGCTGATGAAAATCTTACAAAGATTGAAATGAAGTTGTCTTGAAGAAAATTTGATTTAAGCTTAAATAATAATTTGACCAAATTTCTTATGCAAGTCTATTTCTTGATTATAAAGTTTTGCTTTCTAATTGAAATTTTGAAATTAAGAATCCAATTGAAAATGTTAAATGCAGATCCAAGGCTGTCGGGAGCTAAAACCGGAAACTTGAAGAAGGATAGGCAAATCCAAGTAAAGAATGGCATGAAGGAGATGACACCAGAGACTAGCTTCACCTCGAAACACAAGAAGATTGGAGATACCAACCTAAGGCCAGTCAATATGTTGCAAATCAGGGATCGAATGTTCAAGGGTAATCCTTCAAAGATGGCAAAGCGTATGGTAAAAAATGGGATAGCCCAAGCTGCTTTTCCCCCAACAATGCAATGTACAGAGTTAATACTTGAATGCGTCATGCGCTACAATCCACAAACAAAATCAATTCATTATGGACAGGATAAGCAAATAATGACAATCCTCACTGAACGAGCAATCAGAGAAAAATTAACATACCTTACCATAAGTTGGGTGTTTACATGAAAAAGGAGCAAGCTCTAAAGTACTATAATGATCAAGTTGACGCTTGTACAATCAAGATCAATAAGCAATGGCTAGTTGAACCAAGGAGCCATCATACCTTACCAAGTCAGATTTTAAGGAGGACTATAGAGACCTCATCATCATGTTAAGTAGTGTAATGGGGGAGCCACAAGGAGCCTTGGATGTTTTATTTCATGGACAAGATATCTACCGGAGAAGTTATGTTCGAATGGGCAAAGATAATTAGTGATAATCTTGATCTTCAATTGAGGATGATAAAGAACACAAAGGCATTTTCTATGACTTCCTATTTGGTTTACATGTTGGCCATGGTATTCAGGTATCCTAGATTGAATAGCCTAGGACAAGTTGGATCTGGAGTGGGGCAATTCCTTGTATATGAATGTTATCCGCAATTACATCTTCATAATAATAGACATTTCAAGACATTCAATGATGCATTTGCTATGCGAATTGTGAGGCAATTACAAGAGACCCCACATAAGAGGCTATCCTAAGAAGCTAAAAAGTTGATCAAGAAACATGGTTTCTGGTACATTCAGTTTCCTAAGTTCACATATATCCGAGTATTGGGAAGTACTTGTTGTCCCAAAAAGCTTCTGGGGTATACTCCTAATAAGTTGGTGATAATGGAGTGGCAAGGCAATTAGTCGCTTGTGATAACATTCAAAAGCATAAACATAAGTTGGGGGTTGGAATTCCATTCAATCTTGGAAATGCGACTTGTCCATCGGTACCGGCAGCTAAGGCTGTGGAAAAGGAATTGGAATGTTATGCATTAGGATTCCATGAAGAGGGCATATGGGAATAGGTTCCAACACATTCCATATATGGAAGACTATTGGACAGATGCAGCTAATGAACTTGAAATTAGAAAAAGAATGTTCTCAAGGTTGACTATGGATATGATCAGAGAGTATAGATGGAAACAGGTTAAAGTGCCCAATCAATTAGAGGAAGATGATAGACTCGTTAGAAAAGATTTTGAAATAACAAAGGATCGTGAGTTAGAAACCATTGGTTGGTTGGACGAAAAGAAGATTGATTTAGAAACTTTGATGATCCCAGTTACACTATCTACCAAGGAATGGTTGGATAGAAAAATGGCAAGTCTAGTAAAGAGAGGAATTCCACTAACGTATGAGAAAATGAAAGAAATAGAGGAAGTTGAAGAGGAATCATCTGAACAACCCCAAGAGATTAATGAAAAGCAAAAAGGTGAAGGCAGCAAGAAGAGAAAAAATATTGGTAAGGCCTTGCAAAGCAAAGATTCAAAGGGGAATGGAGTGAGGATTGAAGAACCACCAGCCAAGAAACAAAAATCGAATGCCCCTCCATCAAACAAGAGTGTCACTTCTAAACAAGGGAAAACTATCCCAACGAAAGGCAAGGAGGTAGGCCAAGAAGTTACAACTGAGTCAAAATCTAGTATTAGCCAAAGCTTTGGGTACTCCTGTCTAAGCCAAAGCAAGCTAGAAGGAAGTTCTCTTCCTCAAAGAATAAGTGAAGAAGATTCTCCTAAGGAAGGTGAAATTCCATCTCCAAACAAAAACCCCAACGAAGATGTAGCCATAATATCAGTTGAAGGACAAGATAAGGAAGAACCAAATATGGAGTTGGAGAGTGTACAAAACCTGCCTGGTTGAGAGAGATGTTGCAAAAGAAAGAGACTATCAATCAAGAGCCAATTGAAAATATTGAAAATATCATAGAAAATTTTGGGAAAGAGAAGGAAAGTCAACCAACAAGGAGGTTGGCAAAAGTTATCAAAGATGATTCTGGGACTCACAAAGTTCAAATTGCAATTCCAAGAGGAGATAAAACGAGGGATAACATCCTTCCTCAAGATGATGATATCCTTGAGCATGATATGGGAGCTAAAACAAAGAAACAGGAAGTTGAGGATGCCCACAAAGCTATTCAAGTTTTGGAGCAAAGAGTGGGTAAAGAGGTTGGAAAGAAGTACAAGGAAGAAAATCGACAATTGAGAGAGTATCTCAAACAGGTGTTCAATCCTATTCAGCAAAAAGACCAACCATTCGCAGCACCTCTCACGCTTTAAAGGGAATCAATCGATAATTTGGAAACCTTGATGATGGCACTTTAGGAATCAAGGGCATGGATGGAAGAAGTTTCACAAGAAGAAAACACTTTTCTTCTAGAGTTTCTGAAGCACTATCAGACAATTGCATCAATTGAAACAAGGACCATATGTCCAGCTTGTGAGGAATTTCAATTCATCAAAGAAAAGACTATCCCATGATTGCAAGCAATGAAAGAAACCTCTAAGTTTCTCTTGGAAAAGAATAAAGTAATAGAGGCGAATGGAATAGCAGGATACCCTTGAGAAGGTAAAAGGTGATTGCCAAAACCTCAGCATAACAGTTCAAGCAATTCAAGATGAATTCAGGAAGTGGTGAAAGTGACATTTCAATTCAATGAAAATAAAGAGGAAATGTAGGATCTTCCCCATTCCTACATTTCCTTACTCCATATTCATCTATTAGGTTTGCCCAATAATCCTCTGCATCAACCTTATGCTTGTACTTCTTTCTTTTAGTTATAAGGATCTTTTGGAAGGGATCGAAATGATCTCTATGAAGTAAAACATCTTATCAAGTGTGATAGGAAAGGCCATGCCTTGCCTATGCTTCCCCTTCTAAATTTGACCAAATTCGAACAATTGTCTCACCACCTCAAGTAACACTAACTTTCTCGTAGGATACCTTGGAAATTTACAAGGTTGAGAGGAGAACCCTTGAATCCTTATGTAGGTGAAGGTTGGACAACCTCTTATGCAATCCTCCTTGTAACATACGAGTAATATACATGGTAAATGTATCATTTATCCTCCTGTAGTGTCCCTTTTCATGAAGTTGAAGTTGTGGATGGCATTCATATATCTTGAGTTGTCCCTTCTTGTTCCCTACTTTGCCCTTGCACATCAAACCTGTGTACTTGATATTACTTGCTAACAAATAGATAATGTAAGAGCTCATGTAGAAGGTCTTTGTAATCTCCAAGTTCCTCAATTGGATGTAGTTATCACTTATCACCTTTGCCCAATTTATCATCACTATTCCAACTGAGATCTCCTCTATGAAGTAAAACATCCAATTCTGAATGAGTGCTCCTTGAGGGGTTCCCATGACTTTGTTCAACATGAAGATCATGTCACTATATTCATCTTTGAAGTTTGTACTTATGAGTCTTTTAGGCAGCTTGGAGTGATGTCTTCTAGGTTCAAGGATCCATCCTTTGTTTATGAGGTCCATGCATGCATCTGGTTTCTTTACAAACATGGCTTGAGCTTCCTCCTTTGATGATAGGGAATTCCAAATGTTTCCCTTACTACCTTCTCGCTGAGAAATGCAAGTACCACTCCCTTAAAAGATTTGACTGTCCTTGACTGTGAGTCATAGTGCCTAGCACATTCTACTATGAGTTCATTGCACTGGATGGCTGGTAGAAAGCCTGTTGCATGATGAATTCCACTTTTCATGATGTTGACAGCCATTGGTGAAGGCATTTGATCCTGAGTTCCATACATCCTTCACTTCATCCTCTTTGTTTTCAGGTGCTTGAAGTTCATATCACCAACATTCTTCCATTTGGAAGACATTTGAGACTCGAGGTAATATCCTTCAATAATCCTCTTCATCTACGTCTTCCTAGCTACAACTCCACCTTTTGCCATAGACATTATCCTGTATGAAGCTCTAAGTATTCCTACAAGGAAATCTAGTTGGGAAAACAATTTTTAGACTTGTTAATTCCTAATTTTGCTAATGATGTCATTGGCATATTATGAATAAAGCCTTAGGGGCCAAAATGGTTTGGAATATGTACAGTAATCCTTCAAGCTACTGGATCAGATTACTCCAAGCTAAGTATTTGGACTCACCAGATAGGACGAGGATTTTCACTATCAGAGACCCACCTTGTGGTCCGGCCATTTGGAACTTTTTGTTATCTTGTAGGCCTATTATTTGTGATCATATCTCTTGGCAGATCCGTAATGATAGTGAAGCCAAGTTCTGGGATGACTCTTGGAATGGTCTCCCAACTCTAAAGGATGTTCAGGAATTTTCCCAGTTGAAGGCGTACTTTGAATCTAAATGGGGGTCAAAAGTTAGGGACTATTTGGAACTTGCAAATAGTGCAGAAGGGCAGATTTGGAGGTGGAAGTTGCTAGTTAATGAAGATCTCTCTACGCAACAGAAGGAGCTTATGATGGGAATCTTGAATAGTAGATCGGTTTCTATTACTAGGCAGTGTGATAGGATTAGGTGGTGTGGATCTCTCTCTAGAGAATACTCTCTCAAGTTAGGTTATACTATGCTGGATGTAAATGAGGTCACCCACTTTTCTTCTCAAGATCTTTGTTGGAAGAAGGATATTCTTCCTAAAGCAGGTGTTTTTGCATGGTTGGCATATAAAGGACGGATCCTGACTGCTGAAAGAAGGAAAAGATTAGGTATGAATGGACCTACTAGGTGTGCCCTTTGCGAATGTAAGGAGGAATCAGTGGATCATTTGCTGATTCAATGTGAGTTTGCAGAACATTGTTGGACTTTTGTGCAGCAAAAACTGAATTGGCAAGGCCCAAGGGCAAACACTATACAGCAGGTGTTTGATGGATGGCCCCGAATGGCTGAGAAATCAACCTTATCAGGTATTTGGTCAATCACGCCTTCCTTGGTGGTATGGGAGTTGTGGAAAGAACGCAATTGACGGATTTTCAGAGATGAAAAGGAACCTATTCAAAGGTTCAAAATGAGATTACAACATGCAATTGAGGAGGTGGTAAGCACGTCAGCAACAAGGAGACAATTTATGAAGTTTCCTTATACAAAAGAGGATAGGGCAATTCAAATACAATGGCCAGGAATCAGGTTCTCCTCCCCTGCTGGTGCTCTAGTTACTAGGAAAAGTTTTGGGGTTAAGGATAAAATAACTTGGAAACCGACGGAGGAAGGATGGATAAAGGCAAATTTTGATGGGGTTGCAAAGAACAATCGACGCAAGAGTGGTATAGGGGTGATTCTCCGAAATAGTGATAGCAACTCTTTCTTGACGGCATCAAAAAGATGTGAGGATGGCACTAACAATTTGGCTGAATGCAAAGCAGCATTGCTAGCAATGAGACTTGTAAAACAATATGGCTTTAGTAGATTACATCTGGAAGGGGATTCTTTGTTAGTTGTGCAAGCAATAACCAATTTATCCATAAATGCTTGGCATTTAGAGAATGTCATTTTGTTGATCAGAGAACTGTTGTCAACCTTTGACAACTATAAGGTTACCCATATTAAAAGGGAGGGTAATATGGAAGCGGATTTACTTTCTAAGCAGGCAGTGGAGTTTGAAAATGTTGGGGACATTGTAATCATTAATTTAAATTAACATTCTTAGGCCGAAGCAGTAAATGTTCAAGATGTGGTGACGTCGGGTAAGCTTATGTTAGCTGACTACGAAATTTTGATGTGCGATTTTTTCATCATTGCCAAGGCAAGTTGCCTTTTGCAAATGCACACACGTAGAAGATTTATGAAGGTTTATGTTGGCGGCCACAGAATGATGTTGCATTGATGATTGGCACACTTTTATGTGCGGTAGGCGTCCTGTGACAGATGAGCTTTTAAAAGCATGCTCGATGGTTTGTGTTTTTTAATTATCTCTTCTCTGTGTGCATTGGTGTGCTCTCCCTTTGGTTTGAAGGTCTCTGCTGCTACAATGGAGTTGACGTTCACCTTCCACACCAAACGGCAGCAAAAAGGGATTTACGGCCCGGTCGATGATCATCGAGTAAAATTGTTACTAAAGTGCCCTTCAAAGGAGATTGTGAAAGCTTTCCAGCAGACTTTGGGACCTCTGTTCCATAATGGTGAGCGTAAATGGAAGTTGCAAGTAGACATTGCAGCCATGATAATGGCTTGGGGCCTGGAATTAGGTGAACATGAAAATTGTGTGGCCTGGATTATGAGGGCTTTGTTTGATGAAGAGCTGATAGTGGGGATGGATTCACTGCTAGAATGGGCGCATCCCGGGTGGGCATTCACTTATAGCGAATGCTTCTCAGATGAAGAGGAAGGGGTGGAGGTGGGCATTTTTCCATTTGTTCGATGGCCGAAAAGGGTTGATAGGGCTAGTTACTTGGCGGCAAGGCATGCTGGTTGGAATAGCCTAAAACAGGGCATTGCTAGTTTTATGGATGGAAAGCGGGGTGGTGGAGGTGCCAACCACATTGCCGAGGAAACGGCGTTCTCTGCGACGCAAGTGTGGTGCAGATGCTGCAAAGGCAAGTTAAGTTGGGGTCAAGGCAACTCTTTTTTGTTGCTAATGCTATGGTGTTAGTGTTTTTGGTTTCCCTGCGACTTTGTTTAGTGATGGATGGGCGATGGACATGTGTTTAGTCTATGGGGGTTTTCTTCGACTATGCTTCGGCTTCAGTTTATGCGACTATAATGTTCAAGGTGGCGCTGCTATAGCAGCTGGTTTTGGGGCCACCTTTCATGGCCAACGGGATGTTTCTTGGCTGTGCACGATGAAGATGTCGTGTTCTCTGTCTTTTTGTTGTGCTCGGGATGGTGATGGATAATTGGTTCTGTGATTTGGCGTTTCCCTTTTGGGTCCCCTTTTGTTCTTTATGCATTCAAATGTATATGGTTTCTTAGGTAGGAGGGATGGGGTTGGGTCTGTTCATCCTTTTGGATTGTAATGGGTTTATGGAAGCAAATTATATCGCTTCCTCACAAATATGTATCTTTTCTACTATTAATAAAATACTACTTATTACCGACCAAAAAAATAATTTTGCTAATGATGTCTGAAAACACTTAGTTTTACAAACAATGAAGTCTGAAAACACATAGATATGGAAATGAAGATTGATTCCCCAATTGCTTTAAACTCAGAAAATCAGATTATTATCTAGCAAAAGCATGGCCTGGGGAAGATATTTTGAAAACCTGAAGATGAAAATCAGACTTTTAAATACAGGATGAAGGTCTGATTTCTGAGGACAACCCTGAATTCCTCTACTTGGGCGTCTCCTTAAAGATTTCAAATCTTCTTTTTGAGGCAATCGCTCTTGTATTCTTGGCCTAGGTCAAATTTGGATGAGGTCAGACGTTGAAATTTTTCTTGATTTTTCCAGAATCGCGGCCCTTGGAGAAAGTTCTCTGACTTAGGTCTGAAGCTTGAAGTTCACAGCCTTCTTCCAATGAACCTTTTGATTTAATTCTGATTTTTCATGCTTGGAGCATTAATGATTTGAATCAGATTTTGGTTCCTCAAACATAGTTCGCACCAATAAGGGTATTTCAATCTTCTTTATTTCTAATTTTTGTTTTCACAAATTTGATGCCTTCCTCTTGGTTGTTTAGATCTGATGCTCTTCCTTATCTGGTCTTTGGTTGATCAGCCTTCAATGCCTTGACCTTCAAACTTCGACCACCTCCTTGTAAGGTGTTTTCGCTTTTCTGTTTTTTTCTCACAAAGCTGTCCCACTTGATATTTCCTCTAATTGCTGGTTGATTGGGTCTGATCCTTTCCTCCTTGTCTAACCTATAATTCAGCGGCCCCTAATGCCTTCTTTCAATCTGCAACTTATATTGTCTCTTGCATTGTCCTTAAGCCTTGCTGTTTGATGGTATTCTTGTGCATCTCCACAGCGGGTGTGGGATTAAACTTTTGCCTCTTAAAGTTTTGCCTCTTAAGGGAAACTCGACCAACATAAGAACTCGAATTTGCATTTGATTACATCTTGGGAGAGAATCGGTCAGCTTGAGGACACCTTGAGTTTCAATTTTTCCATCATTTTTACTTTCAAACCTTCATTAAATCCTCCAAGTGGAATTTTGATGCATATAGGGAAAAATTCTGACTGCATAATTCATCTTGTTTCACCCTTTGGCCCGGCTGGTGAAAATCGATGGGTATGGGAACAACTTAGTTGCATTTAGATTTAGTTATTTTCCTTTGCAACTCAGCTTGGTAGAAAATTGACCACCATGAGGACTCCTAACACTCGCATTTGGATTTGTCTTGAAACCTTACCAAGTCATCAAAGGGGAAATTTGATGTCCATAGGAGCACTGTAATGTCCCCTTTTTAGTATGACCATGATAGAGGATGGATTTAGCCTGTTACTGGGTTCTTGTAGGCTAATACTGGTGATTAGAGGACCCTGTTGAGGGTTATGGCTCCATTTGGTGGGACTTACAATTTATAGTAAGTCAAGGGATGGTTCAGATGAGCTCAAATGAGTTAGAGGAGTTGAATGATGCTCTCAGTTTTTATTTTTGGCTTCCGGTTTGGCCTCCAAGAATCTTGGAGGGAGCGTCTATTTTTAGTAAGTCATCCCGTCAAGTTCATTCATCGTCTTTCTTCATCAGGATCATGCATGTGTTGTCAAATTTCGATTTTGATGCTTCTTTAGTCATTTTCGCAAGATGGGTGAATTATGATTATTATTTAATTAAATACGCTAAGATTGTTATTTTTGTTGGTATTGTATATTGGTCACTTTGGTATCATAGCTTGTTGGAACCGGGTTGAAGAGTTTTAAATCTTGGGCACAGGAAACAATGACCTTGTGTGTCAAAATATCATGATATTGTTGAAAAGGTCATTTTTGGAGCCAAAGGGAGTTAATAAATTATATTATTCAAATATGTGCCTCGGTATAAAGCAAAGGGGATTTAAGTGAGAAGGGTGTGAGAGAAGCTATTTGCCTTTGGAGTCTTGAAGAAGATATCTTTTATTATAAAACCAATGCTTTGTGCAAAAAGCAATTCATTCGAATGTTGCATTGGATATTTTTGTGAATTTGGTGAAGAGTTGAAACAAAGGTTTGCTCTGAATTTGTCTTCAAGAATTGTTAATTCTTGCAAGAAATTGGTACTTTGAACCTGTTAAATGCCAGGTGAATTGTGCTAACTATAATCTCATTCAGAGATTATGTTTGTGGTTAATAGTGAGTAATTGGGGTTTACAATCAGAAATTTGAATCAGATTTTCATCAGAGATATAAGTGACAGCAAAGAGCCATCATTGTGCTGAAATAGAGATCGAAATTGGTGTGAAAAATTAGCATTTCATTCCAAGAACCATTACCTGGTCAGGAAAACGTCACCATTTGCAGATCGCAGCCATCACTTGGGTTTCTTTGTTGTGTATAGACAGCTGCAGATTGACTTACGACAGCCACCATAGACAGAGAGGTTGCATTAGAACTTCCTGGGCAGCGTTTGAGAGCTGGCAGATATGGTTTTTGACTGAAAACGCCTCCAAATGTACTCTTCCAGCCGAGACGTTAGTCAGCTATCATACTACAGGGGTAGCGTCAGCAATATTGCTTGATAATGGTGCATGCTTGCAGCTCCAGGTTCCATCACACTATAATTAAACTAATGTAGCCGCATGTGTAGAGTCTTATTTTATTCCATAGAAATAATTGATAAATGATTTGAAGGAAATTGATGCATGGTAATTTGTATTGTGATTTTATATATTTATATATATTTGAATTGTAAAAATTATTTGGCCAAAGAAAGCAAACTGTACACACCCAAAAATCAAAACTCTTAACATTGCATACAACTGTTTGACAAAATGTCAAACATCTAAAAAGTGAAGCAATTTGGTGTTTGTCAAAGTTAGAACAAGAGAGGGTTCTTACAGTGGTATCAGAGCTTGCAAGCAAAGTGTTTGACAAATTGACAAACATCCAAAATTGAAACAATTCAGTGTCTGTCAGAGTTAGAACCAGAGATGATTTTCAAACTGCTTATACACATCAAAACCATAAAGTATGCAAGTCAATGAGCATGAAGCAATTGAAGTTAAGTGCTTTGCAATGAGTTCAACCTAACCTTGCACTGCGACTTGCAATCAACGAGTACCAAAAGGTAAGAAAATGAGGTTTGACCGTGAACCAACAATAATATCTTTCATTCAATTACTCAACATAAACAAATCCTATCTGAGTAAGAAATAGGAAACCATGCAACACTCCAAAATAACACAAGTATTCACCAAGCTTCAATGAAACTACAATTACTTTGGTTCAATATCTCAGCAACAATTTCACCATATCTCCCTTTTACAAATGAAATGAGCAAGCTTTATATAGAGGTCTCAAGTGCAATGGACGGCTCAAGTTGATTCAAGATTGACGGCCAAGATAATTCCAAGCAACCCTACTTAAGATTTGTTGCAACTACCACCTACAAGCATTAAATGTTGGTCAATGATTAAATTACATTGCCTTGAAATACATAATCATTTGAGGATGGACCATAAGAAAATTCAATGGGGGAATACATTAAATACATTGCACATGTCTACTTGGAATAACTTGATTGGTTGAAGATGAAAGGGCACCACCTCAGCATGCTTATCTTGTAAACTTCATCATTTCATTACAATGAAGAGATATCTCTTTATACTCAACATTTTAAGCATTCAACTAATTGTGATGGTTCATATTCCCAAATTCTTTCATCTTCATGAGTATCTTCATCCTCTTTCCTTCATGAAAAGTTTCCTTTATCTACATCTTGCACACGTTGATCTTGATGTTGTCACTTGCATTCTTTGTTCACCATTGTCTTACATGCAATTAATATTGTCTTCGAATCTGATTGGCATCTTGACTTTCCTTATTCCATGAGATATGTAATTTGCAATTCGATCATCACCCTTGGTTGAGGTTTCCAACAAATATGGATATACAACATTAATCATTGTATCAATGATGCTTTCTTTATGAGATAGTGAATCATTTCTCAAGGCAAAATGTAAGCAAGGCATCTCATAATCCTTCCCCCCATATCGCTGAAGTTGTGATGTCCTTATGCTTTCATGTTGTTGGGTCCATCCTAGTGATCTTGGATTTCGAAAGGAAATTCAAGATTGAGAAAGCATTTCACCAATTGTAGAACTTATTCACTTTCCTTGCTCTTTGAATTCCCCTTCATGTGGTTGTTGACTTAGGCCATTGCACTTGCACTTCTATTTTTGGTTTCCAGTCCTAACCTTCTTTGCTTGCTTGATAAATCACTTGCGACTGCCTTGTTTATGCTTCCATGTTAACCTAGATATTGTAATCATCCTCATATGTGAAATGTTCAACCTTTAACATCATGAAGAAGCCCAGCCCCATGCCATCTTCTTCATTGTCATCTTCATCTTGAAAATCATCCTTCACTTGTACCTCCTTCATGTATGAATACTTGCAAAACAAAAGAAAAGAAGTAAAGTTTTACAAAAGAATAATCATTTGAACTTCTGATCCGAAATTTGAAAGGAACTAAAATGTGACACTTTCAGATTGTTGCAAATGATTTACATCTGTGAATCCCTAACATCCTAATTCCAACCATATGCATTCCAAGAAAGTCAGTTCTGATTTTCGATCTGAATTCTGATTGTTTTGGGTTTGGTATGACATTATCCCTTGAGTTTACACCCCTTTTAATTCTGAGATTTACACTTAATGCCTGATTTTTACTCCTCTAATGACCAGGTTCGCATGCCTCTTCTTCGTCTTCTTTGCACTTGATTTGCTTTTGATTTGAATTGGATTGTGATTGAAATGAATGCATTCGATCTGTCTTTATAGGTTCCTTTTCCAAAAACTCACTTGTTGTTGTTTGCAAGCCAACTTCAAATTGACTTTAAACGCTTTTGTTTGCATCTCCTTTACATTTCCAACAGCCCGACCTTCTCAAACACTTAAACACTTGATTTTGCAAATTAATATAACCAAACAAGCCAACCTCATATAGCATTTAAACATTTGAATTATATAACCTCCAAGCGCCAACCTAATGGTAATCCCGAATTCCACCTTAATCACATTGACTTTGTTAATGACTTCCTCAAAATTTAGTCCAATGAGAGGTCGGAAATTTGACCTTCCTTAGGATTTTCATTGAAATTAGAGTTGAGCAAACCATTAAGCCTCCAAGATCAGGTCAGAAATCCACTACATGATTGGATTTCTCCAAAAATGCAAATCGGATTTTCATTATCAGTTTGAAAATTGATCGAGTTAAGGGTCAAAATTTAGGCATTCATTATGAATTTTCATTGAAACTTGTCTAATGAGGGGTAGGAAATTCAACCCTCATTGGAAATTTGCCCCGAGCATTTTCAATTGCAAATGAGGATCTCAAAGGGGAGATCAGAAATTTGATGCTTGTTCAGAATTTGCTCACAACCTAGGTCGGAAATCAGGGGTTCATTTGGAATCTGCATGGAGATCAGGTCAGAAATCCACATGTTATTAGGATAAATACTCAAGATCTGGGCGGATTTTTTGTAAGTGTTTGATATTTTCCCCCGAAACAGATCGGATTTTGACGTTGCCTTCGGATTTTTCATCAACATGTAGGTCGGATTTTCACCATGCCTTTGGATTTTTCCTCAATTGCAAATCGGAAATCAGGAATCTGTTTGGATAAGCCACCATAGCCAGATCAGAAATTAGGCATTCGTTAAGACAAAATGCTTCATCCAAGTTAGAAATCCACCAAGTGTTTGGAATTTCCTCTCAAGGACAGGTCAAAAATTATCAACTTGTTTGGACAACCATCCCAAAACAAGTCAAAAACCAGACACTTGTTTGGATTTTCATTGAACACTCAATCTGATTTCCATTCTCACCAAGAATTTCACTCTAAGAGGAGGTCGGGTTTTGGCCATGTCTTGGGATTTTTGCTCAACAACAGATTGGAAATCAAGCCCTTGATTGGAATTTTCCCACTAGGAAATAGGGGTTTCACACTTGTTTGGATTTTCATCCAAGGCTGAATGCATTTCCTTGACACTTAAGGAATTTGATCAAAAGGAGGTTGAAAATTAGACAGGTGTTGGGATTTCAACTTGCAGATTGAGAGTTCCCTTACACTTTCATTCTTTCACTGCCCAAATGGTTCACTTCTCACCTCTTGACCTAGATCTATGTTGCCCAAATTTCCTTACTTCGTCAATCACCTAAGATTTGAAAAAAATTGCCAAACCAAGACTTGCCTAAGCAAACTACCAAACTACCAAGCAAAAGAGGAGGTCCCCATTTGCCATAGGGTGATGGTGTGAAAAGGTCACAACAAATCCCTTGAAGGTCGTTATGACCGTTTGAGTCAGTAGACAATTGAGCAGTTGCTTGTTGGCGGGTCACGATTCCTTGTAGGTCATTATGATCATTGATGTTAATAGAAATTTGGCAATTAGCCTATTGTTGGTTGTTAGACCAGTGAGTTGGTTGAACTATGTTGTTTATGTACAAGTAGAGTAAGGGTGGTGAATACTAACAGCACAAGAACTTGCTTGCATCTTTTTAACCTTGTCCACGGTGGCGCAATGCAGTCGCATGCGACCGTTAATTCACATGAACCAGATCATGTTCTAGTAAGATGGTCATACTAGTTAGGAGGTACCTATAGTGTGTGACTAACTAAGAGTTGTGTAGGTTCTAAACACCTGGCTTAGACGGCAATTAGGCCTAGCCCTATGTCTACACCATTGTGAAGGGTAGGGCCACTTCCACTAGGAAGTTGTGCGGGGGACCGCTGATCTATGGTTGGGAGGAAAAGCACCTAATGATACTCTCCCTCTCTCGGTAATGTCAAGGCTTGTAAGAGATTCCAGGATGGAAAAAAGAAACTGAAATCCCTCTCTCTCTTTTGTTATTGCATTTCTTTATGAAAGAAAAGAGCAGTTGAATTTATTATTTGGTAATGTTCCTGCACTTGTGAAAAGAATTTCACTTCGTTTTCAGTTGTTCGAAGTAATGGAAAGTGCAAATTTTATTTATCAGTTTGAACTTATCTTAATGGTGAAATTTGGCTGTTATTTTATTTTGAGATGGTTAGCATGTTACACTTCTAGTTTGTTGTTGTTTTCCCCAAAAGACATTGCTGCTATGGTCTACCATGTGTATATTTCTTAATTTAAATCTAAATAATAAATTTTGTACAAGACCAAAAAAAAACAGCTTGCCCGATAAGTAAGTTTTTGAAAATTACTTCACCAAAAGTATCCCATAAAACATCCATATATTTCTATGGTTATTTCCCAAACATCTTGAATTATGATATTATAGAGTCCCAAGGTTCAAAAATTATGATTGAGCAAACCCAATTTTGATTCAGACTCGACAATGTTGAGCTGCAGCTCATGGACCAGCTAGGACTCAAACCTAGGACCTTTCATTTGGTGCTGCTCATAAACAACATTGTCGGTGCTTGGGGCCCCTGGCTTAGTCTGCCTCTGATACCATATTGAACTACTACGCATGGACCAGCAGGAAATCGAGCTTAAGACCTTCCATTTGCTGCTGGAGTACTCTAACACTGAGCTACTGGCCCCTTTTGTGGCTAGTCCATCATTGGTCCAGGTGTGGCTTAGTAAAATCTTGGTAAATTAAGAAACACCAAAATTCATCAAAACTGGATAAAAATTTGGCATCTGACAAGCTTTCAGTTCATCGCCATGGGTTCCAGCTTGCAACTCACCTGCGAGTAAGTAAATGAGTCACTCGGCTGCAGTTGCTGTTAGAGGATTTTAAATCTATGTTATGAATTGTGGAAATCTAAAATTTATAGTCAATACAATTGTTCAACTTGCCAAAATATACATGATTCAGTTGTAATCTCTATATTTTCCGGCGGAATTTATCCAAAATACTATTTCTCATTTTCTGATCTTAAAAGATTCATCTAGCGTTTTATAATTTACAAACAATTCAGACAAAGGCAAGGGCAAAAGTCTCGACAACTTTGATCTAAGAGATACCCTTCGGTCGTGGCTAATCCAAACGCTGTTCAGAGAGGGTGAATTAACCAAATAAAAGATATCTAAAAGGGCAAAATAGAAACATTTATATACAGCAAAAAAAGGAACATACTTGAGGGTATCAAGGTTGGTGCAGACCTGCAGCCACTGCGCGGGATCTCCATACACGTGCTCTCTGCTAAACAAAGCCGCCGCTACGGCAGGCACGCGTGTGCGGTGCTTTACTAGCCAGTCAGTCTTGAGGATCCCATGGGGTTTCGAGGGCTGGATCATATGACCAGGAGCTTGCTCTTGTTTATCCTTTTTAGCAATAATAGAAACTTTCTCGAAATCCGGAAGAGCGAGGGTATTTATAGGGGGCTGCTCTGAGTGCAAGAAATTGGATATGATGGAATGCAGCTCCGGCACTCCTACCAGCGAGACCAACGCCACGGGAGGGGTTCGAAGCTCCTCGGGGTATTCCTCCATGGATTTAACACTGCTCTTTTATTCTTTCCTTTTTGTTCTTTCGTTCCCACGCCAGAGACCAATTTTTGTGAAATTTGTGTCAGCTTGTTCGCATTGTTCTCAATTTGGAATGTGAGTATCGGGCATTAGCGCATCTGCGGTGATCTGTGAAGAAGTGTAGCTGAATTTGCAGAGTTTGCCAGTCAGATGTCGATCTGGCCAGATATACAGGGTAGGTTTTATTGTATTCGAAACGATCGGGTGAAGACTTTTTGAGCGTTGTAACTTTGGATCTTACCGCTTTTCTAGAAGGGCACAGGAGCGCCCTACAAAACGCACCCCCAAAAAAAAAAATCTCAAACTTTTGTTTTTTAAGATTCGCGAAAATACATTGATTTTTTGGCAAAGTTTTTTTGGTTTTCTATTACAAAATATGTAGATCATAAAAAAATTGCTGAAAATTTAACAAAAATCTATTGCCTTTTGTAGGAGCTTAACTGCATCTTTTTAGAAGTGTTATAAAGTTAGGTCTGACCTAAAGTCTTTGGAGTTTCTATGTATAATAACTAGCACTTGTACCAAAAGGTACAATGGTTAAGCCGATAGTAAAATATACTATAGAAATTATTGAAGTTGTAGAATGTGAGATTTGAATTTTATTGTCATAATAATAAACATAATCAGATATTGAATATGAATTTTTTAACACATAATATGGATAAGAAGATCATTGAAATGATTTTGTAATTAATAAAGTGCAACAAGAACTTTCTAATTGTATTTACGTGTTAGTGGGTACAAGTGGCCTAAAAATAATGAAAAGTAAAAGCTGAAAAGTATATAAAAATAAAAAATGTCAAAATATCTGAATTCTCATGTAGAGAAAGAATAGAATGAAGTAGCAAGCTGAAAACCAAGAGCATAAAGTAAGAGATGAATTGTCTAAAATTCAAAGCTATGTCAATGTAAATCTGTTGGCATGAACTGAGAACTGAAATTTCTGTGCAGAATTGCTAGAAAGAACTAGTCTTTCTTCATGCTTGAAAAATTGTACAAACTTATAATACAGAGAAAGAGTGATGTGTAAGTTGGTCTTCAATATTTCATCCACATTAGCTCTGAATATGTGCAAATTATTAGCATCATGCTACATTTTTGAAAACTGAAATTTACATTTACCAGCAGAAAGCTTGGCCAAGTCATAAGACATGAGGCTACTTGCAGTTGGTATATAACTTGTAGTCAAAATATGTAGATATTCTTTCAGTCACATGTCTGTGAGTTTTTGTTGGTGTCCCAATGCAAAAATGGCTCCTGCTGCAACTATTTCTTTGCTCTGGCCTATTGCCACCAATATAGGATCTTCAAACGAATAGACAAAAGATAGAAGTACTATGGTTTTAAGCATTATAGTGATGGCACCATAGGGTTGTCCACACACTGTCTATACTGTACTTGACATTCCAAAGTACAAAAATTATTATAGAAACTTATTAAATGAAGAATTTGTTGATAAAGTTAAAAGGAAACATGATATTTCTAGTAAAATATTTAATTAGATTTAAAAATAAAAATCAAAGAATGCTAATTGCCTCCCGCAGAACAGGGGAGTGCGAAATAGGGGAATAAGTGACTTGAGAGTAATCTCACCAAACTATGCAAATAAATGAAATAATTTTTTTCTCTCTGTCCCCAAAGATCACTCGCTAGCCCTCTTTATATTTCAGAAAATCTTAGAGATGGAGCTTTTTCTCTGCTACGCAAACAAGTAGGAACTTTTTAATCGAGTAGAATTCTATGAATTCTTCAACTTTTTGCTCGAATCAACAATTATGTAGTACAAGAATTCCTCTGATTACGAAAATAAAAGCATACCTTATTTTCGTCAATATCACCGAAGGTGTTTGAAGGGATTTTGGACTAGGTGAAAAAAGAGAACAATCCAAGAACAACAATGGCAAAATGGTTTTGTATGTTACGTATTTGCAAAGAGGGCATACATACGACCTATTTTAAGTGGTTATTATATTACATTAATAGGAATGATTGCAGTGGCAGTAAACATAGAAAATTACATCAACTACATACGCATCTAATCAACAATTGTGGCTAACTTCAAGTATTGGGTGTATGCCTAAATTGCAAATTTTGAAGATTATTTACACCATAAAACCTAAAAGGTTACCTAGAAAAATCAGGTCAACAAAATGGATGGAGATCTCTATTGGGTAAAAGGGGAACTGCATATAGAGGGAGACATGGATTAAATTGAAACCATATTAGAATCTTGAGGAAGCAAATTTATTTGAACATAAATCACCAAAATACAAATACAGAAATTGCAGAAGAAACCAGTTAATACCTGTATGCTGCGACACCTTTGGTAAACGAAGAGTCTAGTGAGGTTTCTTGCTGCCATTATTTATAGCGCAAATGGGTAATGATAATTCAGTGAGGAGGGGATAATGGATTGACGGGGTAATGAGTATTCAGTTGCTTATTTAATGAGCAACTAAACATGTAAGAACATAGAAGCTGCCCATTTAATGATCATCTGAATGCCCATAATGGGCCTTAACCTAAACATTTCGTACCATGTCGTCCAAAATCTCAGCAAACAAAAAATTGGAAAACTTTGTCGGCCCCTGCTTTTTATCGGATTTTTTATTTCGTATCAGACAATTCCATCTAGGTGATGCCCACATAAAAAAGCCTATCGGCTTAATTAATTTAAAGTTTGAGTGTCTTTGGAGTTTCTATGTATAATAATTAATTTAAAGTTTGAGTCAATTAGCTAGTAACGATTTAAACTAGTTTAAAGATTAATAATTTTTAAATTTATACAAATAATTATTTCATTAAAAAATAAAATAAAAAAATTATTACAATAAAAAATATATATGATATCAATGTGAGTAGATTTCCACAATCCTTGAAATTTTAGCTGCTAGTGCTTATGGATTTGATTGTGCATGTAGTTTTTGCATCAACGTTTCGGACCACACCTTATGATCCATCATCAGGATGAAAGAGAGCATAAATAATTGCATCAACATTGAGCACGAATAATAAATTATTTGTGCTCTCTTACATCCTGATGATGGATCACGGAGTGTGATCTGAAACATTGATGCAAAAACTACAAACACAATCAAATCCAAAAGCAAATTATTTGTGCTCTCTTTCATCCTAATGATGGATCACGGAGTATGATCTAAAATGCTGATGCAAAAACTACATACATAATCAAATCCAGAAGCACTAGCAACTAAAATTTATGATATTATTTATCAAATATATAGATTAGATTTTAAAATATTTATATGAAATGTAAAATATATAAATATCAATGTATTAAAAATATATATTTAAATATTTATATTCATTGATGAAAATATAAATACAAAGAAAGAATTATAAAGACATTATGATAAAATATATAAATTTAGCCACATATATAGAGATGGCAACAATGTGGTAGATGGTTTAGCCAAGAATGCATCAGATGCCTTGTCATAAGTTCTCCTCTCATTTGAGTAATGTTAGCCTCGAGAGAAATTACTTTCGAACACCTACTCCATAGATTATTGGCATGCTTGTGACACACATTTTTTGTATGGGAAATGGAGCTAGAGCCTCTGCATTGAGAGTGCTTAGAGAATGATTGGTGTGAGATTCGATGATTAAGTTATCATACCTTTTCTCATGTGGTTTTTCCTACCTCACTCATGTGATATTGTGTTTGGTTGTGTGTCACATGGAGAAAGGACAATTGGTGGCTAAGCTTAACAAACTCACCTCAAGTGAATTTGATAATGATAGAATATTGTTAGCGATCTTAGATATTAGGATGTTTGCATTATGATTATAAGTGAGAATTTTTAGAATAAAAGCTCACCTCTCCATTTTCAGTTGTTCATTCCTACGATAGTGACATGTGTCCCTAGTGCCTTTTGTTGCTTAAGGGTGGTAGTGACAGTAATGGATATAGAAAAATGGCATTCCTTGGTGAATGCTCAGATAATTGATAGGCTCCATCATATTTTTTAAGATGAATTATTGCCTAGTTTTGCATGCTCTTAGAATGACGTTCCAAACATAGTATATATGGGTTGACCATCAACATTGAGTAAAATTGGAAGTTGTGGTGATTTTTTGGCATCTACATTGGATGTGAATAAAATAAAGGAGATGGATCAAAGGCTTTGCAAGAAATTGGTGAATGGGAAGCTACTAGGTGAGTTGGATGATGTTCTGGAAAATATTGATGGTAATTTGGGCCGTTTTATACCTAAATACTTTGATGTTGTTTGTAGGAATGGGTGGAGGTGTACAAATATCTCATTGTTCATAATCTAAACCCTTTAGTGGCTCCACATTGTAAGAAGTGGTGAATCATAGCACATTTCCTCCCTAAAGCTCATGTTCAGCCTGGAAGAAGAAGAAAGAGATGGTTGATTGCAAAGCTATATTAGAAAGGAGGGCTTGATGAGTTTTGACAAGAAAGTTTGGGTTCTCAAATGGAGAGTGAGGAGAGTATTGGTGTGGGGAAGGCTAGAGGCAAGCGCACTTTGGAGGTCTTGTCAGACTTATCGAGGACACCTAGCTTTTTGAAGGATCATGTAGATTGCAACATAGATTATGTATATGTTGATCCCTAAGAAGCTCATGCCAAAATAAGGGCAGTTGAGAAGCTCTACATATGGGAGACTTGATGCACTATGCAGAACAACCTCTAGGATTTTGGAAGCTAACTCTTCTTGGTTTTTATTTTTGGGAGAAGGGACAGAAGAGAAACTGGGAAATGGCTAACTTAAGGCAATTTTCAAAGCTTTCACAAACCTTTGAGCCTCTTTTAAGAAATAATAAGAACAAGAACCTCCAAAAGATTGGGCACAAAATGCCACACTCTTAATTATTGGAGAGAGAAAAGGATGCAAAAGTTGGATTGACACAATTGCAAAATATTTAGCTCTCTCTCTCTCTCTCTCTCTCTCTCTCTCTCCCTCCTCTCTCTCTCTCTCTCTCTCTCTCTCTCTCTCTCTCTCTCTCTCTCTCTCTCTCCTCTCTCTCTCTCTCTCTCTCTCTCTCTCTCTCTCTCTCTCTCTCTTTGTGTGTGTGTGAGAGAGAGAGAGAGAAACACTTGTTAAGGCTCATAGGATTTGTTCCTATTATCTTGTTGAAATAATTATCCTACAATAATTTTGCTCATAAAATGGCATAGTATAACCCTAGATCACACATATTGAAAGAGTATAAAACATGGTTCAATAAATTTTGCATCTATCATGACATTATAAAAGCCAGAAATAAAAAGTGATAGCTACGTCCGTCTAAAATGACACAGAGCTCAAAATCATCCAAAAAATCAAAGTAAACACACAGTAAAGGCAAACTAAGCATAATTTGATGTGCTTCCTTTATTGATTGCGTGAATACAAAGCTAAGGTTTTTGAGGATGATACAGTAATTATTTTCTAAGTGTTCTTCAAAGAAGTAAACCAAAGACTTTGGGAAAACACCTCCAAAAGAAAAGCTCTAAAAAGGGACTCTTAAATCTCAATCTATCCAAAGTTGCTTATTACAATGCACCCTTGGACTTATATAGGGAAAAAGATTCTCTCGAGTTGGAACTCGTAAATATGGTTGTAAAGTGCCTCTACAAATTTGGCGCATGCAGAAAAAGATAGTATTCTAAAAAGGTTCTAGCAAAGGCGATGATATTGCAAACCAAAAAGGTGATATGCTTTTTAGGAATTGAATGTGTCTTGGGATGCACCATAACATAGAAACGTAACAACCTCCACTAAAAGGTGTGGACCTCATCATCTTCTCGAAAAACATAAAGATCCAATATCTGTCACATGGGCGGGAGTTTTTAGAGCTTCTCCCTTCGAAGATGGATGAAGGGTGTGTTGTGTTAACATGTGGTACGTTGGTGAGCTTGCTTGAAGATTTCCTTTGAGTGCTTCTAGGATTTAGCATGATACTAGGTTATCCCAAGTTTTGCAGGTTCACAACTTCTTGTTTGCTTTATCACTTTTGCACTACTCATAAAGGTTTTGGTAGATAGCATCTATAGTATACAAAGCCATGCTCCCTAGTAAAAAACAAAAATGTAGTATTTCATTATGGGTGGTTAGGTTGGGGTTATGGGTAATACTATATATGTATAGTAGACTGCTCCAATTTTTTTCAAGGAGCCTATAATATTGGAGGGTATAATTTCCATAATATATTCTTAGTCCTCCATTTTATCTCTTTGAGACTTGCAATGGTAGTCATATTAATTTCAATATAGGAGTAGGTCATTTTAGGGTTATGGAGAGTAGAATAATATTCAAAGTCGTGGCGACCAGAAGAACATGCAAAGATCAAATCAAACTGATAGACCTTTAAGGAGGATGACAAGATGGGAAAGAGAGATAAAGACATATGGAAGAGGAAGATAGAGAGCTTGAAGAACTAGAAGCAAAGTTTGCAAAAAAAATGGAGTATAGAGCCTTTGCTACTAGTAAGTAGAAAGGAAAGATATTTTTTAAATGTTTTTCTTATGGTAAAGTAATACATTTTGCATCTAGATGTCCTAATAGAATTCCTAAGTACAAATATGAGCCCAATCCTAGGGAAAGATTTTATTATACTCTTGATGATGAAGGTGTTACTAATGAAGATTCTAATTAATATGATAAGGATGATGATGAGTTCACATTCATTTCCATTAAGGTAGATAATAAACTTGTATCTGATATTGTAATGACTAACGATGTTGTTGAAGAAAAATATTTGACTGCTTAGGTTGAGAAAGAAGACAAATGGGTGATTGACAGTGGATGCTCTCACCACATGACTTGAGACAAGAGAAAATTTGTAAGCTATGAGAAGTATGAAGGTGGAGAAGTGAAATGTGCAGACAACTTTGGTGGTAAGATAAAAGGTAGAGGTTCTATTACTTTGGATGGAAAAAATAACACTAATGACGTCTTATATGTGGAAGGTCTGAAACATAATCTTCTTAGTGTTGGTTAACCGATGGACAAGGGCTATGGATTTCATTTAAAGGAAGATATGTGAAAAAGCTTTAATGATTATGGAAAGAAGATTGTTGTTGGATTCAAAATAAGAGGTAACATGTTTCTGTTGAATTATGGACATAGGACTTGTTTGATTGCTCAAGTAGATGAAAGTTAGTTATGCCATAAAAGATTGTGTCATATCAATTTTGTCAATATAGTGGGTATATGAGTGGGTATATGTTCCACTTCTGATGTTAGAGATTTTCCTTTGATAAAGATGTCTTCCAATATCTTTTTAAAGGAAAGTCAATTGGGTAAGAAAACTAGATCTACTTTTCACTCTGAGAAAGTGAACTCCAATAGATTGCATGATCTTGTTCATGTTGATTTGTGTGCTCCTAATAAGATAATAAGTCTACAATGTGATAGATGTTTCATGTTATTGATAGATGACTACTCTAAGATGGTATGGGTAACTTTATTGAAAGAAAAATTTGAGGCTTAAATAACATTTTTAAAGCCTACAAAGCATTGGTTGAGAATGAGGCGGGCCTAAATATCAAGAGGGTGAGATAATATAGAGGTAGAGAATTCACATCAAATGAGTTCAACTCATTTTGTGAAATGAATGGCATCAAGAGGGAGTCATCTACTCCAAGAACTCCATGACAAAATGGTGTAATAGATAAAAATAACAAAGTAATTGTAGAGGCAGTAAGGACCATGATGTTTGAGAAGATTGTTCCTTAGATTTTTTGGAGAGAAGTTGTGAGCACTACAATCTACACTCTCAATCGTGCACAAATCAAAGATGGGACTAGTAAGACACCTTATTAGCTTTGGTGTGGACGTATTCCTACTATTAATTAGTTCAATATTATTGATAGCAAATGTTATATAAAAATAGATGAGGATGTTAGTAAGTTTGATGCAAGGTGTGATGAGGGTTTAATTCTAGGTTACTCTACCAAAAGCACAACTTATAGGTACTATAACAAGAGATTGAAGAAATTGGTAGAGAGCACTAATGTTAAGATACATGAAATCCTTGAAAACTTGACAAGATGTAGTGAAAGTAAGTATCAAAAAGATAGTGATTATCAAAGGGAACTACAACAAGTTCCCAACACAAATATGAGCATGATAGAGAGCGCAAAAGATGAGGCCTATACAAGTGGTGAGGATGAAGAAGCTAAGAAATCTAAAAGAAGGCAGAAGACTACAAGATATGTGAGATTGAGTCATAATGAAGAATAGATCGTTGGTGATAAAAATAAAGGAGTTCAGACAAGAAGAAGAGTTGCATAGAATCAGGTATGCTTGATGTCTCATACTAAGCCTAAGGATGCAAAAGAAGCCTGTCAAGATTATCACAAGATTAAGATGTAATTGAATAATTATCACAGACTGAAAAGAATCAACTTTGTTTAAAATTAGAAGTTGACTCAAATGATGATGATTGGACCAGAACTATCAAGGAAGAGATTACTACTATAAACAATCACGTTGAGAAGCTCATGCTTAGAGAAACTACACTCAAGGTGATACTTGAGAATGACATAAATGGTGTTAGATATGTAAAAAGTGAGATTGGATCAAGATTGAAGAGCAAGAAAAATGTCTTCCATCTGAGTAATGAAGGAATAAAGTATCATATTGAACAAAGTTAGACCAAATCATACAAAAGAAGAGAAGGAATCAATATTAAAGATGTGTTGCACCAACAATATCTAAATCAAATGCAGAGAGTGGAAAATAAAAGATGAAGCTTAAGCAAGAAAATAAGGAACAATGCTAAAGTCATAAGTGAAGCCAATGATATCAAGGTATGAAACATTAAATCATTATAAAGATAGTCACTTATTTTTTTAGTCTAGTATAAGATAGTCTGATTCTTTCAAAGGAAAATTAGATGAACAAAGTGTCTGTATACCTTTTGGAATGCAAAAGGAAGGGATAATAGATATAGCAGTAAATGAAAAAAGATCTACAAGTTGTGTTAACCTCAAAGTTCAAAATAAGAGGGAGTTTGATGTCAAAAAAAACTCAAGGAGAATGAAAGTTAGGAGTTAGTTGGAGAAAATTGTAAGGAATGGGAACACTGAGAGGGGGGGGTGAATTAGTGTTTTATACTTTTACTTTTTCTTTACTCTTGAATCTTAACTTTATTGCTTAAACTCTGAACTGAGTATCAAAGCAAGTAAAACAAACATCCACAACACATAACACCAAATATGATTACGGGGAAACCAAAATAGGTAAAAACCCTAGTGGGAATTGACACCCACTAAGAACTACACTAGTGTTTTATGATCCCTATTAGAAGATCTTGCAACCCTGATAGGAGTTGTTCTTTACAATGATTTTAGTATAGTGACCTGGTCAAGGGTCAAACCCTGTTAGTTGTCTTCTACAATAACCCTGTTAGGGGTGGGGACACACTATCCTAGAGCCCACTGCTCAAGTGGTGAAGGCTATAACCTTCTGGATCTCAGAAACACACTATATCTGCAAGGTGAACTGTTGTTGTGACACTACTTGTCTGATTAGTTCCTTTTGTGCGCTTATGCTTTAGCCTCTTATAAAGCACTACAACATTCTAACTGCTCTTTGCATACTCTTTTATGCTTCTACCGATCTCTATATCTCATGCCATGCTTAATTATAAGGGTGCATGTCTTATTTGTATGCGCATACAAAACTCTTCATCAAGTCAGCCTATAACTAATTACATATAACACTTCCAATTGAATTGGCTCAAGCATGTTTACATTTAATCATATTAACATGTCTATGATCTAAATACAATAGGCACATAGCCTTTACAAAATAATATTACAAGCGCCAATCAAATTAAAAACAGTTGGCTCCATGCTCTGTTCTATTCTACCGCTCACTGTCTGTGTCACTTCATCTGACTATAACTTCCTCATATTGACCCATATCATCATGCCCTATTATAATTAGCATGAATACATAATTAGAAGCTTATATTCAAGGGGGCATGTCATAACTCTATCATATGAACGTGCGTTGATGCTCTGTTCATCTGGTGCTCTACCAATTGTCATGTCTTTCATAATTAGCCATATTTTGATCTTATGAGTAAGTGCACCACTCCAAAACACCATATGACTTTTTTGTCATAATGACAACACTATATATTAGTCATATAAAATAGTATAGTCAACTTTCCAACAATCTCCCCCTTTGTCATTAATGGCACAAAGTTACTAACTGTCTCCTTATACAAAAAAATTTCTAATACATACTCTAACTTATATCTCCTCTTTTTCATCATATACAAGACTCCATATTCTCTCTTCTACATACTATACTCCCCCTTTGACATTAATGACAAAGGTGTTCAAAAAATGTATCTACAAGTACTTACATAATTAAAACATCCAAGTAGGCTATCTGAAGGTTTGCAATCTCATTCTACCAAAACTTCTTCAACGAGTCTATTGTCTGGAGATGGGCGCACAAAGCATATATCAAATTTTCCATCTTCTCCAAATCTTTACTCGGACCTTGATCATATGTCACCACAGTGGCATCAATCTCCTTGATGTTCTAGTTCAATACATCTAATGAAGGCACAAGAGCATTTCTTAGTTGTGTTTGCCTTGCCCTTATCTTGGACATTTCTTTCTTTGCCTTCTCTATTTTGTCCACTTGTCCCTGGTATACATTGTTACACATGTTTACATCTCTAGAGGGGTCTTCTACTGATTTCCTCACTTTATCTATCATAGCTTCTGGTTCCTAAATTTTCTTGTAGAGGTCTACAGTCAGCTTGTCTTGGTTCATGCAATCTGCTATGATTTTCCTTCCTTTCGCTATAATTTCTTTCAATGAAGCTTCACCAACCTTCAGAGAGTTGAGGTCAAGTGCAAAGTTTTTAGTTAGCTCATTCAATCTTTTCTTGAGATACTTCTCTTCTACTACCTTAGTTGTTGATTCTTCTAGGTAAGAGAAGTTTGCCTTGAAGCTTGTTAGGATGGTACTGACAGCATCCATATAATGCCTTTATTACCTTCTTCTCTACTAGCAGTAAATTATTCAGGATATTTACTAATTCAAAAAACAAAGGATTCCTCATCACTTGTTTCTCCTTGGCCTTCTCCATACAAAGGACACCGATCTTGATTAGGTCTTCTTCTCCCCAAGAGTCCAAGCTTGTAGTGTCAGGAGTCAAACTTGACAACAATGTTGTTGATGGCATGGGAGTGATAGGTATGTTTTCCATCACTTCTATTTTTATCTTTGCAAGCATTTCAATAGAGGGTTCATTTGTTGGTTCCTTTTCTTTCTCTTCTTCTTCTTCTTGTCCTATTATATCCTCAATCAACACATCTTCTTGTTTCTTAGGTGAATTGTCACCACATAGTATTTCTACCTCTTATGTACTTACAAAGGCTTCCTCAAATTTGTCTAAGTCTTTCTCAGCGGCCGCCATTGATATCTCCACATTATCAATCATTATTGTGGCATCTTCTTGTGTTCCAGGCATGGGCACAAACTTTGTTTCCTTTGTAGGCACTGTCAATGTGGGTATTCAATCCTACAGACATATTGTTGGTGCATTTGTGACCTATGTTGCTTTGGCTTTCTTAGAAAGTGCTTTGGTGATGGGTGCAGATGTAGGTTGCATGTGTTGTTCAAGGAACACCTTCTCAAAGGCTTTTTCTATTTCCTTAGCTATCAGCTTGTAATCCTTGTTCATTATGTGCAATCCTCTCATCTTTGTCCTTAGGTGAAGCTTCACCAAATCCATTAACAAGGTCTTTTCTTCCATTTAAAGCATTGGCAAATTGTCATCCAGTGTCTTTTCTCTTGTTTTGATGTCTTCTTCAGCAGCTTGTCTTTTCAAAGTGTCCAAGATATCCCATACTTTATCTGGGATGACTATTTTCAATTCTAGCATAGTCCTCTTAAATTTGATCAACACCTCATGGATCTTAGACTTGTTAATCTCATGATATCTATCATAAAACTTAGATATATGATCAAGTCTACCTTCATCAACCACTCTTGATCTCAACACTTGTAAACTTGGTAAGAATACTACCTCAGGAGGTGGTTGCACATTTTTGCCTCTGCTTCTTGTGGCTCTTGTTGATGGGTGGCTTGTAGATGTTTGCTTCTTCCTTTTAGGCATCATAGGAGATGCTTAAGTGGATTCCAAGTCAATTGTGTCTGTGGGTGCAGGACTGATATCTTTTGTTTTACTCTCTTTTTCCTTTGGATCATCAGTTTTCTCAATTTTTACTTTCTTCATCTTAGGATCATCAATCTTCTCTATCTTTGCTTCCACAATGGATACACTCTCAATTTTCATAGCTATCTTTGCTTCTCTAGCTTTATCTAGGTCTTCTTGGGTCATGCCATGGATCTTCAAAATTTTAGAGGTGATTTTGGTGGCTTTCCTCTTGGTTTCAACACTGTTTAGGACTGCATCAACTTGTCTAGTCTTCTCCTCATATGTTCCCCATCTTGGCTCATTGGGATCTTTGGGCACCAATAGTAATACTTGTGAATAAGCTTCCAAAACTTGCTCCTCCACTTCATAGCCAAGTGGATGAATCCACTTAGTTCTAGGCTCAACAACCTCCATACAGGTTATGTCTATCTCCACCATGAAACAAATATTGTCCTTATACTTTTCAACTATGCTTTTAGGTATCCTATACCTCATTTTCATCTTTATCCTAAATGTTTTTAACTCTAACTCCATATAATCTTTTAGTGTACTCTCATTTGATGCCTTAAGAGATATTTGTGGCATTGTAGGTAAACTTTTGTCAAGGTATAAGTCTGATACTTTCCCAACTATATGAAAGTACATATAGATTATCAAAGACCCAAACCTAAATATCTTGGTCTTGTCATGCTTGATTGCCCTGATGTTGTCCATCAAGTGTGTGCGCAAGATCTCACACAAGTTTAATTCTCCATTTTCTCTCACCAATCTGATGGTTGCAAGAATAGTGGCTGCGGACACACTATTGACCCTGTTTGCATGTTGAAATCTGTATCCAAGTATCATAGACATCAATTTGATGTCTTTCTCCTCAATTGGTTCAATTATCATCCCATGCTTATCACTCCAGGATTTGCAGGCTTTCTCAACCAATTTTCTAACATCTTTACCAACTAGAAGAATGTCGACTATCTTTGATAGACCTGTCATCTCATAAATGAGATCAGCTGTGATTCTAACTAGAACTTCACTTATCCAAAATAGGTCATCATGTAACCTTCTCAATAAGATCTTAATCCATTTGGATTGATAAAACTCATATGTTGTAGCATACTCAATGATTGGGTGATTCTCAAGGTGCGGGAACTCTTCAGTGAATGTTTTGTCCAGATTCATCATGGTTTCTAGGTGCGACCTAATCCTGCCCAAACCAACCAGTTTCTTCTTGCAATACACATATGCACATATGTCTTCTATGTGTATAACACCTATTGGGGCTCTTGAAAAGGCTCCTTCTAGGTCATCTAGGGTGGACTTGAAGGGATGTTTCTTTAACACATATATTTTCCTTTTAGCAACATCAAATACAACTGGTGTAGCCATGACTTACTTGATTTATTGCTTCATTGAGGTTTCCTAGGTTTTATGGATTGTCAATTGGGTAAGAAAACTAGATCTACTTTTCACTTTGAGAAAGTCAACCCTGATAGATTCCTTGATCTTGTTCATGTTGATTTGTGTGCTCCTAATAAGATAATAAGTCTACAAGGTGATAGATGTTTCATGTTATTGATAGATGACTACTCTAAAATGGTATGAGTAACTTTATTGAAAGAAAAATTTGAGGCTTAAATAACATTTTTAAAGCCTACAAAGCATTGGTTGAGAATGAGGCAGGTCTAAAGATCAAGAGGGTGAGATCATATAGAGGTGGAGAATTCACATCAAATGAGTTCAACTCATTTTGTGAAATGAATGGCATCAAGAGGGGGTCATCTACTCCTAGAACCCCATGAAAAAATGGTGTAATAGATAAAAATAACAAAGAAATTGTAGAGGCAATAAGGACCATGATGTTTGAGAAGATTTTTCCTTAGATTTTTTGGAGAGAAGTTGTGAGCACTACAATCCACACTCTCAACCATGCACAAATCAGAGATGGGACTAGTAAGACACCTTATGAGAATTGGTGTGCACGTATTCCTACTATTAATTAGTTCAATATTATTGGTAGCAAATGTTATATAAAAATAGATGAGGATGTTAGTAAGTTTGTTGCAAGGTGTGATGAGGGTTTAATTCTAGGTTACTCTACCAAAAGAAAAGCTTATAGGTACTATAACAAGAGATTGAAGAAATTGGTAGACAACACTAATGTTAAGATACATGAAAGCCTTGAAAACCTGACAAGATGTAGTGAAAGTAAGTATCTTAAGGATAATGATTATCAAAGGGAACTACAACAACTTCTCAACACAAAACTAAGAATGATAGAGAGCACAGAAGATGAGGCCTATATAAGTGGTGAGTATGAAGAAGCTAAGAAATCTAAAAGAAGGCAGAAGACTACAAGATATGTGAGATTGAGTCATAATGAAGAATAGATTATTGGTGATAAAAATAAAGGAGTTCAAATAAGAAGAAGAGTTGCAAAGAATCAGGCATGCTTGATGTCTCATACTAAGCCTAAGGATGCAAAAGAAGCCTGTCAAGATGGTTGCTAGATTGAGACAACTGAATAATTATCACAGACTGAAAAGAATCAACTTTGTTTAAAATTAGAAGTTGACTCAAATGATGATGATTGGACCAGAACTATCAAGGAAGAGATTACTACTATAAACAATCATGTTGAGAAGCTCATGCTTAGAGAAACTACACTCAAGGTGATACTTGAGAATGAGAGAAATGGTGTTAGATATATAAAAAGTGAGATTGGATCAAGATCGAAGAGCAAGAAAAATGTCTTCCATCTAAGTAATGAAGGAATAAAGTTTCATATTGAACAAAGTTAGACCAAATCATACAAAAGAAGAGTAGGAATCAGTATTAAAGATGCGTTGTACCAACAATATCTAAATCAGATATAGAGAGTGGAAAATAAAAGATGAAGCTTAAGAAAGAAAATAAGGAACAATGCTAGAGTCATAAGTGAAGCCAATGATATCAAGGTATGAAACATTAAATCATTATAAAGATAGTCACTTATTTGTTTAGTCTAGTAGAAGTTAGTCTGATTATTTCAAAGGAAAATTAGATGAACAAAGTGTTGGTATACCTTTTCAAATGCAAAAGGAAGGGATAATAGATATAACATTAAATGAAAAAAGATCTACAAGTTGTGTTAACCTCAAAGTTCAAAATCAGAGGGAGTTTGATGTCAAAAAAAATTCAAGGAGAATGAAAGTTAGGAGTTAGTTGGAGAAAATTATTAGGAATGAGAACACTGGGGGGGTGGGGGGGTGAATCATTGTTCTATACTTTATTACTTTTTCTTTACTCTTGAATCTTAACTTTATTGCTTAATTACTGAACTGAATATCAATGCAAGTAAAACAAAAATCCACAACACATAATACCAAATATGATTACGGGGAAACCCAAATAGGTGAAAACCCTGATGGGAATTGACACCCACTAAGAACTGCACTAGTGTTTTATGATCCCTATTAGAAGATCTTGCAACCCTGTTAGAAGTTGTTCTTTACAATGCTTTTAGTACAGTGACCTGGTCAAGGGTCAAACCATTTTAGGATTCTCTTATAATAACCTTGTGAGGGGTGGGGACTCACTTTCCTAGAGGTAACTGGTCAAGTGGTGAAGGCTACAACCTTCTGGATCTCAGATACACAATATATCTACAAGGTGAACTATTGTTGTGACACTACTTGTCTGATCAGTTCCTTTTGTGTGCTTATGCTTTAGCCTCTTGTAAAGCACTAAAACAATCTAAATTCTCTTTGCATACTCTGCTATGCTTCTACCAATCTCTATATCTCATGCCATGCTTAATTACAAGGGTGCATGTCTTATTTATGTGCGCATACAAAACTCTTCATCAAGTCGGCCTATAACTAATTACATATAACGCTTCCAATTTAATTGGCTCAACCATGTTTACATTTAATCATATTAACATGCCTATGATCTAAATACAATAGGCGCATAGCCTTTACAAAACAATATTACAAGTGCTAATCAAAATAACAACAGTCGGCTCCATGCTTTGTTGTATTCTATCGCTCACTGTCTGTGTCACTTCATCTGACTATAACTTCATCATACTGACTCATATCATCATGCACTATTAGACTTAGCATGAATACATACTTAGAAGCTTATCTTCAAGGGAGCATGTCATAACTCTGTCATACGCACGTGCGTTGATGCTCTATTCATCTGGTGCTTTGCCAACTGTCATGTCTTTCATACTTAGCCATATTTTGATCTTATGAGTAAGTGTGCTAAGTCCAAAACACCATATGACTTTGTTTCCATAATGAAAACACTATATATTAGTCATATACAATAGTATATTCAACTTTCCAACAATCTCCCCCTTTGTCATTAATGGCAACAAAGGAATATGGCGAAGTTACTAACTGTCTCCTTATACAAAAAAATTTCTAATACATACTCTAACTTATATCTCCAATTTTTCATCATATACAAGACTCCATATTCTCTCTTCTACATACTATGCTCCCCCTTTGACATTAATGAAAAAGGTGTTCAAAAAATGTATCTACAAGTACTTACATACTTAATACATCTGGGTAGGCTATCTGAAGGTTTGCAATCTCATTCTGCCAAAACTTCTTCAATGAGTCTATTCTTTGGAGATGGGCACACAAAGCATATGTCAACTTTTACATCTCCAAATCTATACTCAAACCTTGATCATATGTCACCATAGTGGCATCAATCTCCTTGATGTTCTGTTTCAATTCATCTAATGAAGGCACAAGAGCATTTCTTAGTTGTATTCACCTTGCCCTTATCTTGGACATTTCTTTCTTTGCCTTCTATATTTTGTCCACTTATCCCTGGTATACATTATTATACATGTTTACATATTTAGAGGGGTCTTTTAATGATTTCCTCACTTTATCTATCATAGCTTCTGGTTCTTGAATTTTCTTGTAGAGGTTTGCATTCAGCTTGTCTTGGTTCATGCAATCTGCTATGATTTTCCTTCTTTTTGTTGTAATTTCTTTCAATGAAGCTTGACCAACCTTCAAAGAGTTGAGGTCAAGTGCAAAGTTTGCAGTTAGCTCATTCAATCTTTTCTTGAGATACTTCTCTTCTGCTACCTTAGCTACTGATTCTTCAAGGCAATAGAAGTTTGCCTTGAAGCTTGTAAGGATGGTACTGACATCATCCACATAATACACTTTTGTTACCTTCTTCTCTACTGGTAGTAGACTATTCATGATATTTACTGATTCAACAAACAAAGGATTCCTTATCACTTGTTTCTCCTTGGCCTTCTCCATAGCAAGGACACTGATCTTGATTAGGTCTTCTTCTCCCCAAGAGTCCAAGCTTGTAGTGTCAGGAGTCAAACTTGACAACAATATTGTTGATGGCATGAGAGTGATAGGTGTATTGTCCATCACTTCTATTGTTATCTTTGTAGGCATTTCAATAGAGGGTTCATCTGTTGGTTCCTTTTCTTTCTCCTCTTCTTCTTCTTTCTCCTTTTCTTTTTGTTTATCCTCTTCTTCTTCTTGTCCTGTTATATCCTCAATCAACACATCTTCTTGATGCTTAGGTGAATTGTCACCACATAGTATTTCTACCTCTTGTGTAGTTATAAAGGCTTACTCAAATTTGTTTAAGTTTTTTTTAGTGGCCACCATTGATATCCCCACATTATCAATAATTATTGTGGCATCTTCTTATGTTCCGTGCATGGGCGCAGACTTTTTACCTCTATAGGCACTATCACTATGGGTATTGAATCTTGCGGACCGGTTTCTAGTACATTTTTTACCTTTGCTACTTTGGCTTACTTAGCAGGTGCTTTGGTGATAGGCGCAGATGTAGGTTGCATGCGCTATTCAAGGAACACCTTCTCAAAGGCTTTTTCTATTTCCTTAGCTATCAACTCATAATCCTTGTTCATTATGTGCAATGTTCTCATATTTGTCCTTAGGTGCAGCTTCACCAAATCTATTAACAAGGCCTTTTCTTCCACTGAACACACTGGCAGATTGTCATCCAGTGTCTTTTCTCTTATTCTTATGTCTTCTTCAGCAACTTGTCTTTTCAAAGTGTTCAAGATATTTGATACTTTATTTGGGATGATTGTTTTTAGTTCTAGCACAGTCCTCTTAAATTTGATTATATGTTTGATCAACATCTCACGGTCTCAGACTTATCAATCTCATGATATGTATCATAAAGCTTAGATATCTGATCAAGTCTTCCTTCATCAACCACTCTTGATCTCAATACTTGTAAACTCGGTAAGAATCCTACCTCAGGAGGTGGTTGCACATTTTTGCCTCTACTTCTGGTGGCTCTTGCTGATGGGTGGCTTGTAGCTGTTTGCTTCTTCCTTTTAGGCATCATAGGAGATGCTTCAGTAGATTCCAAGTCAATTGTATCTGTGGGTGCAAGACTAATATCTTCTATTTTATTCTCTTTTTCCTTTGGATCATCAATTTTCTCAATTTTTACTTTCTTCATCTTAGGATCATCAGTCTTCTCTATCTTGTCTTCCAAAGTGGATGCACTCTCAATTTGCATAGTTATCTTTGCTTCTATAGCTTTATCTAGGTCTGCTTGGGTCACACCATGGATCTTCAAAATCTAAGAGGTGATTTTGGTGGCTTTCCTCTTGGTTGCAACACTTTTTAGGACTGCATCAACCTGTCTAGTCTTCTCCTCATATGTTCCCCATCTTGGCTCATTGGGATCTTTGGGCACCAATAGTAAGACTTGTGAATAAGCTTCCAAAACTTGCTCCTCCACTTCATATCCAAGTGGATGAATCCACTTAGTTCTAGGCTCAATAACCTCCATATAGGTTATGTCTATCTCCACCATGAAACGAATATTGTCCTTATACTTTTCAACTATGCTTTTAGGTATCCTATACCTCATCTGCATCTTTATCCCGAATGTTTTTAACTCTAACTCCATATAATCTTTTAGTGTACTCTCAGTTGATGCCTTAAGAGATATTTGTGGCATTGCAAGTAAAATTTTGTCAAGGTATAAGTCTGATACTTTCCCAACTATATGAAAGTACATATAGATTATCAAAGACCCAAACCTGAATATCTTGGTCTTGTCATGCTTGATTGCCCCGATGTTGTCCATCAAGTGTGCGCACAAGATCTCACACAAGTTGAATTCTCCATTTTCTCTCACCAATCTGATGGCTGCAAGAATAATGGTTGTGGACACACTATTGACCCCGTTTGCATGTTGAAATCCATATCCAAGTATCATAGACATCAATTTGATGTCTTTCTCCTCAATTGGTTCAATTTTCATCCTGTGCTTATCACTTTAGGATTTGCAAGCTTTCTCAACCAATTTTCTAACATCTTTACTAACTGGAAGAATGGCGCTTGTCTTTGATAGACCTGTCATCTAATAAATGAGATTAGCTATGATTCTAACTAGAACTTCAACTATCCAAAATAGGTCATCATGTATCCTGCTCAACAAGATCTTAATCCATTCCAATTCATAAAACTCAAATGTTGTAGCATACTCAATGGCTGTGTGATTCTCAAGGTGCACAAACTCTTTAGTGAATGTTTTGTCCAGATTCATCATGGTTTCTAGGTGCGACCTAATCCTGTCCAAAAAAATTGGTTCCTTCTTGCAATACACATATGCATGTATGTCTTCTATGTGCATAACACCCATTGGGGTTCTTGAAAAAAATCCTTCTAGGTCATCTAGGGTGGACTTGAAGTGATGCTTCTTAAACACATCTTTTTCTTTTAGCAACATCAAATACAACTGGTGTAGCCATGACTTACTTGATTTATCACTTCACTGAGGTTTCCTAGGGTTTCTGGATCATCAATTGGGTAAGAAAACTATATCTACTTTTCACTCTGAGAAAGTGAACTCCAATAGATTGCTTGATATTGTTCATGTTGATTTGTGTGCTCCTAACAAGATAACAAGTCTACAAGGTGATAGATGTTTCATGTTATTGATAGATGACTACTCTAAAATGGTATGGGTAACTTATTGAAAGAAAAATTTGAGGCTTAAATAACATTTTTAAAGCCTACAAAGCATTGGTTGAGAATGAGGCGGGTCTAAAGATCAAGAGGGTGAGATCATATAGAGGTGGAGAATTCACATCAAATGAGTTCAACTCATTTTGTGAAATGAATGGCATCAAGAGGGGGTCATCTACTCCTAGAACCCCATGACAAAATGGTGTAATAGATAAAAATAACAAAGCAATTGTAGAGGCAGTAAGGACCATGATGTTTGAGAAGATTTTTCCTTAGATTTTTTGGAGAGAAGTTGTGAGCACTACAATCCACACTCTCAACCATGCACAAATCAGAGATGGGACTAGTAAGACACCTTATGAGCTTTGGTGTGCATGTATTCCTACTATTAATTAGTTCAATATTATTGGTAGCAAATGTTATATAAAAATAGATGAGGATGTTAGTAATTTTGATGCAAGGTGTGATGAGGGTTTAATTTTAGGTTACTCTACCAAAAGAAAAGCTTATAGGTACTATAACAAGAGATTGAAGAAATTGGTAGAGAGCACTAATGTTAAGATACATGAAAGCCTTGAAAACATGACAAGATGCAGTGAAAGTAAGTATCAGAAGGATAGTGATTATCAAAGGGAACTACAACAAGTTCCCAACATAAATCTGAGCATGATAGAGAGCACAGAAGATGAGGCCTATACAAGTGGTGAGGATGAAGAAGCTAATAAATCTAAAAGAAGGCAGAAGACTACAAGATATGTGAGATTGAGTCATAGTGAAGAATAGATCATTGGTGATAAAAATAAAGGAGTTCAGACAAGAAGAAGATTTGCACAGACTCAGGTATGCTTGATGTCTCATACTAAGCCTAAGGATGCAAAAGAAGCCTATCAAGATGATCACAAGATTGAGACAACTAAATAATTATCATAGACTGAAAAGAATCAGCTTTGTTTAAAATTATAAGTTGACTCAAATGATGATGATTGGACCAGAACTATCAAGGAAGAGATTACTACTATAAAAAATCATGTTGAGAAGCTCATGCTTAGAGAAACTACACCCAAGGTGATACTTGAGAATGAGAGAAATGGTGTTAGATATGTAAAAAGTGAGATTGGATCAAGATCGAAGAGCAAGAAAAATGTCTTACATTTGAGTAATGAAGGAATAAAGTATCATATTGAACAATGTTAGACTAAATCTTACAAAAGAAGAGAAGAAATTAGTATTAAAGATGTGTTGCACCAACAATATCTAAATTAGATATAGAGAGTGGAAAATAAAAGATGAAGCTTAAGCAAGAAAATAAGGAACAATGCTAGAGTCATAAGTGAAGCCAATGATATCAAGGTATGAAGCATTAAATCATTATAAAGATAGTCACTTATTTGTTTAGTCTAGTAGAAGTTAGTCTGATTCTTTCAAAGGAAAATTAGATGAACAAAGTGTTGGTATACCTTTTGGAATGCAAAAGGAAGGGATAATAGATATAGTAGTAAATGAAAAAAGATCTACAAGCTGTGTTAACCTCAAAGTTCAAAATCAGAGGGAGTTTGATGTCAAAAAAAACTCAAGGAGAATGAAAGTTAGGAGTTAGTTGGATAAAATTGTTAGGAATGGGAACACTGAGAGGGGGGGTGGGGTGAATCAGTGTTCTATACTTTATTACTTTTTATTTACTCTTGAATCTTAACTTTATTGCTTAACTACTGAATTGAGTATCAATGCAAGTAAAACAAACATCCACAACACATAACACTAAATATGATTACGGGGAAACCCAAATAGGTAAAAACCCCTGTGGGAATTGACAACCACTAAGAACTGCACTAGTGTTTTATGATCCCTGTTAGAAGATCTTGCAACCATGTTAGGAGTTATTCTTTACAATGATTTTAGTACAGTGACCTGGTGAAGGGTTGCACCTTGTTAGGATTCTTTTACAATAACCCTGTTAGGGGTGGGGACACACTGTCCTAGAGCTCACTACTCGAGTGGTGAAGGATACAACCTTCTAGATCTCAGATACACACTATATTTGCAAGGTGAACTATTTTTGTGACACTACTTGTCTGATCAGTTTGTTTGGTGTGCTTATGATTTAGCCTCTTGTAAAGCACTACAACATTCTGACAACTCTTTTCATACTCTTCTCTGCTTCTACCGATCTCTATATCTCATGCCATGCTTAATTACAAGGGTGCATGTCTTATTTATATGCACATACAAAAATCTTCATCAAGTCAGCCTATAACTAGTTACATATAACGCTTCCAATTGAATTTGCTCAAGCATGTTTACATTTAATCATATTAACATGTCTATGATCTAAATACAATAGGCACATAGCCTTTACAAAATAATATTACAAGTTCTAATCAAAATAACAACAGTTAGCTCCATGCTCTGTTCTATTCTGTTGCTCACTGTATGTGTCACTTCATATGACTATAACTTCCTCATACTGACTCATATCATCATGCACTATTAGACTTATCATGAATACATACTTAGAAGCTTATCTTCAATGGTGCATGTCATAACTCTGTCATATGCACGTGCGCTGATGATCTATTCATTTGGTGCTCTGCCAATTGTCCTGTCTTTCATACTTAGCCATATTCTGATGCTATGAGTAACTGTGCTGACTCCAAAAGACCATATAACTTTGTTGCCATAATGACAACACTCTATATTAGTCATATACAATAGTATAGTCAACTTGCCAACAAAAATTTCAACTCATGGTACTAGAGAATTGTAGAAGATTAGATTTATCTAATATCTTAAATTAATGCCAAAAAAAGTGTACAAAGCTTATATAGATGATCAATGGGCTAGATCCATAGAATAAGAGTTTAGAATTATATGTGATTTAAAGGACAAGCTTAAGATGAGTTCAACTAAGCTTGAGAGATTGCCACTTTAAAGAAGATCAATGGACAAAAGTGATATTGAATCAAAAGGAGGGTGCTCTTAATTGATGCAAGGCAAGTCTAACACAAAGAAGAAGAAGAAGAAGAAAACTTCGGCAAGGAGGGCTAAAAAGTTCATAGGTAAGTGCTTTGTTTGAAATAAATTTAGACACAAAGAATTGGACTGTATAAAAGTATATCTATGTCCTAATTTCAAAAGGGATGATCATGACCCAAGCATATGTAGTAGTATGAGTAAGAATATTGTTACTATCAAGAGAGAAAAGGATAGGTGTCTTACATGCAAGAGATTTGGCCATAATGCTAGCCAATGCACTACAGAGAAGAAATAAAAGAATGAACATAATATTGTTCTTTAGATCAAATGCAACATATCTGAACCAACAATTGAAATTTGTGAAATTAAGAAGGTGAACAAGGATGACACCAAAGAAGCAAACACGAGGATGAGAAGGAATTGTCATAACAAGAGAAAATAAGAAGATAAGGTATCCAAGCATGATCAAAGAAATATGAAGAGAAAAGGAAAGGAAAAGATGAACAAGGAGCAGAAGCACAAGAAGAGGACAAGATGGAAGAAGAAAAAAGAGACTTCAGATATGGGATCTACTTCTGTAAGATCCAAAGGCAAGTCAAAGGGACTTGATCTTTCTAAATAAAACTAAGATGCATAAGGATGCATCAATCCAAAAGATTTCATGGAGACATCATTCAAGATGGATTGATGTAAGGAAGTTGCTACTCAAGGGGAGTAGACAACATAGTGAGTCAAGAGAAGTATGCATGGGGAGATGAAATGTGAATACACAATGATTAGGTAACAGTTATTGATAAAGTTTTTATGGGATTGTCATTTTTGGATGTGTTTAGTATTTTAGAGACATATGGAAGAATAAAAGAGGAGCTTTAACAAGGTAGAAGAAGATAAAAATGAAAAGGAAGTAGACATTGAGGATATGGGTCAAGTTGAACACCAGTGTTGAAGGCTCACCTTTGTCATTGATTTCAAAGGGGGAGGGAGATAGATGTAGAAAAACAAGTCAGCAAGTGAAGAGAAGAAGCAAATGAAGAAGAGGTCAACAAGTGAAGAGAAGTAGAAAATGAAGAAGAGGCAGATGTCAGCAAGTAATAAGAGAAGAAGCAGATGAAAGAGATAGAAGTGTTCAAGTTGTTGTTGTAGAGAAGGAAGAGCAAGTTCATATACTTGCATGTAAGAAAGAGTTTCAGTAGAAGAGAGCAATGTACATCCAAGGGGGAGAAACTGATGGAGAGAATAGTATGTAATCAGAGTATAATCTTAGGGGGAGTAATCCAAGGGGAAGTAGTATCAAAACTGATCTAGAGAGACTCTAAAATATAATGATGTATTTTAGATAGTGATTGACAGAACTATTCATTTTTTATTGCATTACTTATTTTTTCCATCACATGTTGCCATCAATGCCAATGGGGGAGATTATTGGCAAGTTGGATGTGTTGTTATTAATGTCAACATGTCTATCATTTGATGAAAATGTTCTCATCATATATTTTGGATGTATATTCATATAGAATATATGTCTATCATATAGTATGAATGATTGTTATGTAGTTTCACCAGTAACATGGAATGTTTAGACAATTTTCATAGCAAGGTTACTAAAGATGAGGAGTTGTGCACCTCATGGGGAGATGTGGATGTTATTTACATGATGTATGAAAAGTTTCAAAAGCTGACATGATGTTTTGGTTGAGTTATGACATCTCAAATAAAGATTGCTTTTGTAATTGTTTGATAGTGTGATAGAGTTGCAAAGTTTGGGTTTGTGCAAGGACATATGAAGAGATATTCAGTATTTTAGTTGGGAATGTGTAAAGGACATATCAATGTGTCTACCATTCAAAGAGTTTGGGATTCTAATAATCCATAAGGCAGTTACAAGCATTTTATTTGGGGACAACAATGTTCTTGAAGGAGGGCGAGAATTACTGGCAGATTTGTAATAGATGATGAATTTGATTATTTGTTTGAGCTTAAATTATGCCTTAGGATGATCCAAAATTATGTTCTTAATGAGCTGGTAGTTTACATTGATCAAGGTGACCGAGTTCAATGAATTTGAAGAAGGTTTTTATGTTCTAGGTTGACATGCTAAAGGAAGATTATAAAACAGCCTATGTGAGACTAGTAAAATGTTTTAGGGTTATGGTTATGATCTTGAGGTGTTTTGAGATGGATCAAAGATAGGTTAGGAGAGTGTGCAAAGATCCTAATGGTTGATTTTGGTGGTAAGAGATGGATTTTTTAAGGTTAGGTTTTTTTGACCTATTTCTTGATAAATATGATGAAGTAGGGTTTGAATTTGATTGTTGCACGAAGGATTTTGTTTTGGGTGCAGACGCCAAGGGATTATTTTTAGAGTTTACTTTTTAGATCTAATGGAGGCTAAATTTCTTATCTTTAAGTGGCAAAAAGAATTACATCAAGAGATTTGATTGTACTTTAGTGGAACTAAATCAAGCATAGAGAGATGCTATTATACAATTTATTTATTTAACATATTGTAGTCTGAAGTGTGTATGCAAGTCAATGTGACTTCCTTAGGGTGGGTTCCCAAGGTAGAATTGAGTAGTGATCTCTAGGTAGTGCATCTGAATGCAAGTGCATTCCTTTTATTGTAATAAGTTATACTTCTAACAAGGTATTAGCCTTATTGTGGGTTTTAGCCCCACCATGGTTTTTACCCTATTTTGGTTTCCACGATAAGAATATTTGTGTTATGTGGTGTTTGATGTTTATTGATTTATGTTTACATGCTTTACTTTCTGCAAATCAGTAACAAGGTTTATATGATTAAGGGTTTTGAGGGGTTTGAAGTTTAAGTGTTTTGAAGCAACTGATTCACCCCTCCCCCCCCCCCCCTTATTTTCTTGTTATTTTCAACACAAATTTCAAAGACAAGGGTAAAAATAGTTTATGTTCCATGGACCAACACTCCTCTAAAGTTGAAGATAATGGTGAAACTATTCAAGAATCTCTTTTTCTGACTATTTCACAAAATAAAGAGGTAAAGAAAGAGGAGACTATATTACATGCTAAAGTTATAAAAAGTGAATGGATTATAGAGTTTGAATGTTCAAATAATATGACATGTAATAAGAAAATATTTATTAAGTTTGAAAGGTGTGATGGAGGAACAATTATATTTGTAAGAGAAGTGCACAAGTCAAAGACATTGGAACCATTTCAATTGATGGTAAGCATAAAACTAATGATGTTTATTATGTTGAAGATGTGAAACATAGTTTATTAAGTGTTAGTAAAGTGTGAACGAAAGGTTATGAAGTTGTCTTTAAAAGTGATGGTTGTGTTATTAAAAAGAAAAATAATTGTAAAAGGTTTGCAAAAAGTTTTAGGATTGCTGGGAACATCTATTATATTGAAGATAGATGTGAGAATCTGTGTTTTCTAACTCAATGCAATGGAAGTTGGGGAGATGAAGTTGAGAAATTTTAAATAGTACTCAAACAAGACCAAGTGGATTCTGCATTACCAAAGAACACTAAAGAAAGAAAGAATGAATTGGAAAAACTAGTGGAGGACAAAAAGGATCTAGTATACAAAGAGTAGGTGGAAGAAAAAAAGGGTTTGGTAGGATAGAAGCAGGTGAAAGAAAAAAAGGATTTGGTAGAATAGATACAATAAAAAGACAAAAAGGGTATAATGAATCATATACCTCCTTCTATTGATTCCAAGTATTCATATTTTAATAGAGTTTGTGTTTTCTTGCAATAAAGTAGGGCATAGAGCTAGTGAATGTAGAAGTCAGAAAAAGAGTTATTTTTAGTGGAAGATGTTATCATTACAATAAGTTTGAACTTAAGAAAGTTTAGTAAAGAATTAGAATGAATAGGAATAGAAATGGTAATAGCTTCAATGGTCATTTTTGAGGTTTCCCTAGTAGGGGGAGTCCTTGCTTAGGTTGGGGAGTCATACTAGAAGAACTTGTTGCCATTGTTTGTGAGGTACTTGCTAGATGAGTCAAAGAAAATATGGAAGGTGTTGTTGTGGCAGTGAGTCCACTAGATGTGGGTGGAAATTTGGCAAATAGGGGATTGTTACATACTGGATCCCAAGTGTGGTGGAAGATGTGGTGACTTGGGAAGCACTTTGTGTAACATTGATAGATGGGGGACTAAATCAAGTAGAAGAGGGGTCTTTGAGGCAACCCAAGATGATGGAATAGGTATGTATTTAATTATGGTAGATGTGTTGTATCAAGTGGGGAACTTAGCACCTTTTGTACAAGCATATGAAAGTATTTATTTGGATCAAATTTCATCATGGACTCTAAGACTACCATTAACTTCTTATCATGTAATCCCTTGTCAACCTCTTCCCTTGTGCATCTAGCCATAATTTCCTTAGGTGAGAGCTCATCTAAAATATCAGCTTATTTTTTTTTGTCATAACACAACAATTATAGACACTAAAAAATGGTCAACACCTATGTGCCCCCTTTTTTTAACACGTCTTTAATGTCTAATTTTCACCCCTAATTTACTAATATTTATCCTTAATTTTTATACTTTTTTGACCTGATCAATCCATTTTTAAATCAATTCAATTCATTATCAAAATTATTAGAATCATCAAAATTGATCTTTTTCCTCATTAAAATCATCAATTTGGACAAATCAATTAATTTGTAATCTTTAGGGGTAAATAACCCATAATTTATCTCTAATTCTTAGTTTTGAAAAATAAATTACATTTATTTATCCCCTTTTCCCTAAGTTTCATAATTAATTAATTGGCTAATTATTGATTTATGGAATTTTCATAATTCCTAAATCCTAATTTCTATTTTGTGGGAATAAATAAATTTTAAAATTCAATAATTCTCTACTTTTTCCAAATGAGATTTTATCCCTTAATTTGTGCTTCACCCACTTTTCTAGCCTCCACTTTGTTGGATCTCCTTTTTCCCACACTGTCAGGTTTACACTATGATGACAAATTCATGCCATAAACTATTAATTACCACTCCAAAGTCTGACAAGAAAAGGGCCAATTAACAAGGATCAACTATATGATCCTCCTACACTTTGAGCTCCACATCACTCAAGCGGGTATACCTCATCTGCACACACATAACTCCTTATGTCAAACAAAAGGCCTATAGATATATGACTATGGAATAGTTATCAGACTCTTATAGGTATCTTGTACCCCAATGAAACCATAACCTTATGCAATAGTCCTACTTGCATGGAATGAGTTTGAAAACTAGAAAGGACCCCTACTACTACTACTACCAACATGAAAGGGAAAAGATTTCATTTCAGTGTTTGATGTTGGGTTGAATGCACCCTTGAAATACCCTAAGTCCCTCATAGACCGGTGTCTTATCCAATGGGCAATAGAGTCAAATACATCACTGCAACAAGGCTATGAAACAAGAAGACAACACATTCTAATATGTTAGTGCCTAACACCAAACATACACCATTGATCAGACCATACTTGAACAATCCACATGTGTACCCAGATATGCTATCACTATTTCAAAGGATTTTAACCCTCTCCTTAGAAGAGACCTAAGAAATAAGCAATACATTGATCAACATCCACTGAAAGACAAGCATGAAATACCCTTGATACCTCAGCTCATACACATCTGAAGACAAGTCCTAAACTTAGTTGTTCCTATGAAAACAACTCTATTGTAGACTCATAGGAAATGCAAATAGAAAGACTAAAACACCCTTGATGCTCTAATCAATAAGCTTAAAACTCAAATGGAGATAACTTGATAGAAGCACAAATGTGTTGCAATCTCATACATAAGACATCTAGTTACAATTTATATTATGTTCTCAAAGCTAGAGAGGAAAGAGGGATCACCCTATATGCAGAGAATAAGGAAAATATTTACAAGACAGAACATTCATGGAACCAGGGAAATTGGAACCCCTTAGATTGCCAAAATTTGGAACCCCTTAGATGATCTTGAAAATCCTTTTATAGGAACAAGGATTGCAACATGCTACAGATAATTTAGAGCACAAAATTTTAGGTTTACAACCACCAGCCTGAACAAGAAATGATAGAATGCAAGAAAGCCTAGAAACTCGGGAAGAAATTAGATAAAATTTGATGTATAATTGCATCAGTTTTAGCAACATAGGCTAACTACGATCACAAATTATTGACTTCTTGTTGCAGGAAAAACAAACTTCATTGCCAAGATCAACTTGGAAAACTTTGCGTGTACATAACGTGAAGATCACTGATATACACCAAACCCTAGCCACTTGCAAAGAGCAACATGCCTTCACATTTAAATCAACATGGAACCCCAGGAAGCAAGATCTGGTCAAGACAACTGCCCATATCTTCGCATCGATTTTCTACCTGCAACTGTCCTGAAAACATCAATTCCGAGCTACCCGCAATGTCGCATACGACCAACTACAACAAACTGGCAAGAAACCCTACAAAAATATATTTAAATTCTAAAACAACGGCTAGTAGGTTTCAGTTTAAAACATGACTGTCGATGCAATCCCTTCCTGACAAATCGGGCGATGCATAAAAGTTACACAACAGTCACCAAGCCCATTGAAAAGTCTTCACCACATCAGCACCTCAGAAACCAATAAAAATCAAGCACATCACACTTCTGGCAACTCAGACCCACCGCTTACACTACTTTATGGCCTGATACCAAATCGACAGCTGTCGCAATGCTGTGAAGACTAATCTTCAAACACTTTTCCTTAGCGATAATGTGACAACTGTCAGACCTTTAATTCCTACAGAGAACACAGTCCCATTGACAATTTCCACATTGCCATCCCTTCAGCCAATCAAGAACAAGCATGACCGCAATATCTAACATGCGAACCCACCTGGACCCACTCCATGCTTTTACAAGAAAATATAACGGCCATCGTGAAGCCATGATGGTTAATATCTAGGCACTTTTTCTTTGTGGTATCACGACCACCATAGATCTTGACCAAACTTTACCCTGCTTCCAAACTAGGACCACCAAACATTAACTGCCAGAAAGAAAAGACCGCCCGCTAGATTGCTGAAGGCTTAGCCACTAATCACCAAGGTTGCACGAACATGCGAATGCATTAATCACTGAGTCACCAAAAAAATGCACTTAACCGCCATAAATAAGAGATCAAGCGACCAAACAACCATGAAGAACTGGGCCCCACTTGGTCGTAGTAGCGCACATAGGAAATACTGATGTTAGAGACTAGTTGTGAAGAGGTGAAAGGTCAAAAACAACTAGGGTTTCTCTCAAAATCGAAAAGGTATCAAATAAATAGAAAACATCATGGGTTTTTATGCTTAAACAATTTTGACACCACCCGATATGAAGTAAACTATTTTTGCAGACCTTAAAACTTGAATAATTCCCTGGTTTCAACACATTAGACCTTGCGATTTGAAATGGAGCCTGGTGACACATTGAACAACATGGGGCTAAGGGTGCAAGCCATGAAACCTTGTATATTTTGGGCACTGACTGAAATGAGCTTGTAGGCAGTTAGAACAATTTCTAGAGCTTTGCAAAGAAATAGGCATTCTCTTCTGATTTTTACTATGATAGAAAAATGGCCTAATAGTGGCTCTGTCTAGGGATGCATGCCTCTTACAAGAGTTGGTAAGGATTCATATTTTTTGGAGGAAGCAAACCACCCATAGGACAAAAATAGGGGAACCCTCACAAAAACTGGCAATCAAACAAGGAAATCAGGAAAGGGAAACACACAACAAGGAAAGGGAAAAATGTATAAAGATTTACAAGATTGAAACTTACTTGGTGGCCCCTGACCACCAAAAGAAAATCAAAGACCCTCCTAAATCAAAAGTTTGATTTTCATCCACATATGTGACCAAACACCTGAAATTATCTTGACCATTCTGCAACCAACATATGTGAATAACCATGGGTTGCAGAAAAAAACTATAATGATCACTGCCCACACTCTTCCATTCACAACCATTTTCATGTTCATACTCCAAGAAGTATGGAACATCATTCACCTCTTGTTATGGACATGAAATACAAAAAATATCTCATAATGCATCAAAAAATAAAACACAATAATCATCATACATTACCCCAACATTACCTGGCTGAGAAACACTTGAATCCTCAAGATTTACCTTCATGAATTGCTTCAGCCACTGAGAAAATTGGTTCCTCCCTGATGTGTTCATGAATTGGATCATGAACCAAGTGAAGGTCTTCTTCATAAATATTGTGATAGTGGGACAACTGATTTGCATCACCATTTTTATCAAAAGAAATTATGTCCCAATCATTGAAGACTAGGTCCTCAACATTGTCACACTCAATATCATATTCATCAAAAGAAGGAAAAGGATATGAACAAGAAACTTGTTCATCACTAGAATCTCTATGACAGGAAAACACACTATCATTTCCTTCTACCTCTTCTTTTGCAGAGTCACTATAGGAGGGGATCTTTGGTGAACATGGATCATCATCATCACTTTGAACACTCACCTCATTGTTAGTGTCAAAGGATATGTCAAAGGGAAGCTGCAAGTCAAAGTCCACATCAGGTGCATACCTCTGAAATTCTTTAGCCAAGAGTGTTGAAATCTTCTCACTGCTCAATGGACTTTGGAACTTGTTTTCATCTTCATTAGCCGCACCCTTAGTGCTACAAACATCATCCCTACCAGGAACAAGGATAGACATCTTTGGCCTCAAATCATCTTGTGAGAAGAAAACTATGTAGGAATCATCATCTACATCATATTTTATTTCTTGCCCTTCACACAAAACATCATCAAACTGGGATAAAGAGGAAGCCCTATCATGCTGACAAGAAGAAAAATCTGTGAACAAAATGGAAATATTGCTAACCTCAAATTCATCTTCAACATCCTCATATGCACTCACCTCAATATCAACTTCATAGTCAACACTTTCTGCATAATGAGAATCAACATTAGAATCACTGGCCTCTTCATGATCAACATAAAGAATGGCCAATGCTTGCAAACTCTTGTCCTCCTCTAATTGCCATATCTCAACACTTCTCATTGCAACTTCCTTCTTGAGAGCGGCAATTTCAATGAGTAGATTTTCATATTTAATATCCCGGATGGTGGGATCAATAGAGATGTTAATGTCTTGAATTTGATCTTCATTCCTTTCTTCACACCCATCCATGTCAGATCCTTCATCAAAATGTGCAATGAATGTTGCTCTTAGTACATCCCAAGAAGGGATTGAACATGAAGGCAAGGACAAGAACCAATCTCTTGCATCATCAGAAAATGTCTGCACAAGCAGCCTCATAGCAACATCTTCATGTTCAATCTCCATCTCACCAAAAAGAACCATAAGGTCATAAACATGTTGGCTTGCCAAAACAAATCCATCAGCCATGAATCTTAGCAAGCACTCCCCATCCATAGTAGAAAACTCATTAGGGGCATCTTCAATGCCATCAAAACAAAAGGGCCTATATTCCTTCATAAGGAACTGCCCACTAACTTTTATCCCTTTATAGCAGTGCTAAACACTTGATAGGGGAACATTTTCACAACTGATTTTATAAAAGAATACTTGGAAGTACTATAGCTGGACCTTGTTGAATGGAAAGCAGGGTAGATCTAGAGCTCACCTTGTAGCTCCATCAGGTTCTTTTCTTTTGTAGAGTCACCACCTCCTTGAAGAGGAAAATATTTTACTTGTCTTTGTATCTTCTTCCAATCAACCAAAAACTTCACCAGGTTTTACACTATTTATCAGAAACTGCACTGATCAAACAGAGAACTCAGAGTCGCCACTCAACACTTAGTGAGAAGATTTTAGCAAATGCTTTATTTTTACTTTTGACTCTTTATTATGGCTTCCCCAATCACCATTTTGTTGGTTACTTGAATGGGCCAAATCAGTTTGGTTAGTAAGATATTGTTAACTTGTGATTTAACCAGAGATTCTAATAGATTTCACTTTGTTGTTGTTCTCCCCAGTAGAGTCGCCATTTTGCTGGTTCTTTTTTTCCCCACACTATCAGGTTTACACTATGATGACAAATTCATGCCATAAACTATTAATTACCACTCCAAAGTCTGACAAGAAAAAGGGCCAATTAACAAGGATCAACTATATGATCCTCCTACACTTTGAGCTCCACATCACTCAGGCGGGTATACCTCATCTACACACACATAACTCCTTATGTCAAACAAAAGGCCTATAGATATATGACTATGGAATAGTTATCAGACTCTTATAGGTATCTTGTACCCCAATGAAACCATAACCTTATGCAATAGTCCTACTTGCATGGAATGAGTCTGAAAACTAGAAAGGACCCCTACTACTACTACCAACATGAAAGGGAAAAGATTTCATTTCAATGTTTGATGTTGGGTTGAATGCACCCCTGAAATACCCTAAGTCCCTCATAGACCAATGCCTTATCCAATGGGCAGCAGAGTCAAATACATCACTGCAACAAGGCTATGAAACAAGAAGATAACACATTCTAATATGTTAGTGCCTTACACCAAACATACACCATTGATCAGACCATACTTGAACAATCCACGTGTACCTAGATATGCTATCACTATTTCAAAGGATTTTAACCCTCTCCTTAGAAGAGACCTAAGAAATAAGCAATATATTGATCAACATCCACTAAAAGACAAGCATGAAATACCCTTGATACCTCAGCTCATACACATCTGAAGACAAGTCCTAAACTCAATTGTTCCTGCAAAAAAAACTCTATTGTAGACTCATAGGAAATGCAAATAGAAAGACTAAACTACCCTTGATGCTCTAATCAATAAGCTTAAAACTCAAATGGAGACCACTTGATAGAAGCACAAATGTGTTGCAATCTTATACATAAGACATCTAGTTATAATTTATATTATGTTCTCAAAGCCAGAGAGGAAAGAGGGATCACCTTATATGCAGAGAAGAAGGAAAATATTTACAAGACAGAACATTCATGGAACCAGGGAAATTGGAACCCCTTAGATTGCCAAAATTTGGAACCCCTTAGATGATCTTGAAAATCATTTTATAGGAACAAGGATTGCAACATGCTACAGATCATTTAGAGCACATAATTTTAGGTTTACAACCACCAGCCTGAACAAGAAATGATAGAATGCAAGAAATCCTAGAAACTTGGGAAGAAATCAGATAAAATCTGATGTACAATTGCATCAGTTTCATCAACACAGGCTAACTACGATCATAAATTATTGACTTCTTGTTGTAGAAAAACAAACTTCATTGCCAGGATCAACTTGGAAAACTTCACGTGTACATAACATGAAGATCACTGACATACACCAAACCCTAGCCGACTGCAAAGAGCAATAGGCCTTCACATTTAAATCAGCATGGCACCCCAAGAAGCAAGATCTGGTCAAGATGACTGCCCATTTCTTCGCATCAATTTTCTACCTGCAACTGTCCTGAAAACATCAATTCTGAGCTACCCGCAACATCGCATACGACCAATTGCAACAAATTGAAAAGAAACCCTGCAGAAATATATTTAAATTCTAAAACAATGGCTAGCAAGTTTCAATTTAAAACATGACCATCGATGCAATCCCTTCCCAACAAATCAAGTGGCGCATAAAAATTACACAACAGTCACCAAGCCCATTGAAAAGTCTTCACCACATCAACACCTCGACAATCAATAAAAATCGAGCACATCACACTTCTGGCAACTCAGACCCACTGCTTACACTACTTTATGGCCTGATACCAAATTGACAACTGTCGCAATGCCATGAAGACTAATCTTTGAACACTTTTCCTTACCGGCAATGTGACAATCGTCAGATCCTCTGACAACTGTCAAACCTTTAATTCCTATAGAGAACACATTCCCATTGACAACTGCCACATCACCATCCCTTCAGCCAATCAAGAATGAGAATGACCGCAACATATGACATGCGAACCCACTTGGACCCACTGCATACTTTTACAAGAAAATCTAATGACCATTGTGAAGCTAGGATGATTAACATCTGGGCACTTTTTCTTTGCGGTATCATGACCACCATAGATCTCGACCAAACTTTACCCTACTTCCAAACTGGGACCGCCAAACATTAACCACTAGAAAGAAAAGACCGCCTGCTAGATCATTGAAGGCTTAGCCACTAATCGCCAGGGTTACACGAACACACGACTATAGTAATCACTGAGTCGCCAAAAAAATGCACTTAACCACTAGAAACAAGAGATCAAGCGACCAAATAACCATGAAGAATTGGGCCCCACTTGGTCGTAGCAACGCACATAGGAAATACTAATGTCAGAGACTAGCTGTGAAGAGGTGAAAGGTAGAAAACAACCAGGGTTTCTCTCAAAACTGAAAAGGCATCAAAGAAATAGAAAACATCATGGGTTTTTATGCTTAGACAATTTTGACACCACCCGATATGAAGTAAACTATTTTTGCAGACCTTAAAACTTGAATAACTCCCCGGTTTCAACACATTAGACCTTGCAATTTGAACTGGAGCCTAGTGAGACATTGAACAACATGAGGCTAAGGGTGCAAGCCATGAAACCTTGTATATTTTGGGTGCTGACTGAAATGATCTTGCAGGCAATTAGAACAATTTATGGAGCTTTGCGAAGAAATAGGCCATTCTCTTATGATTTTTACTATGACAGAAAAATGGCCTAACACACTTCCTCTTTTTTAGCCTGTACCATCCCTTTTCCTTTTGTCATTAATTGTCATAGTTTATGATAATTTTCATTTTTCCCTCTTGTCATAAATTGTCATAGTTTATGACATTTTCCTTTTTTTTTTTTCTTTTTGTCATATTTGTCATAGTTCATGACAAATTTCTCTTTTTTTAACTCACTAATTTATAATATGCATTCAATTTTTCTGAAGTTGTCATTATTAATGACAAATTTCCTCTTTCAAATTTGCTAATTTCCATTATCTATCACAATTTCCCTTTTGCACACTTAATTGCAAAATTTACAATTTCTCTTGCAAATTCTATAAATTGAGATTATTTCTCTTATTTTTGGCTAACCACACTCCTAGTATTCTCATTATCATCACTTTTCTTTCGATCATTTTGTGCATCTTGTGTCATTATCAAGAGCAACATCACATCATTTTTATGGAGAAGAAAGGAGAGCATTGAAACTACATTTGAAGGGAGTTTTATGTTATTTTGCATATGTTTTTAAGCTCTCATTTCAAATAGTTTTAATGTTAGATTAAATTGGTTTCCATATATTGTTTATGAGATTTGTGGTTCTCTCATTTATGCTTTCCAATGCTATTTTCGTATCCTACATTTCGTGAACTTGACATGAACATGCAAAATTTGATTTGGTTTGGTATTTTTTTGATGTTTTCTACAGGTAAAAGAACAAGGCTTGTGCACTTGGGAGTCTAACTTGTGATATTTGCAGGATTTCTTATTTTTGGCATACAACAAATCAGATTTTTTTATTGGGCATTTAAAATGAACAAAAAATTTCATCTAGCCCAATTAGGAGGAAATGAACAACAAATTGCAGATAGACTAATTAGGAGGATAAATGAATGAAAAAATTGCATCTAGCCTAATTAGGAGGAAATGAACAATAAATTTCACATAACCTAATTAGTGGGTAAATGAACTACAAATTTCATATAGTTTAATTAGGTGGATCAAAGAACCCGACAATTTTTCACCTAGTTTTAATTAGGAAGGAAAAGAAAAACAAACTGTCACATTTTAATCATATTTCATTTCTTAAAAGGGTTAATGAACAAAAATTATCATGCAATTTTAATTGGGAAGGAAAAGAACCATAAACTATGTTTTCTATCACAATTCCTTTCTAAGTTGAAAATAAACTTTTTCTTTAAGTGTTTGGTGTGTCTTACTTTTGTAATCCTAGACAATTGTATGGATGTATCCTCTCCCCTCACCTTCAAAAATCTTGGGTGAAGATAAATTCATGCAATTCTTTTAGAGAGGCATGCCTTGGACCAAGGTGTTCACTTTGAACATGCCAAGGGACAACCTCAAGTAGTAACATGCCAAAGCTAGGTCTCCATACAAACTGCTATATGAATACACAATTACGACTAAAAATCTAATTGACAGTGTGGCTGGGTGATATCTCTCCTCCAATACCCTAGTGGTGCATTAAATCTTGGTTCTCAAGGTTGGGAGACCTCCTACGGGAGTTTATCACACCACCCATTGAACTGGATGTCCCGTACTAAACACTATGTTCTAGTTTCCAAAAACCTTCTATTCATTGACGCAAGGGGTCACCCATGCCCATAAAGACATCCCACACTTTCATGGCTCATAGTAGAGATAGCGATTCCTTTGGAAGTGATGCCCCTTGGAATTTGAATCTTGGTGTGCCTGAGAAGTGAGTGCACTGTAAGGGGGAGCCCATGCCTCCAAGCTTCTAGGTTATCCACTATGAGTATGCATGGTTGAACTTTGTTCAAGTGGGGATTCAGTGGATATTCTCCTTCCATCCTAGGTTGTGGTGTGCTTGTTTCACTTTTTACAACAACCATTCTACCTGATGTGTCTTGTGTGAGTGTTCAAACATTTCAAAAAAATTTGAAACATTTTTCAAAGCACTCATAACACCTTGCAAAACATTCCAAACCTTGTCAAAAAACATCCAAAGACATTCTAGAGCATTTCAAAAACCTTGTCATAAACTTTTCCAAATATGAAATTTCAAAACGTTTTCCTTGGAGCCTTTTTACAATTCTAGGGTAATCTTTTGCATGATTAATCCTTATTTTGCATCCTCATACCATAATCATTCTGTAATTTTTCCATACCTTGCATTATCTTCCCTTGGTTTTCATTTTCAATTTCAAGTCCTTGCATTAAGTTGTCCTCATTATAGTCCCTTTGCATAAGTCCTCATCTTGCACTTAGAACCTTTCAAAAATTTGCAAAATCCCACTAAAATCCAAATTTTAGAGTCTCTCCTTGTGTTGTTGAAAACAAGATCTTGACTTAGTCCCTATAGTCCCTCTCATCAAAATTTTCTTTTTGTCCTTTTATCAAACTCCATCTTTGTCATATTGGATTTTACCTAATCCTTTTTTATCCAAACATATTTGTCCTTTTGATCCTTTCAAGTCAAGATCCCTATTCAATCTCCTAAGGTTATACCCTTAGATTTTTATTTTCCAAATATTTTGTCAAATTCCAAAATTCCAAAAACATAGTTTGCATAAATTTCATTTTCAAAGTCAAAAGTCCAAATTCCAAACCCTAAGTTTCATAACCCAAGCTTCCAAAATCTCTAAGATCCAAGGTCAAGTTATATTTTGCACATCCTAAATTGTATATTCTAAGTTGCATTATTGCACATCCTAGGTTTTGATATCATCTCAAAATCCAAAATAAAAAACACAAGTTGCATATTGCATATCCTTCATCCTTAGTTGCATTTATCAATCATGCCAATTATGACAAGGCAAAAAGGTTCCTATCAACTCATGTACACTTCAAGTGAGGAACCAAATTTTGATCCAAGACAAAGCACACATTTGCAAACACAAGGTTATGAAACAAGACCCATATTACCTTCGAGACAAGATAACACAAGCCTAATGAACCCTTAAAGACAAGGGAGCCAAACATATTATGACCCAAGACCTATGGCATCATTCCAATCACTTCTTAATGCAAGACAAATGGAATATTCTAATGCAAACTTGGTATACCTTTCAAACTTTCAACTAGAGCATGACATAATTCAATGGGGACCTCCACCTAATTATGAACCAATTTTAATCCCAATGCAACCAAATGTCCATCAAACAATTTCACAACCTCTTGTTCTAGTCATGAAAACAAGCCAATCAATACCAAGGTTTCCCCAAACAAGCACAAGTTCAAGGGTGTCCTCTTTTGAAAACTAATCAAACATGATTAATAAGAAACCTATTATCACATCCAAAATTTTAAAGAAGTTTATTCAAACATTATATAAAGAGGATGAAACAAATAATTCACCCATTCCTATCAATGGCTCACCCCAAAATAATCACATGGATGACACACCCATTTCCCCTCAAGACATTGACCTTCAAGAAACATCCATATTTGCCTCCATTTTTTCATCCCCTAAACCTTCGAAAGAGAATTTTCCTCCATCTCCATCAAGTGAAACTTCTAAAGATGAAAGCTTCCAATGAATAACCACACTCCTAGTATTCTCATGCTATCATTTTTCTTTCAATCATTTTGTGCATCTTGTGTCATTATCAAGAGAAAAATAACATCATTTTTATGGAGAAGAAAGGAGAACATAGGAGCTACACTTGAAAGGGGGTTTTATTGTTTGAATTCTTTTATATTTCAAGTGGATTTTATGGCAGATTAGATTGGTTTTCATAAATTGTTTATGAGATTTTTGGTTCTCTCATTGATGCTTTCTAATGAATTTTTCTAATCTTACATTTGGTGAACCTAATTTGAAATCCAAGCTAGTCCCATTCTTGATACAATTCCCTTCCATGCTTCCAAAATCCTAGAGACAATGACGCCATGTCCTCCATTTATAATAAATCCTATTCAAAAGAGTCCCATTAAAAGTCAATCTCCTCCATGTCAAAATATTGAGCCCTTTCCAAAATCCCCCATGCATATCCCAATTCATAATCCATGTCAAGAGGATGCTCCAAAATATAAAGAAAAATGTCCTAAATTAAATCAAGATCAAAATATTAATAATGACCAATCCCCTCCTATTTTTGACCAAGATCCCATTTTCCTCGAGCCTAATAATGATCTTATTATCCCTAACCCTCCTATCCAAGAAGACCCCTTTCCATGCCAAGATAAAAATGTCCTTTCAAATCCCATTAACCTTTCACTTCCTAAGAAAGGTCATAACCACTCTTCCATTTCTTCCAATGATTCTATTCAAAACCAAAAGCATAATACCCTTATAATGGAATCCAATGGGTCCCCTTCCAAGTCATGATAAAAGTATCCCTTCACCTTCATATCCTCCACATGATCTAATCATACCTCTAGATTCCCCACAATAACCCATCATCTCTTTGGATCCTCCTTAAGATCCATCCATTCCTTCATGTTCATGCCCTTGTCTTCTAGATCTCTTAGAAGATCTTATCCTGCTAGATGATCCTATCATTTCTCTTGTTACACCGCAAGATCCCAATATTCCACTCAATCCTACTCATGATAAAAATACATTTGTGCAAGATGTTCATGAATCTCTTACACTTCAAATGCGTTCCTCTAGTTTTATTGAGTCTAGTATGCTTTATGGTCCTATTAGTCCCTCCATACCATGCATAACTCAAAATAGACTCATGTCTTTTAGAAAGTATCCCATTGGTAAAAGAAATAATTATCAAGTAAAAGGGTTTATCATTCAATAACAAGGTATATTAGAACCCTTTCAAGTCAAAGAAAAGTCTAAAGGTCATGACCTTAGTCCTAAAGCTCACTCACAAGGCGTCGGTATCCCTTCAAAACCTAAATCCAAACGTATACCTCCTTGTAGACACCTGAAATCCCTTTGTTAAAATAAAATATTTTATTTTACAAGAACCCCTGGTGACATCATCATTAATTAATTAATTAATTAATTAATTATTGTGCCATTTTCTCTCCTATTTTAATAAAAAATGTTTAATTAAGATACCCCATCCAAAAAATATTTTAATCTAATTTAAATATTTAATCCCTATTTCTTAAATAAATATTTAATAAATATTGTCACAATCTTTAAATAAATTTAATATTTATTTAAATCCCTAAAATCCTATATATCTTCCAAAAATCCCTAAACCTCTAGACTCTTCTAGAAAACCCTAAACCCTTATCCTAACTTTGACCTTTGAGCCTAACTCAACCTTGGTCCATTCAACCCATGAAAGTCAATCCTTATCTCTTTGACTCTACCCCAAACCTGACTTTGACCCTAACTCCACTTCCTAACCCAAGCCCTTCCTGAAATCCTATAAATACCCTCACTTCCTAAGAGCAAAACACCAATTCACATCTCTCATATTAAGTAGTGTTATCATGTTAAATTACATCTAGACTTAGCTCAATTTCTAGTTTTTGTTAGAACTAACTCATTTTCAAGCTTTCTAAATCAAATCATAGCTTAGATAACTTGGATTAATCTTAGTTTCTTGCTTTGTATTGCATTTCTTTTCATAATTCCACACTTCATTTGGACTAAAATCAACTCTAGTTTAATCATCTTTAGCATAATATGCATCTTAGCTCTATTAGGTTATTTGAGACTCTAGGGAAAAAATAGGTGTTCTATACCTGATTTTGTGCCATCATGGGGTTCTCATGGTCCCTAGTTGATCTCAATCCATCCTAATATACATTAGGGACATGATCCAAGTGTTTCGAGAGCACACCCACATCCCTAAATCAAGAACAAATCAAATGGTGACATGGTGCTCCCATTTAAGTTCTATCTGAATGAATTTTCAAATTGTTTTCTCTATATGTTAGGAATCTGATTGTTATCTATAATTTCACATTAATGATTGTCATTAGTATCAAAGATAGTCAAAGACATCAGTCGGTTACTTATATTAACCTTGTCGGTAACTGTAAGCATCACAAGCTAGTCGGTTAAGTCTTCATACCGAGCACCAGAATAGTTTACCGAGAATCAGACACTGACACCAAGCACAGTAAATCATAAAATGGCATAAGAATCATAAATGACACATTTATCTATGCAAACGGTTACAACAGAATCATAAAATATTTTACTAAGATTAAGGATAATTTATTATTGAGATATTCATTAAATGCGATGAAGATCTTATGTAATTATTTTGATCTAGGTTATTTTTATACATCGTAGATCTTAGTGTTTTCTCTAAGATGTTGAAACCTAATTTTGTGAATGGCATAAAGCAGTATGCTATATAATTGTATTTTGCATCATTTTTGGTGTGAACTAATGTATGAATGAAGAAGTTCTTGAAGCACTAGCCAAAACTTCAAGATTATCAGTTGACAGACAGAGCAGAACATAGTTCAGAGTTAATCAGATTGAACATAATTAAAATTAGGCTAACTGAGCAGTTCAGAGCAGAGATCTTCACACTACAAGGTGATATCTATTTAGTATTTCATAGATCTATATTAGACAAGTTAAGTTGTCATTAGCAGATAGATACCTATTGCTTTCTAATCATTGTAATAGAGTTTTGGTAAAATCTCCTAACAGAGTAGACTTAACAGTCTTTTGTAAATCTCTTAACCGAGTGCACACTCAAGTAGTGTTGCTTAAATCCTATCACTAGGTAGATCTAGTTGATCTAATATGCTACTCCTAATAGGGTAAGATCACCAGAAGTGATCAACACTTGTAGCCCTAACAGGTAAACCTTTTCTATTTGCAGTAGTAAAGAATTTGTGGGTGTCATCCCCACCGTAGTTTTTACCTTCTAACAAGGGTTTCTGCATTACCAAAATACTTGTGTTATGGGACTGTTATATTATTGATTTCATGTTATTTACTTTTACAAGTTGAATGGATGAATGATACATGCATTAGATACAAGTTATTTTGCAAGGTTATTACTATTTTCTATTTAAGGTTTGAAAGGTTTAAGAGTAAAAGTTTTTGTGGACACTCATTCACCCCTCCCCTCTCAGTACCCTATCTCTCCTAACCCAATAATTGGTATCAGAGCTTCAGGTCTCTTATTGGACGGTTTAACTATTATACACTAAGTTTGCACCCTTGTTTCAAGCTCTCATAGTCTTGATAACCTAGTATAACATGGGAATCATCTCCAGGTGTGGGACCTATGCTAACTGAGATGAGACCTCTAGGTTTTAGGTTGGTTCCTCTTGGATAATCACCTTGATTTGCTTCTAGATAGAAAAAGTAAACTTTTTGAGGGAAAGGGAAAGAAGGAATGCTTGGAAAGGGAAATGACTGAAAGCAAACTACCTACTAGGTGATGCACCAAAATGAAGGTATGAATTACAGTATAAAAGATGGATTCAATGCACAAACTTAGGTCTAGGAGATCATAATTTACTGAATAGGCTTGCATAAATATTTCATAGAAGGGTCTACAAATAAAGAGGGCTATTCGGGGAAAGAGAGATTCTTTCACAAACAATAACACTCTTTGGAGTTAGACAACAACCTATGACCTGCAAACAAACATTCACCTCTGAAACTCGGTATAGGAATGAGATAAGATAGTTAAGGGGTTGAAGTATACCCACAAAACATCTAAATCAGATCAAGCACAATAACACACAATTATAGAAAGTAAGAGGGATCAGGAACCCTAAGATATCACTGAGAAGCATGTAAATACTGAATTCATTAAGAGATAACTCACACAAGAAGGCATAGGGACATGAGAAATGTCACAAAATATCTTCAATATCTGAATTATCAATGGGAGGTTATAGAATGTAGAAAACTAGAGGACATAAAAATGTCACAGATAGCCTTCTAAGAAAAGAGACTTTTCTTTTTACAAAATGTGAACTCTGAGCTCTAAAGCTCTCAAAAAACAATATATACATCTCCTCTTGCATGCAGGCAGGAGAAAAAAATCTAATTAGGGTTACATAATTTTTCATATAATAATCAAACCCTAAATTTGTCAAATTCAGCCATAAATACACAAAAATATCCTAGCTAATCAGATATCTGTGTTTGCGTGTCCATTTCATGTTTATACCTGCAAAAATCTAGCTGCCATGATCCATCTACCTACCTGCAACTCGGGCTCGCCATAACTGTTGAAATCTAATATTTTGAGATATTTGAATTTAAAAAAAGATAAAATGATCACAGGTGGTGCTAAAATTCCCTATCGACGATCGGCATTCAAAAATCAATCTTACTTTAAAACGTGTCCGTTAGATCTTCCTTTTTTACCCGGGCTTGACATTTGACTACAAAACTAACTCAGTATTTACCTCAGGTTCCAATTTTCCTTCAGTCACAGAATTGTTAAACCAAAAGTCCAACTTGGGGTTACAGTTAGCGAATGCCCGACTGAAGGCAATCCGCGAAGTCACTGAATGTTTAGAAGCTTCACCATTTTATCTCGTGACTAAGAAAAACACTGTAGTCGCCAGTTCACCGAAAGGAAAAGGTAACCGCCAGAAGAATAAGAGAACTGGCGACTGAAGGAAGAATTACGCACATGAGAAATTGGGACTTAAGTTGCCAAAAAAGTAACATGGAAATAGAATGAGGGGCTTAGGGTTTGCAGGGTTTATTTAGCTCAAACGACTACTTTTTCTGAATTCTTCAACTACAGACCATGGAATAAAAAATAATTTACAGAGGCCAAAGAACATGGCATAAGATCATAAAAAATTTCAGGGATGCTTGGCAGGATAAAAACAGAGACCTGGGGATGGATTTTAGCCAAATTTGCATGCATATGAAAATTAGGGTAACATTAACCACTACAGAGTAAAGATATAATCATGGAGAGATATAAGTTGGATAAGACAATAGAGAATCAGAAGATTCAAATGCAGATCTTTGTTGAGAAATATAAGCTAGCTAAGGATGAGTTAAAGAAGTTACTGGTAGAAAGAAAGAACATGCCTATTCTGTAGAATGAGACTACTTACCATGAAGAAGAGATTGATGATGTATTTGAAAATCTTGGATCTAGTTCAGGAAGCATTTTTGATGGATCTGAAAGTATAATCTCTGACTTGTCTAAAAATAATCTTCACCTAACTGAACAAGTGAAAGCACTGCAGATCGATCAAGAAACTCAGATGGTGAGGATGATAGATATAATGAACAACTCAAGATAGGTTGAACAAGAAAATAATCTAGCTATTGAAGACCGAAGATAGATAGCTAAACAACTCTAAGCAAAGGAAACTAAGATACAAAGACTCACCGATCACCATTTTAAAATATCAAATCAGATGATGGTTGTGAATCAAGAAGTAAACCGAGTAAATGGAGAATTGTCAAGAAGACTTGAAGATGTAGCAATACTCAGAGAAGAGAATGAGAAATGAGAAATGAGATAAAGATTCAACAATAACATAATGAAATGATGAAAATGGCTGAGGATAGTTCCAAAAAGATTGATGATTTTTTGACTAATCAAAGAAAATTTGGAAGCAAAGCTGGTTTAGGCTATACTGGTGAAGGAGAATCATTACAACAAGCTGAACAAGCCTACAACAATCAGAGTCAAAGGCCAAAGATATTGTCATGTTATCACTGTGGCAAACCAGGACATACTTCTAATGTTTGCAGAAGCAAAACACAAGGTAAACCTCCTGTCACTCCTAAGTTCAATGGTTATTGCTATTATTATGGAAAATTTGGTCATCAAGCTTATGAGTGTAGAGAAAAACTGAATAAGAATGCTAACAATCCTACAATGGAGAAACTCTGCTATACTTGAAACAAAACTGGACACACTGCATAAGAATGCAAATCCAAGATGAAGCAAGTCTAGACACCTAAATAGAAAAGCAAGCCCAAACCATATCAACCGAAGAGACAAGGTAATTCATATGTCTGGGATTACAATACATGGGTTAACTGTGTTGCATGTGGTAGGTATGGACATATTGCAGCAAACTGTTACAGGAAAAGATGGGCTGGACAATCAAGAAGCTAGATAAGCACTGAAATGGCATGTTTGCATTGTCATAAGGTCGGTCATCTAAGCAAGGACTGTAGAGACCGAGCACCAGAAGAAGGACATATATTTGAGAGTGGAAACACTATTACAGATATCATGAGAATCAGGAACACTATGTGGAGAAAGGCATCTAATGAGAATGTTGAGTTAAGTAACGTTGTTGGTGAAACCTCATCCACTGGATTGGGTGACATCGGTACATCTACTTAAGGTGATATAGGTATGTATGGGACTGATATTTCAAATGCTCACATTTTACATACAGTTCCTTATATATGTTGTGCACATACTAAATCGGCATGAATAAAGATGCATTATGGTTTATATGTTATGAGCTAACAATGGCATACATTCGGTAAAAGTTAGACCAAGAAAAGGTTACCCGTCGGTAATCACTATTCAAGGTTAACCGAATATCAGTATCAATCGAGCAAAGAAGTCACGTGTTAACTGAGCTAATGGAAGTTTGCAGTTGTCACCGAGCTAACAGTTGTCATGAACCAAAAAGTAGGTCAAGCATTTATTGCATAAATTTTTGAGCGGGAATACGGAAAATTCTATAAATACATGGAAGACTGAGTTCATTTTTCACATTGTGATTTTGGAGAGCTAAAATTTCACAGAGCATGTTCGAGTAAAGATTTTTCAAGTTTATTCAAAGCTATTGCAGATCGAATTGAGCACTTTCTTCGACATATTCTGAGTAAGTTCAAACCCTACTGAGCATATTCTTCGTACTTACCGAAAACCTAGTTTGTTAAAATGGCATCTACTACGAGTTCTTCTAAAGTTGTAGAGGAGGAAGTTAATCTCATAGTGTCAACAAACTATAGTGAACCAAATTATAAGTTACACCCTAAAGTAGCATCTAAAATGGATTCAACGGGTGCTTTTTCGAGCATCCCACCTAGGGTTTTACTGGTTGAAGACATACGATCATACATTCACTGTAAAATTGGAGAAATAGGAGATTTTGACATGTATGTTGCGTATCAGGCACTTTGTGATGAAGGAGTAAAGTTAAAACTAGAGCACAAATAAGTTGAAACACTTGGACTCACCAATACCCTAAATTTTGTGAAGAATTTTAAGAATGAGTGGATTAGGGTTGTGTTGAGCTGCTACCATGAGGGCACATTATAGTTAGATAGACCAATCAAACTGACAAAGAGAATGATTAGTAAGGTTATAGGTTATCCTACTACCAAAAAATCCAAGGCATTTAGAAAATCATCGCGAGCTGAGATTGAGAAAAATACTGGCGCAACATGGGATAGTAGAGCATTGAAAATTGCATCCATTATGGATCCAAAAGTAAAGTTTGCAGTGCATGTAATTGGCTATAAAATTTTCCAATCAAGCTGAGTAAATAGTGTACCATGTAGTGCAGTCAACATGGCATACAAAATGATAAAGAAGGGACATTAGATAGATCTCACCGAGCTACTCCTGAGACAGGTTGAAGAAAATATGAAGAAAATTTGATCACAAAAGTTCAACACTTGTAAGTTTGGATCACTATTAGTATGTTTATTTTTCTATCTCCAAAAATTCTTTTCTTTTGTCGGTCACACAGTTTGGCCTACCGACACACTGATCACTTCACAAATTTTTGATATTATGAAAGGTCTAGGAGATAATGCAGAAAATGTTATAGATAGTTATTTTGAGGATTTTAAGGTAAATATGAATCTTAGAAGTAGGATTCCGAGTTCACTGGTCAAAAGGTATGAGATGGATATTTGTTTCCTAGTAGACATCGACCACACAATGATTAAAGTTGTTGAATCAAGAACAAAATGGCTAGCAGTAATGGGATATGAAATAGATCATGATTTTGGTTTGAAATCAATCAAGGCACTATTGGCTTTACCAAAGGAAAAGAAGGCCAAAAGGTTTGAAACCTTTAAAGAAGTGAAATCAAGAATAAAAATAGGTCTTGTCATCGATAAAATGACAAGGAAAGAAAAGAAAATGAAGAAATTTTTAACTGAGAAGTTTGAGAATGAAGCTTACTCATTTGAGGAGTCACCGATTGAACCTGCAACCAAAGGTCAGTTAATGTTGGCTGACAAACCATATGATAGTGAGGAAATCGAGTCCGAAGAAGATCAAGACTCTATACCAGTTTCTACTACTCTAGTTCCAAATAAGAAACAATTGCTAGTGTAAACAGGTGCACGCACAAGGTCATCAACTGCAGCTTCACCACCATAGAAAAAGGGAGCTGTGAAGGTAGCAAAATGTAAGGCAACTACACTAATAAAAACATATGCAAAGAGAGGACCCAAGGTGGTAGCAGAGGCACCAAAGAAAAGAAGAAGCTTAATAAGATCAAGGAAGACCTCGAGGATGAAGAAAATGAAAATGACCAAAGTTAATTCAAGGTGGTCAACAATAAAGAATGATCAATTGATGAGGTTGCTGAAGATATAATTGAGAATGGAGATCTTTATGATCTAGAACTTAAATGATTTGACAGTATGTCAAATGAGGATCAAAATAAAATTGAGGAAGCAGTCATTCAAATGATGACATGCTCCAGAAAAGTTCCATTAGAATTCACTACACAACTTCCATAGGCACTTGAAGACAGAATAAAATAGAAATGGTCATATGCCCTGGATACCAAGAGAAAGACGAGAGAGAAAATTCTACTATCGGTAGCACTGAACTTATCTCTGGATGAAATAAAAGAGCTTATGGATACATCTGTGTAGAGATTCAAAATAAAGAACCGAGCTATGCAAGTGTTAGATGAGAATTTGGTAGATCTTGATGAGTCTGGTCAACTCATTTGGACATCAATTCTTGTTGTCAAAGAGAAAAATGAGAAAAATGCATTTCAAAATTTATCTAAAAAGAGATAGAAGTCCAAAGGTAAAGGTATATTCATTGAAGATGATGTTGCAAAGAAGACAAAGAAATCATATGTATCATTTACCGAGGTAATTGATACAACACTTATACAAGAAATTAATGATAGTTTACAGGATGCATCGGATCTAGCAGAGATCTAGATAAAAGAGAAGGATGATAATGATGTACTCATTGAGGAAATCATAAATAGTGATCCTAATGATAGAGATAATGATGAAGATGTGAACAATGCACCAGCCAATGTACAGGATGAAGCACAAGTCACCGAGTGTGCATTCACATCATTACTGGGTGAGCTTCTAGTACTTGTAGAAGCAGTTGAAATATTGTCTAAGGAACAACCCGATGGCTCAAACCCCAAGCAACCACAAGATACAACATGGGAACAAGGCACCAAAGTACCTGCAGAGACAAACAAGCCTGAAGAAAAAGAGGCTACTAAAGCATAAACAAAAGAAAAAGAAGAGCCCAACACAATTGAGGCTACCCCACTTGACACAACATCAGAGGCTCCATCTCAGTCAACCAACACACAGGTTACCAAGGAGCAGAAAAAGGATGACAATATGTCAACCAGACATAACACACCAAGGGCAGAAGAAAAAGCTATTGTGCTAATTGCCAAAGAGCCCGAGAAGAAGAAGAAGAAGAAAAATAAAGGAAAAGGGTCGGTCACTCTAGATGAAGTTATTGTGATACCCGAGTATGACCCGAGGACCTTTAGCCTCGAGGAACTAAGAAAATATGGGGAGTTATGTGTTAGAGTAGTCATATTATAGCTAATAATTAATTAATTAAATTATTAGTCTATTATTCTCTACACTTAAGTTAGACTTAGGCATCTCATTATTCTTTAGGGTTTCCCTTTTAGGGTTTCATGATTCCTCTTATAAGGATTCACCTCTTTGTATTTCATAACAATAGATTAGATTATCATAATGTAATATTGTGCATATGATGTCTCTGGCTTTTTGGCCTCCATAGTTTTTTCTTGCTTTTTGTTCTTTGCTTCTTCCATGTGAAAGGGTTATGCATGCAGGTGTTCTTGGGAGATTAGCTTTTCACCTAATCTAACATGGTATCAGAGCCATCTTGCTGCTCGCTGTTCATGTTTTGTTGAAGTGATTCAGAAGCAGGACATTTTTTTTTTTTTTTTGGGGGGGGGGGGGGCATTTTGAGCAAAAACGGATGCCACCATTGCGCTCAGAAGGCCTGAGAGAGTCAGAATCCATATAAAACTTGTCCATTTTGGACAACTTGACTTTGAGGCAATTTTTTTTGGTTTCTAGTGCCGTACGGGCACAAAAACTGAGAAAAAAATCATTTTAAAAATGTTTTTGCGTTAATTTTTAACGCATGCAATGGTTTTTAAAACACACCTCTTGCACTCCTCCTCCACGCCATCGGCACTCCTCTACCACTAGCACCGCAACCCGCCCAACACCGCTGTCGGAGACCACCGCCCTTAATGCCCGCTGCCGCAGCACCCTCCTCTGCCGCCCTGCTGGCCCGCTCCGCCACCGCCCAGCTCCTTAGCTGAGCGCGCTGCCCAGTGGGATTTTAGCCCTGTGGGCCCCTTTTTTGCCAAGCAACGGTCACATGGGTGATCAGGAGCTCTGGCTCCAGCCCCCTACATGTGCCATGCGCCTAGGGGCCTTTTTTTTTTAGCCCCAGGGGCTTAAAATTGGATTTTGGAGCCTTTCTGACCCTCTAACGCATTTTTTGTTCTATCTGGAGCATACAGAGGTCTTTTTTGGACTTCTTTATATCATTGGAAAGCTCTTTCTAAGCTCTTTCCGATTATGGAGGTTAGGTTTTTTGGCTCTACTATTTTGATAGTGTTTTTTTTATCAAAGTCTGATGTTTGTTTTTGTCTTCTGGGAGCCTTATCTCACTCATCTAGACTCTTTTTTGGGCTCACCAGATATCGTTGGAAAGCTGGTTCAGTGAGTTTTTTAGTGGTAGGGGTCTTTTATCTAGATTCTGCTCTAGGTTCTCTCTCCTTCGAGTTTTGCACTTTCGCACTCTGGCAGATTACTTGGGTTCTACAGGTCCTGGGATCTCTTCTTCTGTTCTTCTGGCTCACTCTTCTTTCTGACTTTCTAAGCATTGTATGCTTCTTTTCTATAGCATTCTCTTTTCTATAAATGCACTAAGATAAAGTGCCTACTTTTGCATATTTGGGATTTCGAGCACCTTGTGTTTGTTTGTACTCACACTCAGTTATAAAGTGCCATGGGGGGTTATGATGTTTTTCTTGTTGTGCTCATCCACCTTTGTCAAGTGAGTGTACCTTCCATGACATTAACCCATGCTGTGTGTCTAAAAGATCAATTCTTCTTCTTTGACACTGCCCTTTATCCTATGCTTGTACTTCTGTTGCACTGTTGGTGTTCTCGATTCTTCTTCTTGCAGATGTTTCTAGCATTGCTTTTTCAGTGTTCCTGTCACCCCTCTCCCTATTCAGCATTATGGGGGGGGTTCACCTGTTGGTTCTATTGCTTCCTTGGTTCGGTTGAGTGATCTACGTATTCAGTTTTTGTTCCTATGTACTAGGTGGATGCAGTGGCTAGGCACCTATGCATTTCGGTGAGATGGTTCATCTACTATATAGACACTTATTCATTCCTACTTTTGGAGGTCACCTCTTCGATTGATTAGCTCTTCAGACTTTGTCTTCTCTACTTGGTCATGCACTATTTTAGTGGGGGTTCCAGCAGTTACTTCTGACAGTGTTTACAGCTTCATGCTTCAGAGATGCTTTACATGCTCTTTCTTTTTTCTTGTATTTGGGTACCTGATCTAGCCTAGTTGCCGGGACCCATAGTTCTTTCATGCATTTTGTTTTCATGCATCTTTTAGTCCTTAGTTTTTTAGCTTCTCCCTAAGTTACACTTAAGGGGGGATGTTAGAGTAGTCATATTATAGCTAATAATTAATTAATTTAATTATTAGTCTATCATTCTCTACACTTAAGTTAGACTTAGGCATCTCATTATTCTTTAGGGTTTCCATTTTAGGGTTTCATGATTCCTCTTATAAGGATTCACCTCTTTATATTTCATAACAATAGATTAGATTATCATAATGTAATATTGTGCATATGATGTCTCTGGCTTTTTGGTCTCCATAGTTTTTTCTTGCTTTCTGTTCTTTGCTTCTTCCATGTGACAGGGTTATGTATGCAGGTGTTCTTGGGAGATTAGCTTTTCACCTAATCTAACTTTATGCACTAGGAAGGCTGCATAAGAAAAGTTGAGACAAGAATGCAAGAGCAAGGAGTTATTAGAAAATGTAAGAGATATCTTACAATAGGTTGTACCCAAGGTACATGTAGATGAGGATACTCCAATTATGGACAAACTTGCTACTCTTGCTGAAGGAATTAATGCACCATATGTCAATGCCGACAAGAGAATAGAAGAAAGGGACGAATCAAAGATACACGATAAAATTGCAAAAAGAATCAGCCAAGAAGTGGCAATTAACAAGGTTAAGTTATCCGAGGTAATAACTAAAATTCAGTGTATTACTAAATTAATTTTTCAAATCTTGTTCAAGCTATGCACTATGGAAACCTTCGCTACCGAGATCAGTGAAAAGATCAAATAGTTTGAAAATGAAATCAAAGCCAGTGCACAAGCAGCTATAATCGAGCCACAAGCTTTTGCAAAGTATATATAAAAAGTTCAAGAACTCAGGCAGTTGATAGCAGATCTCAGGAAACAAGAAGAAAGAACCAGTGATCAGGTCATTGAATTACAAACGGAGCTCCTACCCTACCTGCAATTTTTTGAGAAACACATTGTCAAAGTGGAGAAACTTGTTGCAACACCAAATTTTTTTGTGTTGGATAACATCTTTGACATGCATGCACAAGTTGGTCTTGAGCAACTTGCTCTCACCAACTTGAAAGAGGAATGGGAAAACCTCTTGGACTCATTGAAGAAAACTCATCAACACATTTTTGACAAGCTGTAAGTATACATTTTTTTATTTGGCATTAATATCAAAAAGGGGGATAATAATGTATATGCCAAATATGTAAATAGATGCTAAGTATACTACACATTATCAGGAGCATGCACCAAGGGGGAGTTTATAAATTTTTGTTATCTATGTATATGGCAGAGACAGGAAATATTTTTTGAGAAATTTTGTCTGTATACATTAAGGTTTTGATACTAATGCCAAAGGGGGAGATTTTTATCTCTAATTGAGCATTAATGATTGTCATTAGTATCAAAGATAGTCAAAGACATTGGTCGGTTACTTATATTAACCTAGTCGGTAACTACAAGCATCACAAGCTAGTCAGTTAAGTCTTCATACCGAGTACTAGAACAATTTACCGAGCATCACACACCGATATCAAGCACAGTAAACACCGAGCACTAGTGTAATTATCAAGTAGTATATACAATATTTACAGAGGATCATAGGAAATGGCATAAGAATCATAAATGACACATTTATCTATGCAAACGGTTACAACATAATCATAAAATGTTTTACCAAGATCAAGGATAATTTATTGTTGAGATATTCATTAAATGCAATGAAGATCTTATGTAATTGTTTTGATCTAGGTTATTTTTGTACACCGTAGATCTTAGGGTTTTCTCTAAGATGTTGAAACCTAATTTTATAAACAACATAAATCAGTATGATATATAATTATATTTTGCATCATTTTTGGTGTGAACTGATGTGTGAACGAAGAAGTTCTTGAAGCACTAGCCAAAACTTCAAGATTATCAGTTGACAGACATAGAAGAACATATTTCAGAGTTAATCAGATTGAATAGAATCAAACTCAAGCTAACCGAGCAGTTCAAAGCATAGATCTTCACACTACAAGGTGATATCTATTTAGTATTTCATAGATCTATATCAGACAAGTTAAGTTGTCATTAGCAGATAGATACCTATTGCTTTCTAATCATTGTAATAGAGTTTTGGTAAAATCTCCTAACAGAGTAGACTTAACAGTCTTTTGTAAATCTCTTAGCTGGGTGCACACTCAAGTAGTGTTGCTTAAATCCTATCACTAGGTAGATCTAGCTGATCTAATATGTTACTCCTAATAGGGTAAGATCATCAAAAGTGATCAACACTTGTAGCCCCAATAGACAAACCTTTTCTATCTGCAGTAGTAAAGAATTTGTGGGTGTCATCCCCATCACAATTTTTACCTTCTAACAAGGGCTTTTGCGTTACCAAAATACTTGTGTTATGGGATTGTTATATTGTTGATTTCATGTTATTTACTTTTACAAGTTGAATGGATGAATGATACATGCATTGGATACAAGTTATTTTGCAAGGTTATTATTATTTGTTGTTTAAGGTTTGAAAGGTTTAAGAGTAAAATTTTTTGTGGGCACTAATTCACCCCTCCCCTCTTAGTACCCTATCTCTCCTAACCCAACATATGATCTTAGAATAATGTTTGAATGTCTACACCTATTCCAAATAGGTTAGGTTTTCTCTAATCACACTCCTTCTTCACCCCTTCCATCCATATTAGGTTCATATATTCCTCCATTCACTAGTTCACAATCCACTTACCCTTTCCCATATGCAAGTCAACAAAGGCACACATCTTCGAGAACCTTACATCCATCCAAAAGACCTCCATACAATTCCTATCCATCCATGAATCCCCTCTAGTTTCCAAACAATTTGGATGCCAAGCATAAAGTCCATAAGTCAAGAAATCCACATGCATTCAAGGATCAACATGTTCAGTCTAATCGACATGGGATATCAAAGAAAAAGAAATGTCAAAACGGCCACAAAGGCCTGTTATGAAAAAAGAAAATTCAAAAGCAATATGGGTTCCTAAATCTCTTGTTTAAGCAATTCAATTAGAGGACCCACAAAGGAATGAAAAATAAAAAACCATGTGGATTCCCAAGAAGATTCTTGAAGCACAGAGCCCCAAAGAAAAATCTAGTTTGGCATTTAAAGTTTCTATCCTCCATCAAAAATCATTTCATCTTCCAAATCCATTTTGGGTCCTTATGTCCCAAAATCCATGTCCATTCCTCTATCAAATCCAAAATCTCATTTTCCTCCATCACTCCATCACCCCTAAAGGTGTGTGCCGATGTTTTTCTTGCCTCCCTTTCCATCCACTCAAAATTAAGCCTTCCTCGAATCCCTCCATTATACAACACCTATTTTCCAACCTTTCATTCAGCCTATCCAATCATTTACCTAATCCTTATCATTACCCTACCAATGTCTTTGAGCATACTATTATAGTCATGGTCCATTATGGCATACCTTTCAAGAGCATTATCCAAAGAACAAGGCACTTGAGTCCTTCGTCCATGTCATGTCATGCATCTGTCATTTTCCAAAAATGTCAAAAATACAAAAAAAATGTCAAAAACTCAAAAAAAGTGAAAAAAAGAAAAAAATAGTTGCCTTGATAAAAATCTGGCAAATGCCCATCTTGGTAACACCCCCCAAAAAAAGAGAAATAATTTTGTCCAAAAGTGAAAACCTGGTAAATAGGCACTTTGGGCAAGTACCACGATGAAAACCTTGTAAATAGTCATCATGTGTAATTTATGAACTTCTTGCATTCCATACTTGGGGAAAATTTTGTCGATATTTCCACATCCTATTATACCCCTTTCATTTCTTCCATTATCCCTATCATCTCCTCTGTTATCCTATTTCCCTCATATTCCTTATTGTATCAGCTTTCATATTCCCCTTTTCCAAACTTTAATCTTGAAAAGACTAGGGATCTCTTTAGAAGCATCACGTGTCATATCTTCTTTACATTGTCCTAATCCCTTTAGTCCACATTGTCTATCTTATCATAGTATTCTATCCATATCCCTTCCCCTTTTCCACTATTGATCTTGCTTATCCTATCCTTGTCTTATCATTATCTTATCATTTTCCTATCCAACTCCCTTTCTTGGTCTTGGTATAAAACAAGGATGAAAAAATGCAATATGTATTTAAAAAAGACTTATTGACATGTTTGGCCTATGCATCACTCGCCATCTCCTGTCATATCTCATCCTTAAGCTCGATAAAAATATGTTATCCCTATTTTGTGGATAGTCCTTGGCAACCCAAAAAAAGCTTCAGTGACATACTCAACAACCCTTTGGCCTTCATCCATCTACCAGCCTATCCATCAATCCCTAATTTCCTTGCTTGCTAGACACTAGGGGCAATTCTTGCAAATGTAAATACTAATGTCTTGAAAAAATCTTAAACATTTGCATATGATCCTAAAAAAATTACTTAAAATCATAAATCTCATGAAAAAATCCTAAAAATTTGCATAAAGACCTAAAACAAGAATTAAACAAGCAAATATGATCCTAAAAATCATAAAAAGTCCTAAAAAAATCACTAAAAAAGCATAAAAAGTCTAGAAAATCTCTGAAAATCAATTAAAGTTGTAAAAAAAATCTCTAAAAAAGAAAATATAATCCTAAAAAAAATTAGTAAAAAATCAAATATGAAACTGAGAAAATCAGTAAAAAATTGTAAAATGTCTTGAAAAAATCCTAAAAATTACAAAATGTCCTTGAAAAAAGCACAAAAAATCAAATATTTTAAAAAATCCTAAAAATTGAAAAAATCAAATCCTTAAAAAATCTACAATAAATTTGTACATAATCATTTTCCTTGTTTTCAATAAATTATCCTTTGTGACAAGATAAACATTTCAACAAACACAATCTAAAGACTTCTGAAAACATTGCACTTAACGAAATCATGCTTCAATAGTAAACTATCCAATCTAGTCAATAATCAATCAGATCAAACTTGTCCTATCAATCAACATCAACAACAATTTGTCCTTTATAAAACTTGTCTTTTTGTCTTATACAGGGTGTGGTATACTCGAAACCAGATGATATCTATCTTAGACGGGGTACTTCATTCCTAAAACCAGACACTATCATTATCTAAACACAAAACTATTAATTTTGACAACTAGATCCGAATGTTTATTGACTTGCTTGGTTTAGTGAGTCATATCTTTTATTGATTTATCTCTTTTTAATTTGTCTTCTGCTTGTGAGGTGTTTTTCATAAAGTTCTAGGGCATGTATGTCATATGCTTTAGGATGAATGGAAAAATTCCTTGTTTGCATTATGTTTGTTTTTACGCAAAAGGGATTACATTGTTGTCATGGTTTTTTGTGCCATGGTGTGACATCCATTTTGGCATATTAAATAAAGCGCTCGTGACATAAAATGCACTTATGAAAGCAAAGTTTCATCATTACTAATTTTTTCTTCATCTAATTTTAGCCCTTTTACTAACCTATCTTGCTATCAATATTTTCCAATCATTCTCTTTTCAAAAAAAATTCCTCGAGTCAATTTTCACCCAATTTTTTGAGGTATCATCCTACCTCCCTTATGTCGATCCATTGAACCAATGCTCATAATCGCAATGTCTCAAAGAGGGACAAAATGTAGACACTAAAAATGGTCAACACCTATGTGCCCCCTTTTTTAACATGTCTTTAATGTCTAATTTTCATCCCTAATTTACTAATATTTATCCTTGATTTTTTCTCATTTTTTACCTAATCAATCGCTTTTGAAATCAATTCAAGTCGTTATCAAAATCATCAAAATCGATTCATTGCCTCATTAAAATCATTAATCTGGCCAAATCAATTAATTTGTCTCTTTAGGGGTAAATAACTTATAATTTATCTCTAATTCTTAGTTTTGATAAATAAATTATATTTATTTATCCTATTTTCCCTAAGTTTCACAATTAATTAATTTGACATTAATTAATTGACTAATTATTGATTTATGAAATTTTCATAATTCCTAAATTCTAATTTCTATTTTGTGGGATTAAATGAATTTTAAAATTCAATAACTCTCTCATTTTGTCAAATGAGATTTTATCCCTTAATTTGTGCTTCACCCGCTTTTCTAGCCTCCACTTCCTCTTTTTTAGCCTCCACCATCCCTTTTCCTTTTGTCATAAATTGTCATAGTTTATGACAATTTTCCTTTTTCCCCTTTGTCATAAATTGTCATAGTTTACAAAATTTTCCTTTTTTTTTTTTTTTTTTTTTTTCCTTTTGTCATATTTGTCATAGTTTATGACAAATTTCTCTTTTTTTAACTCACTTATTTCTATTTGTGCATTCAATTTGTCATAAGTTGTCATTATTAATGACAAATTTCCTCTTTCAAACTTTTCAATTGCCATTATCTATCATAATTGCCCTTTTGCACACTTAATTGCCAAATTTGCAATTTATCTACAAATTATATAAATTGAAATTATTTCTCTCATTTTTTACTAACCATACTCCTAGTATCCTCATTATCATCACTTTGCTTTCAATAATTTTGTGCATCTTGTGTCATTATTAAGAGCAACATCACGTCATTTTTATGGATAGGAAAGGAGAGCATTGAAACTACATTTGAAGGGAGTTTTATGTTATTTTGCACATATTTTTAAGCTCTCATTTCAAATGGTTTTAATGTTAGATTAGATTGGTTTTCATATATTATTTATGAGATTTGTGGTTCTCTCATTTATTCTTTCTAATGCCATTTTCCTATCCTACAATAGTGTCTTAGGATTCTTTTAATATAGTGTAAACGTTCTTGGTACAAAGTCAATGTCCTAAGTGGGATCCTAATTGCATTCCTTCGTGTCTTTACTCTTCTTGGATAATGTGCTCGACATATGCAATAATACAAATTTATGACTTCTAGGCAAACACAAGATAACTAGGGAAATCAAATTGGGATTCTATTTTTTTGGATTTTTTATTTTGGAAATGCAAAGACGATAAGAGAAATGACAATAAAGGAAACATTTTTTTTTTATTTTTGGATTTTGGGATGCTAATGCAAACTAGGAAAGAATAAACAAAAATGATGTTAAAGTGAAAGTACTCTACCCTGCGAGAGATTCTAGAAAAATTGAAGGTAAACCCTCTAAGGAAAGAGCCAAATAATATTGAAGACTATCTTGACTCCAAAAAGGTACGACAAAAGTGATAAATTCTAGAAATAATGTCTATCTAAGATAAATGCTAACCAAAATGATAAGTTCCTAAGAGAAGACAAGTAGATAAAGTTGCAGTTCAAAATTTCAACAAAGTCAAGATAACATGCAAGACCACTATAGGAATGTCCTAAGAGAATGTACCTTCTAATTTGTCAATTGACTCTAAAAAGTGCAATACTTGAACCTAAGATTTGCAAGCTATGTTTTGGGGTTCTTTTAGGTTTTTGGACTAAGAAAGATGAATATGCAAAGTAATGACTAAGGATGACACTAAAATGCAAGATATGGACTAATATGAAAGGGTATGTCGATCACAAGATTTCAAGGTAAAAGAATAGGGGTATGTTGTAGGACCCATTTTGATACAATTTATTGCGTAGGACAATGTTTGTAGGACCACTGTTGATTCAATTTTCTCTATTTGTAGGACAAATTTTGGAGATGTGTACAAACTCAACAAACTCATATTTATATGGCTACTAGACTGACTAAAAAAGAAATGATTGGTGTATGTTCAACAACTTTTTCAAGTTGAAATTTTTCATAAGGTCTGGCACAATTAAAAATAGAAATAGTCACTTTAATCTAGGGTCAATGGCTTCAATGGTAATATTATAGGCTCACTGCTTGGATTCCTACCACCTCACATAGTCATGTCACACAACTAGAGCTTAAAATCCCTTTTGAAGGTGACCATGTTTTTTTTTTTCTCCTTTTTTCTAGGTATTGTCACCATGTTAACAAAGATCTCTTTTGCAACACAATACCCTGGGACACATATGGTGGGAATCTCAGGGGGAGATTCTTCCCTCCCCTTGCACTATAATAAGACAATTATTCAGAGGTGAATCATGTGGCTTCTAATTAACAAGGTTGTATTTAAATTTGTGTACTCTTCTCAATTAGTTTGTACATGTGTGAGACACTTAAGTCTCTAATTGACCATGTTGACTACTTAGGGATATTCACTCGATCTAGACTATCATCAACACATGTCTCTCGAGCTTATAGAGATAAGACCAGAGTTTTCTCAAAGTTTTGTTTCTATACCAACCAAAGGGATTTGCTAGTTTAAGGTCATCCTCTTTTAGGTTAAGTGCACCCTATAGATAGGCCTCTCTAAATAAGATAAATGGTTTTTAGTATAACAGAATGTGCAAGTGCACCAAGAACACAGGATACTAGGTTAATAAAATTAAGCACCAAAAAGACAAATGTTAGCTAATCTAAACCATCCATACAAGTATGCGAGTTCATTTTTAAGCACCAAATGATATGATATTTTCTTTGTTCAATTTTAGATGCACCAATATCAAATGTTATACTTTACCTTGTTCAATTATTAACCACACATCAATTTTAAACACCAAAATGAAATATAAATTGTGATGTTCGGGCATGCATTTTTTTTTTTAAAGCACCAAAGGAAAGATGAATTATTTTTAGATTAAAAAATATTAACCCAATATCCAAGCAACAAGATGCAAATCAAATGTTAGTATTGAAATCCAAAGAGCTTTCCATCAAATTTGAATAGTCTAGAAGAACATTTGCATTAACATGAAGACAATCAAAATATTGGGCAATTTCCTTACCTTTTCCAAGTATGTGTTAGAAAGTCCCTCATAATTGATTTCTACTTCCAAGTTATTGATTCATTACATGTGAGTTGATCTCTCTCTCTCTTGAATTTTAACTTTTTTGGTACTTTGGTGGCCCACTACATTTTTTTCATTACATCAAGTACATCGTTTTAACATAATAAGTGCATTAAAATACCATAGAGAATCATAATTTTAGACATAAAATAATTTTTTTATGCTAGTCAAATGTGTCATTTTGATCTTGCAAGTGCATCATTATAACTATTTATCTGTGACTTTTCAACTGAGCAAGTGCAGTGATTGTGTATGACAAGTGCAATAATTCTGTATGTCAAGTACAAAGATTTGTTCTATTATCAACAAAAAATAAAAAATGCCAAGAAGACAAATAACAATAATTTGATTAAAAAATTAGAGCATCAATATTCCAGGATGAAAAATAATCGGTCGTCAGAGTAATAAAAATAGAAATCAAAAAATATAATAACCCAGAGAGAAAAATGACAAATAATATAATATCAATAAATAGAAGAGATGTGTATTACATCAAAGTTTCAAGTGTGTCATTCCATCCTACTAAGTACATTGTTTCCTACGGGCATGGGCATTACATCAGAGTTTCAAGTGTATCTTCCATCTTGTTGAGTGCATCATTTTTTATGGACATGCGTGTTGCTTCTTCCTATCAAATGTGGCAATTAAACACTATGAGTTCTTCAATCAAAGAAGACATGTGTGTCATTTGAACTTGTATCTATCTCAAAAGAAAACTATATATGCACCGAAATAGAGAAATTGTAAAAGCTTAAAAGGCTAGTGTGTTCATGTCGGGTTCACCATTTGTAATCAGGATAATCTGGTAATTATAGGTCTGCAATAACAATAAGATCTCAACCACAAGAAGATCGTTAATAGCAATTAGTATCCCAATACCAAAAGAGGAAAGGAAACAAGAGAAAAGCATACACAAATCAATATATTGAAATCAAATAACACCAAAGCATATGCAAATCCATAATTCCTCCTTTATTGTTCTCCTTCTCAATGCAATGTTGGGCTCTCAGAATTGATCTCAAGATCATTCTAGCATAAGAATTTGAAGCGTTTGGTCCCTTGAATAAGAGAATCAACTCTCTATTTATAATAATTTTAGGGTTTTCAATGAAGATTCCCCGATTGATGGGTTGATTGATTATGTTTGAGGAGTTGAACTCATAGTGAATGGGAGCTCAACTCAATTGATTGCCTTGTTTAATAGGATTGATTGATCTGTCAGTAAAAAAGATTAAGAGTTGACTGATTTGATTGAAGACTTAACTGATGATGTGTAATAGAAGACTAAAATAGATTGATTAGTTAGGAGAGAGATTGTTGTAGTCAAGAGTTGTGATTGAGAAGTTAACTGAAAGTGAGTATGAGTTAGAATCTAGGAGGATAAATATTGTTTAAATAAATAAAATACATTATTTACTTGCACATGTGGAGATATAGAAATGAATAAATAATTATTTATTTATTAATGAGAGAGGAATAATTAGCTCAATTAAATAAATATTATTTATTTAATTATGAGAGAAAAATTGACTTAATTATTACATAAATGTAATAATAGTAATAAATATGGAATATTAATCAAATAATATGATTATTTAATTAATTATAATAACATAGGGAATAATTAAATAGTGATTAATTATTTAATTACTTTACAGATGAATAATTGATGAGAAAATTATTTAGACATTCAATAATTAGGTAATTAATTTAAAATCACCTAATTACGATTTTATAAGGAAATGATGATTTTGAATTCAAAATATAGTAGGACACAAATTGATTAAATAATAAAGATTATTTAACAATTTAAGATGAATGCTAGTAAACTTGATAAGTTTTTGCAATTAGTCATTTTCAAGTGTCTACAGATCCTACCTAACAAGTAGCTAGATGAAGATTCTCTCTGCTATAATTTTATAATTGCTAATCTCACACATGGATCTCACATCTGGGATTTATACTAGAGACTAGACATATTGTAAAGGATAAAATATGGATGGGGTCCTAGAACAATGATTTGCACATAAAAGAGACCCCAAAGCCAATATTTTACACTTACATGAAATTGTATTGATATAGAAAGTAAATGTAGATGAATAATATTGAAATTAAGAAATAAAGGTACTTACCTCCAAAAAAGAATCGGTTGAAAACCTTGTCAAATGATCTCAAAAATTGCTGATTCTCTTACTTTTCAATCGAAACTGTGAGATCTACAAAACCCAAAAATATTTTTCCAAGATGAGATCAGGTCGATCTTGACCCTTATAAAAGGTCAAGGACGACCTTAGAAAAATGAAGGTCGACTTTGACTTTGTTCACGGATCTCAGAAGTTCGGTGAAAAGGGTATCCAAATCTACTCTTAGATCTGAAGTTTTGCACCTGTACCTACAAGAAAAAGGGGGTTTTTGGTTGTTTGTTTGGGGGTTTTGCCTTAGTCAAACCCCAATTTAGGAATTAACCTTGAAATTGAATTGAAATTGCTGGAATAAAAAAAGTAAATGGAACAATTCACCTTGCTTGAGTTGAAACCCTTGTGGAGGATTCGAATCCTTGAATCCAAAAGAACGAATGAATGTAGAATCACATGTAGGATGTCTCCAATCAATTGTCTTTTGATCTTCAACACCAATCTTGAATGGATCTTGAACTTGGAAGAGGCTTGAATGGAAATGGAGGAATCTTCAACAAGAGGGCTCCATACAACTTGAATCCTTCAATGGCTACTAATAGATCTCCTTAATGAATTAGATTCTTGAATGCTTGATCTTCTTGCTTTCTTGCACTTGAGATCTTGAGAGATTGTGAGATGAGATGTGATAATGAGAGAGGAAGGCTCCCTTTTATAGTGATCTAGGGCACAAGAGGGGCCTCGTAGAAAACAATAATTAAGGGCCCATGGCACAAAACTCTAGAGAGGTGCACATGGAAAGGAAATTAAATTAAAGTCTTGACACAAAACTCTAGGAGGGGTGGTCCCTTAATATATAAATAAAATAATTATTTAAGAGCCTTGTTACAAAATTTGAGGTAAGGCGAACCCCAAAGTTAATTTGAGTATTAGGCACAAAACTTGAGAAAGGCTAATCTCCAATAATAAATTAGTAAGCCTATACAAATCTCAAGAAAGGTCCACCTCAAATATTAATTTGAGAATTCGACACTTAATTTGAGAAATAGTGGCCCCGAAGAGGGAAAAGACAAGTTTTTGATGAAATCTCACAACCAGAGGCTAACCCTGAAGATCCCAGACCTTAGGGTCAAGGTTGAGCTTGACCCTAACTAGGTCAGGGTCGAGGTTGACCTTGACCTAGTTAGGGTCAAGGTTGACTTTGACCCCATAAGGTTGACTTTGACCTTAGGGTCCAAAACCTCAGATTCATAGTCCAGATTGCTAGGAAAATGCTAGGAAGAAGTGGAAAATGGGGTAGAACAGGGGGAAAAGCCAGATCCAAGTTGAATATCCATTCAAGGCATTTGACATGACCCTAAACCACTTACTCAGAGGGCTAAATACTCTTACCATGGAAGTGCTTCCATTTTAAGATGATACATTAAGCCCCCACTTTAGCAAGAGTATGGACTTGATGCAAACTCTTGGTAAAGGAGATCATAAAGAAAAAGGTAATCTTATTGAAATCAAAGGGACAAAGGAATCCTCAAGCCCCTAGGGACTCAAGTCTTCATCAACTCCAAGATTATAATAAGAGAGACATCACTAGAAGAAGAGAGAAAGGAGAGAGAGGAGTGGTTAGCTTGCCCAGTAAGATGTGTATATCTCACCGTGAACCACAAAAGGATAGGATGGCCTAACAAGAAAACACTTGATAGTCACCCCATAATGTTGTGTGCCTTCTGGCAGCTTTGTGCATGTATGTAGTGCATCTTCTGACAGCTTTTGTAAAGTACCCATGGATCCACCTTCTTGTATCACCATGGAATACAAAATGTGTGTCTCCTCAGGATTTAGCAACTTATGCGCATTACCCTTGGAATCATTTAGCATATAGATGTGTGTCTTTTTAGGATTTAGCAACTTATGTGCGTTACCTTCCAAGATTTAGCATATTGAAAAATTTGAAAAAAAAAATGCATGTCTCCTCAGGATTTAGCAACTTATGTGCGTTACCTTCGAAAGATTTAGCATATTTGAAATTGGAAATGCATGTCCCTTCAGGATTTAGCAACTTATGTGCATTACCTTCCAAGATTTAGCATGTTGCAAAACAAAAGGTTACAAAAAAAATACATAATATAGAGCAAGGGAGGCCGTATATATGCCCCCCTCCTTAATATGGCAAAAACATACTATTTTGACATGTTAAGGAAAGAAAAGAACAAGGATAAAGCCTTCTTCAGCATCAAGACAATATCCATAGACAACACCCAGTCCAGGCCAAGAAGGTCATAGCTCCTATGAGGCCATGGAAGGGAAGAATGCAAAGAGATATCATGCAAGAAGTGAAAAAGTAACCCTTGTGAGGGATAGCACACTATTCAATTTCCAAGGTGAGAGATATATCAACCATGGAAACCCAATGTCAAACAATGAAAGAGGTTGTGATCAAGGGCATAGATCCTCAATGCAAACCAAAATTTTCATGTATGATTGGATATCACATAATAGATAGATATTGCTTAACCAAGGAAAGAGGTGAATCCCAGAAAGACAAAAAAGAAGGAGATGACATCCTTGCCCCCCAAGTGTAGGAACAAGGATGGAAAGGGACCTATTATGTCGCTCACAACACTATACAAGACAACGAGCCCCCAAGTATTAGGCTAACATTGTTTAGATAATGTGGAGCTCCATAATAGGAACATAGATGTTATTTAGGGAAAACATAATTGAAATACAACTCATTGCCACATGGTATAGAAATAACATTACTATCAATGAGCTGCCTAATCTTATAATGTAAAGCTTGACATTCATTAGTAGAGTGATCATGAAATCTATGATATAAACATAAAGGAATAGTCTTCAAGTATGAACTACGTTTCTTTTTGCGTTTAGGTCTAGTAATCATCTTGGCACGAAGGAGTTTAGGCAAAAGAACTTCTTGGTCAAATTCCTTCAAAGTTTCATCATGTTTTGAAGTGTTATTTGAGATGTTGTTAACATTGATTTGTTGCTGAGGATTAAATCCCAATCCTTAAGAATGGTCATGCCCCCCAGTGTGTAAGGGCATTTGAATTCCCCGTTTATGCTTACCACATCCTTGACCATTAAATCCTTGTTTAACTAGGAAGTGATAACCAGGACCATAACGAGAAGCCATGTTAGAAGAAGTCAATGGAACTTCAGTAGTCACTATGTCATCATTAGTAGGTTTGACAAATTTATTGTGGGTAGAAGCAGCAACAAAGTTATTACTAAGGGTGTTAGAAGTAAAAAATCATTGTTCAAATTCTCTTTGTTTCTTCATAAAATCAAGATCATTAACTTTATACTCTCCAATAAAGGTAGGATTAAAATCCAAGGTTCCCCAATCATCACCAGGAATAGCATTAGAGGAGGAAGGATTAATATTAGGATTAGGAGTAGTGTGGATTTGAATATTCAGAAAAGGATTAGGCGAATCATCTGCATGAAGCGTATACATCCCATTGTTATGTATAAACTTGACTTTACGGTGAAGGGTGGAAGGAACGACATGCATCTCATGCAACCAAGGTCTACCCAAAAGAAGGTTATAGTTGAGAGGTCTAGGCATTACATGAATAGGTGTATTCAGGATGACTGATCCTACTTTGATAGGTAAGGTAATGATGCCTAAAGTGTTCCTAGCAATGTTATCAAAGACACGAATAGCAACATTGTCAGGTTGAATAGTTGAAAGATCGACATTAATTTCTTTGAGCATGTCCATGCTACAAACATTAAGCCAAGATCCATTATCAATCAAGGTCCTACGAATGATACTTTTATTGATAGAAACAATAACCATAAGAGCATCATACTGATTTTGAACTTCTTTAGAGGGTAAATCCTTTTGAGTAAATACAATATCAGGAGGACTCGGGGTAGCATGCATGCATTGTAAGAAGTTATTGATGTTCTCTTGATTAGGAGGTGGAGTGGGAAGAGTTGCTAGAGCTTTTTGCAAGGCTTCATAGTAGGTAGGTGAAGTTTGAAGAATCTCCCATAAAGAAATCTTGGTAGAAGTATTTTGTAATTGGGTTATCAAATCATACTCCTTGCTAGGAAGACGGGGTGGAGGAGGAAGAATAGGTTGAGAAGGTGGTAAAGAAGTAGAAACCACCAGATTAGGTTGAGGGTTATTCCTTGTATGATATGTGTGAGCTATAGAATCTTGATCATTAAAAGAATCCATAGGTTTACCTTTGATAGTAATGCAAGGACAACCTTTGACAGTCAACAAGGGTTTAGGATAAACCATATTAGTCATCTCAACACTACAAATAGATTCACAAGAAGGAAGAAAAGAGGACATCCTAGGAGGAGATGAGGTAAGATCTTGATTCTCCATAGGATCATCACTAAAAGGGAGAGCATTAAGGGAATTCATATCATTCTCCACTAATGCCTGATCACTAGAAGGAATCTCAAATGGAGGTAAAGCATCTATAATATCATCTTCTTTTGATAAAATGTCCGCATAAGGGGAGTGTGTTTTAGGAAAAGAGTTATCATCATGTATGAATATGTCATCCATTAATAAATCACCCTCTTGTATTAAAGATTCTTCACGAGGAGGGGATAAATCAATGTCTTTATCCAAGGGTTCATCCCAAAAGGTAAAGTCATTCACAATGGCTTCATGAGGAAGAGAGTAATCAATATCCAAATCTAAAGGTTCATCCCAAATAGGAGGATTATCATCCCTATCCATAAGGCATTTGAAAAACACTTGAAACAACTTATGCATCATGATAACAAATAAATAATAGATATAGATATATCCCAATACATTCAAATGAGATCTATAAGCATGAAAAGGAAATCAAACACCATAAACACAATAGGGCATCTAATTCCACAAAAGAAGGAGTATTCGTAAAATAAGTTCACCAAAATGTAAAGGATAAAATATGGATGGGGTCCTAGAACAATGGTTTGCACATAAAAGAGACCCCAAAGCCAATATTTTACACTTACATGAAATTGTATTGATATAGAAAGTAAATGTAGATGACTAATATTGAAATTAAGAAATAAAGGTACTTACCTCTGAAAAAGAATCGGCTGAAAACCCTATCAAACGATCTAAAAAATTGCTGATTCTTTTACTCTTAAATTGAAACTGCGAGATCTACAAAACCTAGAAATATTTTTCCAAGATGAGATCAGGTCGACCTTGACCCTTATAAAAGGTCAAGGATGACCTTAGGAAAATGAAGGTCGACTTTGACTTTGTTCACGGATCTCAGAAGTTCAGCGAAAAGGGTATCCAAATCTACTCTCAGATCTGAAGTTCGGCACTTGTACCTATAAGAAAAAGAGGGTTTTTGGTTGTTTGTTTGGGGGGTTTGCCTCAGTCAAACCCCAATTTAGGAATTAACCTTGAAATTGAATTAAAATTGCTGGAATAAACAAAGTAAATGGAACAATTCACCTTGCTTGTGTTGAAACCCTTGTGAAGGATTCGAATCCTTGAATCCACAAGAATGGATGAATGTAGAATCACATGTAGGATGTCTCCAATCAATTGTATTTTGATCTTCAACACCAATCTTGAATGGATCTTGAACTTGGAAGAGGCTTGAATGGAAATGGAGGAATCTTCAACAAGAGGGCTCCATAGAGCTTGAATCCTTCAATGGCTACTAATAGATCTCCTTGATGAATTGGATGCTTGAATGCTTGATCTTCTTGCTTGCTTGCACTTGAGAGCTTGAGAGATTGTGAGATGAGATGTGATAATGAGAGAGGAAGGCTCCCTTTTATAGTGATCTAGGGCAAAAGAGGGGCCTCGTAGAAAATAATAATTAAGGGCCCATGGCACAAAACTCTAGAGAGGTGCACATGGAAAGGAAATTAAATTAAAGTCTTGACACAAAACTCTAGGAGGGGTGGTCCCTTAATATATAAATAAAATAATTATTTAAGAGCCTTGTTACAAAATTCAAGGTAAGGCCAACCCCAAAGTTAATTTGAGTATTAGGCACAAAACTTGAGAAAGGCTAATCTCCAATAATAAATTAGTAATCCTATACAAATCTTGAGAAAGGTCCACCTCAAATATTAATTTGAGAATTCGATGCTTAATCTGAGAAATAGTGGCCCCGAAGAGGGAAAAGACAAGTTTTTGATGAAATCTCGCAACCAGAGGCTAACCCTGAAGATCCCAAACCTTAGGGTCAAGGTCGAGCTCAGCCTTGACCTAGTTAGGGTCAAGGTCAACTTTGACCCCATAAGGTTGAATTTGACCTTAGGGTCCAAAACCTCAGATTCATAGTCCAGATTGTTAGGAAAATGCTAGGAAGAAGTGGAAAATGGGGTAGAACAAGGGGAAAAGCTAGATCCAAGTCAAATATCCATTCAAGGCATTTGAAATGACCCCAAACCACTTACTTAGAGGGCTAAATTCTCTTACCATGGAAGTGCTTCCATTTTAAGATGATACACATATAATTATAGAACATCTTTCTTAGAAAATAAATAATGGTAGCACAACATAGTTTTGGGATGATTCTTTGAACAACTACAAACCCCTAGTATATGTAGAGTATTCAAGGATGTATCAAAATATCAAATTTTGAATATTGTTTTAAACTAAAATATTACATAACAATAATTTATGTTGTTGTTGCACTAGGGATATCCCTGTGACGAAATGTAGTGCCTAGTCAGCCTTACCTTTGACTTACTACCAAATTAGGGACAAGAAGGGAAAAGTTATGGTAAGAATAGTCCCTTGAAGATTTATTTATTCTCCCATAAACTATGTTCATTAGGTAAATTTGAGCTTCGCTATTGAACTCAAGATCAATGAGGAATAAACCCATAGCCCAAGCTGACTCTACTACTTGTGCGTGTTGTAACATAACAATAATTGATGACAATATCGACAAGAACTATATAGGGAAGATTTTTAAATTCCTTATATAAAAACATGAGGCTATCATCATTAAGGAATTATCAAATAAGAAAGTGTTACTCTCAAATAAAGAAGATAACTTAATTTGGTATAGGTCCAACTCAAGAAAATACCCAATCAAGATCAGTTATGAGCTATAAATCCAGTGTGAGTATTTTCTAAATTGGATAGAAATTATTTTTTTTGGAACATAAACTCCTCCCAAAATTTGGTACTTTCATCTGGGCCACCTCACACAACCACATACTTACAAGAGATTCAGTAATCGGATTGGGTTCCATGAGACCCTTTCGATGTCCACTAGATGAAAGTAGTGAAGAAATAGTAGACCACTTTTGCTTCATGCTTTGTCACTTAAGACTCACCAAAATAATTTCTTTCAATATTCCCAAATGTTCTCTTATTATCTTCCACTAATTTTCCACTTGGATCTAAGGGATTTTACGATCCCTTTCCTACTTCTTGACTTATAAAACCTCTAATCTCTTCTTGGCATTTAAAATTTTTTGTGTATAAAAGGTTTGAGGATTGGGTAAGAGGTGTGAAAGTGATTCTATAGGATATATATTCATCTTTTCCTCTTCTTTTCTTAGACCTTTTATCACAATATACTTGTAGGGAAGCCTTGTTTCAGAGAGTTTTACACCTATGTCTAAGACCTGCATTGTTTACCCTTTTGAGACTATTTGATTCTTTCTTATACCCATTTTAAGTAGGTAAACCTATGCTTGAAGATACCTTGAAATAAATTTTCTTGCACCCAATCTACTTCCAAAATTTATTTGATCCTATAACCTTTACTTCACTTAAGTGGCTTGTCCCAACAAGGTCAAATATTTCCTTTTCATTTATCATGTTCATTAGTGATTGCATTTCCCTTACAAGAAAAAATAATTAATCAAGTAACATAGATGTAAAATCAAGGTCTACTTACCTACCCATTATAGGTATCTTTTCATTAAACAATCCTTCATAGGAGAGGGACTAGTTGGGGCTCACTAAAAGTTGTGAAATGGTCAATGTCTAAAACTTATTTGAAATAGTTAGGTCCACCTCCACCCTTTTATAGATAGGAATCATGGATTCCCAACAACTATAGAGTTGTAGATCCCATAAAGTAGACAAAAATATTAGCTTTCCCTCCAACCATTGATCCAAGCCTAGACCCCACAAAACAAACATTAGTGCACAAGGCTCTCCACAATTTTTAAACTCTCAACAGTAAAATAAAAATTTATAGACCTCACAGTGCAAACAAACTCATTCAATATTTGTCAAATTAAGAATAACAAAAGAAGAAAAAAATCCGTATTCATAGAATACACATAATAATATGAATAATTAAAAATAGATAAAATAAAAAATAAAAATAGCCTATCTACCAATTCCTCTCACTATTCTTAAAAGATGTTAAAATGTCAATTTTACAATAAAAAAATCATCCATAGTATAAACTATATGAAGAAATCAAATTTTCATTACAACACACGACTCACAATAAAAAATACATTCCATGGCTCTTGTTATTAATTTTAATTTCTACTAAGGGAGGAATACTTATACATTCATTGAATTTAATTTGTTCCATTAGTTTAGTTAATCATCACAAAGAATTAAAAACTTGAACAAAAAAATTAAATAGTATATATTTATTTTACATTTCAAATAACTCTAAAAATATCATTTCTCTTTATTTCTATTGGTTCATATTGAAAATACTATGTGCAAAATTCACTTTTTTTCTTTTTTGAAATTACACAATTTAATACATTAGACAAATTGTCAAACTATATTATTACAAAGTAGACTATTGCATATGTCATGTCTATTTTTAGTAGACTAAGCTTTGTTTATATTATATTAATTCCCCATTCTTAAAATAAAAGATATATGTATATTTAAGTATTTTATTTTATTTTATTTATTACGAAAAAGAAGTTAAGGGGCTACACCCAATTCATTTATTTATTTTTAGGCAAGTTCTACCTTATGGGGGTGGACCCCTTTTCCATTAATCACATAAATATAGTACAAACATCACAAGATTACAATGATCCCTTCATTCAAAACATTAATCCTCTTCAATTGAGAGGCAGGGAATAAGTCTCCACAAATTCTCACAAAGTTGGCAAAGGGAGTATGAGTAAAATCCTCTAAACCTACCCTATACAAAGATAAGGCCTTGACCATTAGTTATTTTTTCCCCACAACCTTTGCATTGAAGGCATTGCAATATAGCCTTTCTTAAGGTTAGGAGTGATTGGGCATGCTACTTTTGACACAACCACCTTATATCCCTCTCACAAGAGCTTCTCCGTCATCTTTGTCATCATTTAATGTTGGTTGATTGCCTCTGTGATCATCATGAAAAACTTCTCCAGAATCTCTTCATCATGCTTATGTCCCACCCCCACAAAACATTCTCTAGTAACATTCTTCACTACTGGTAGGAGAAACTCTTCCTCCAAAATGAATAGCCTTTTCATCTATCACTTCAAGTCCTCAATGATACACTAGCAAGTTAATCCAAGCGGACAACCTTGTTTGTCATGATGGAGTATATACTAAAAACTAGAGTACAAACTGTAGACACCTAAATTTGATTAATAATTTTAATTAAATTTAGTCATCTTATTCACATTATTGATTATGGGTTGGCACTAGTAAGACTTTATATGGGTTATGGTTTGGTTATGTACCTATAGTTAGATATGTAGTAAATGCTATATCAAAAGGGATGATGAACTTGGCAAGTTTGATACTAGAAGTGATGAAGGAACTTTTCTTGGTTACTCCACAAGAAGCAAAGCATACATATGTTTCAATCATAGATTGAGAAAGATAGTTAAGAGTGATAATGTTAAGATTGTGTATCATTGGAAAATGGAAGAACTTCCATTTAGGACTGGTTTAGCCCTCCGAGTAAGTGGTTTGGAGTCATGTCAAATGCCTTGAATGGGTCTTTGACTTGGATATGGCTTTTTCCCCCTGTTCTACCTCATTTTCCACCTATTTTCAGCTTGTTTCTGGCACTTGAACCCGTGAATTTGAGATTCTTAACCTCAGGGTTAAGGTTGTCCTTCTAGGTCAAGGTCGACCTCGACCCTGATATAGGGTCCAAATTTCAAATTCTGGAAGTTTTCGGATGTCGGGTTTCTGAAAGTTTTATTTCCCACTTTCGGGTCGACTGTTTCGAGATTTGAAATGGTAAAATCTTAAATTATATTTAATTTAGGTCCACTTCCAAGTGTAAAGGCTTAAATTAGAATTTAATTCTCCTATGTAGGCCTCTCTATAAGTTTGTGCCCTAACTTGTATAGAAGGAAGTCTTCTCCTCTCATTTTCTCCATCAAGAAATCACAAAATCACGAATCCATTATCCATCGAATACAAGCATAAGGTGAAATTAAGTGATCAAGAAATTATCAAGAAAGAAAGAAGGAGAAAGAAAGCATTCAAGCATTCATCTATATTCAAGCATTCAAGCATTCAAGATCCAATTCATCAAGGAGATCCATTAGTAGCTATTGAATGATTCAATCTCTATGGAACCCTCTTGTTGAAGATTTCTCCATCCACATCCATTCAAGCTTCATCCTACTCCAAGATCCATTAAATATTGGTGTTGAAGATCTAATGTAATTGATTTGAGACATCCTACATCCAATTCTACATTCATTTGGAGCATCCATACTTGTGGATCCAAGGATTCGAATCTTCCATAAGGATTTCAACATAAGCAAGTTGAATTGTTCCATTTACTTTGTTTATTAATGCAATTTCAATTACATTTCAAGGTTAATTCCAAAACTAGGGTTTGACCAAGGCAAACCCCTCATACAAACAACAAAACCCTTTTTCTTGCAAGTGCAAGTGCGAGACAATGAATTATAGATCAGATTTGAGTACCGTTTTCAACAAACTTTCAGGATCCGCGAACAAAATTTCCATCAGAGCTGTGTAGGTCAAGGTCAACATAAAGGGGTCAAGTTCAACCTTTATCTGGGTCAAGGTTGACCTTTCTCAAAAAAGAAAAAGCTTTCTGGGTTTTCTCTACCTCTATGTTTCTGTTCCAGATCCAGTTGCAGATTTTCCTGAAACTCAGTACATACATCAAAAAATAGTGATTTCCAGATCTGTTATACTTTTGAGGTTATTATTTGCCTTCAATTCATTTCATTCAAAGATTTAAACACTCTCTCTTTCATAAGGGAATATAAGGTTTTCCTCTATCTTCCTATTACTAATTGATTGATTCATTTAGGCATTAACCCTTTCTTTGTGGTTAATCAATATGGATCTCTCCTTTGGGAATTTGGGATTAAGAAGGAAATCTTACCTTCCCCATCTCTCTCATTCCATACATTAAATTTTGGTGACATTTACAACCTTACATTTTAGTGAACCCACGATAGACAACTCTTTATTTTATGGTGTTAGATCTTACATGTAAAAGTAGTGAATAGGCTAAAATATGGATGGGGCCCTAGATCAATGGTTTGCACATAAAAGATACCCCAAAGCCAATATTTTATACATACATGAAATTGTATTGATATGGAAGGTAAATATATAAGACTAATATTGAAATGAAGAAATAAAGGTACTTACCTCTGAAAAGAACCTATTGAAAACCCTATCAAACAGTCTAAAAAACTATTGATTTTCACATTCCTGAACTGAAACTGCGAGATCTATAAAACCCATAAGTATTTTTCAATTCTAAAGGAGGTCATCCTTGACCCAAATAGCAGGGAAAGGTCTTACCCCAGGGTAGGATCCTACCCCTCACTGAAGGTCTTCCTTGACCCAACTTCTTTGATGGAAATTCTGTTCACGAATCTCGAAAGTTTGCCGAAAAGGGTATCTAGATCTACACTTTAATTCGCCATCCTGTACTTGTACCTTTAAGAAAAATGGTTTTTTTGTTTGGATGAGGGGTTTGCCTTAGTCAAACCCCAGTTTGGAATCAACCTTAATAATGAAATTGAAGTAGAGAATGCTAGCAAGTAGTAGAAGTAGATCTAACAAGAAAGCTATGATAATTAATAGATATGCAATTGTATTTGAAATATAAACAAGTATGTTGATATGAAAGCTTGAACACAAAATTAACATATGTAAATCAAAACCTCGATGTTTGTATTCTTGGAATCCACCTTGAGGGAAGAATGAATAGATCTTGAAGATGAACAAAGGATCTTGAAGGAAGATCACACCACCATGATGGCTAGATCTAGGGTTTGAATGATGGATCTTGAATACTTGAACCAAATCCCTTCAAAGGCTTGAATGCTTCCTTGATCTTCAATGGAAAACTTGAATGAAGAAGAAGACTTGAATGGATGATTTCTTGAATGCTTTCTTGATCTTTCTTGAGAGAGAACTTGATGGCTTGAGAGATATCTTCTTGAGAGCTCTTGATCATGTAGTTGCTTGGTGAATAATGGATGTGAAAATAAGAGAGGGAGGCTTCCTTTTATAGTGATCTAGGAAACAATCCTCTAGAGGGGCCACATAGGGGAATTGAATTCCAATTAGGCCTTAATCCTTTAGTAATGGACCTAGCTTAAATGTAATTTAAGGGTTTACCATTTCAGAGACCAAAACAACTAACCCGAAAGCGGGAAAATAATTCTTTCCAAAACTCGACATTCGAAAATCATGGGACCTTGAAATTTGGACCATGGGTCAAGGATGAGGTCAAACCTGACCTAGGTCAAGGATGAGGTCATCCTTGACCCTCAAGTTCATCCTTGACCTTGAGGTTAAAAACCTTAGGATCTCAGTCTAGAATGCCAGAAAAATGTAGATAGAAAGTGAAAAAGGGGGCAGAATCAGGGGAAAAGCCAGATCTAAGTTGAGGACCCATTAAAGGCACTTGACATGACCCCAAAACACCTACTCAGAGGGCTAAACATTCTTAACATGGAAGTGCTTCCATTTTAAGATGATACATCAAGCCCCCACTTAAGCAAGAGTATGGACTCGATGCAAACTCTTGGTAAAGGAGAAGAAAGAGGAGATCCAAGTGGATTCACAATGAGATAAAATAACACTTAGCTAAGGAAAAAATCCCCCAAGCTAAGGATTCTAACTCAACATACATGCACGAGGGTGCAAAAAGAGAAAACCAAAAGAACAGGGGTTAGTACAAACCCAAATCAACTAATAGAGGAAACCTTGCTAAGAAATATCTCCTATAATAATATCATATTTGGAAAGCTATCATAAAAGCATAAATGATTACATAAGAAAGACAAGAGAAACACTATAAATAACATAGCTTCATTATCCAGTCCTTCTAGCATGAAAGTGAAAAGAGAGAAAGGAGAAAGTGATTACCTCGCCCAGTAAGATGCCCACCTTACCGTGAATCACCCTGGAGGGAGAGCCCAACAGGTTCACCCATAAACTGTGCTTTGAAACTGTAATGCATCTTTTAATAGCTTCTAGAATACCCATAGATCCACCTTCTTGTATCACTATGAATATGAAATACATGTCTCCTTAGGATTTAGCAACTTATGTGTGTTACCATCGGAAGATTTAGCATATTGGAAATGCGTGTCCCTTCAAGATTTAGCAACTTATGTGCATTACCTTCCAAGATTTAGCATATTGAAAATTGAAAAATGCATGTCTCTTTAGGATTTAGCAACTTATGTGTGTTACCTTCCAAGATTTAGCATGCTACAAAACAAAAGGTTAGAACATAAATACATAATATAGAACGAGGGAGGCCGTATATATGCCCGCCTCCTTAAGATGACAAAAAAATACTATTTTGACATGTTAAGGAAAGAAAAGAACAAGGATAAAGCCCTCTTCAACATCAAGACAATATCCATAGATAACACCCAGTCCAAGCCAAGAAGGTCACAACTCCTACGAGGCCATGGAAGGGATGAATGCAAAGAGATATCATGCAAGAAGTGAAAAAGTAACCCTTGTGAGGGATAGCACACTATTCAGTTTCCAAGGTGAGAGATATATCAACCATGGAAACCCAATGTCAGTACAACAAAATAGGTTGTGATCAAGGATAGAGATCCTCAATGCAAACCAAAAATTTTCACGTATGATTGGATTTCACATAATAGATAGATACTGCTTAACCAAGGAAAGAGGTGAATGCTGGAAAGACATAAAAGAAGGGGATGACATCCTTGCCCCCCAAGTGTAGGAATAAAGATGGAAGAGGACCTATTATATCACTCATAACACTATACAAGACAATGAGCCCCCAAGGATTAGGCTAACATTGTTTATATAATGTGGAGCTCCATAATAGGAACATAAATGTTATTTAGAGAAAACAAGATTGAAATACAACTCATTGCCACATGATATATAAATAACCTTACTATCAATGAACTTCCTAATCTTATAATGTAAATCTTGACATTCATTAGTAGAGTGATCATGAAATCTATGATATAAACAAAAAGGAAGAGTCTTCAAGTATGGACTATGTTTCTTTTTGCGTTTAGGTCTAGTAATTATCTTAGCATGAAGGAGTTTAGGCAAAAGAACTTCTTGGTCAAATTCCTTCATATTTTCATCATGTTTTGAAGTGTTATTTGAGATGTTGTTAACATTGATTTTTTGTTGAGGATTAAATCCCAATCCATAAGAATGCTCATGCCCCCCAGTGTGTAATGGCATTTTAATTCCTTGTTTATGCTTACCACATTCTTGATCATGACCATAACAAGAAGCCATATCAGAAGGAGTCAATGGAACTCTAGTAGTCACTATGTCATCATTAGTAGGTTTGACATGTTCATTGTGGGTAGAAGCAATGAAAAAGTTATTATGAAGGGCTTTAGAAGTAAAAAATTATTGTTCAAATTCTCTTTGTTGCTTTATAAAATCAAGATCATTAACCTTATACTCTCCAATAAAGGTAGGATTAAAATCCAAGGTTCCCCAATCATCGTCAAGAAGAACATTAGAGGAATAAGGATTACTATTAGGAATAGGAGTAGTGTGGGCTTGAATATTCAAACAAGGATTTGGCACATCATCCGCATGAAGTATATACATCTTGTTATTATGTATAAACTTGACTTTATGGTGAAGGGTGGAAGAGATAACATGCATCTCATGCAACCAAGGTCTACCCAAAAGAAGGTTATAATTGAGAGGTCCAGGCATAACATGAAAATGAGTATTCAGGATGATTGGACCTACTTTGATAGGTAAGGTAATGATGCCTAGAGTATTCTTAGCAATATTATCAAAGCCATGTATAGGAACATTGTCAAGTTGAATAGTTGAAAGATTGGCGTTAATCGCTTTGAGCATGTCCATGCTACAAATATTAAGCCCAGATCCATTATCAATCAAGGTCCTACGAATGATACTTTTATTGACAGAAAAAAAAACCATAAGAGCATCATATTGATTCTAAAATTCTTTAGAAGGTAAATATTTTTGAGTAAATACAATCTCAAGAGGACCCGAGGTAGCATGCATACACTATAAGAAGTTATTGATGTTCTCTTGATTAGGAGGTGGAGTGGGAAGAGTTGCTAGAGATTTTTTCAAGGCTTCATAGTAGGTAGGTGAAGTTTTAAGAAGCTCCCATAGAGAAATCTTCGCAAGATTATTTTGCAATTGGTTTATCAAATCATACTCCTTGCTAAAAAGACGGGGTGGAGGAGGAAGAATAGGTTGAGAAAGAGGTAAAGAAGTAGAAACCACCGGATTACGTTGAGGGTTATTCCTTGTATGATATGTGTGAGCTATTGAATCTTGGTCATTGAAAGACTCTAAAGACTCCATAGGTTTACATTTGATAGTAATTCGAGGACAACCTTTGACAGTCAACAAGGGTTTCAAAAAAACCATATTAGTTGTCTCAACACTACAAATAGATTCACAAGAAGAAAGCAAAGAAGACATCCTAGGAGGAGATGGGGTAAGATCTTGATTCTCCATAAGATCATCACTAAGAGGGGGAGCATTAAGGGAATTTATATCATTCTTTGCTAATGCCTCATCACTAGAAGGAACCCCAAATAGAGGTAAAGGATCTATAATGCCATCTTCTTTCACTAAAATGTCTGCATAAGGTGAGTTTGTTTTAGAAAAAGATTCATCATCATGTATGAATATGTCATCCATTAATAAGTCACCCTTTTGTATCAAAGGTTGTTCACTAGGAGGGGATAAAGCAATGTCTTTATCCAAGGGATCATCCACAAAGGTATCATGAGGAAGAGAGTAATCAACATCCAAATCCAAAGGTTCATCCCAAATAGGAGGATTATCATCCCTACCAATAAAGCACATTGTAGGATCACCATAAATCACTAAATCTTGATCCTTAGAGGGGAAAGAAGGTAAATCATATTCTAAGGTAGTCTCATTAGGAGAAGAGTTAACATCAATCCTCAAATCATCTCCATAAAAAGAAATATGATGGAGAGAGAGATTAAAGTCATCTTCTTGCTCTAATATATCCCTACAAGGTAATACAAGAGAGGAAAAAGCAACATCACATGCACTAGATAAAGTCTTTCTAGGTGTAACACCATGCAATGGTAAGGTAAGAGGAGGATGTTGTGTAATCCCAAAAGTTATAGAAGATTGTTTGGAAAATATTTGAAACAACTTGTGCAACATGATAAAAAATAAAGAAATGCATAGAAAATAGATCTAGATATATCCAAATGCATTCAAATGAAATTTATAAACATGAAAAGGAAATCAAATACAATAGGGCATCTAATTCCACAAAAGATAGGGGGTAAGCTTGTCGGGTTCACCAAAATGTATAATGAAGGTGAACACACAAGATAATATGAAGGGAGATCTAACACAATAGGGCATCTAATTCCACAAAGGAAAGGGGTAAGCTTGTTGGGTTCACCAAAATGAATAGGCTAAAATATGGATGGGGCCCTAGAATAATGATTTGCACATAAAAGAGACCCCAAAGCCAATATTTTATACATACATGAAATTGTATTGATATGGAAGGTAAATATAGAAGACTAATATTGAAATGAATAAATAAAGGTACTTGCCTCCTAAAAGAACCTGCTGAAAACCCTATCAAATAGTCTCAGAAACTATTGATTTTCGCATTACCAAACTAAAAATGCGAGATATATAAAACCCAAAAATATTTTTCAATTCTAAGGGAGGTCATCCTTGACCCAAATAGTGGGGCAAGGTCTTACCTAGGGGTAGGATCCTACCCCTCACTGAAGGTCATCCTTGACCTAATTGCTCTGATGGAAATTCTATTCGTGGGTCCCAGAAGTTCACCAAAAAGGGTATTCAGAGCTGCACTTTAATTCATCGTACTGTACCTATACCTGCAAGAAAAATGGTTTTGTTGTTTGGATGAGAGGTTTGCCTTAGTCAAACCCTAGTTTGGAATCAACCTTAATAATGAAATTGAAATAGAGAATGCTAGCAAGTAGTAGAAGTAGATCTAACAATGAAGCTATGATACTCAATAGATATGCAATTGTATTTGAAATGTAAAGAAGTATGTTGATATGAAAGCTTGAACACAAAATTAACATATGTAAATCAAAACCTCGATGTTTGTATGCTTGGAATCCACCTTGAGGGAAGAGTGAATAGATCTTGAAGATGAAAAAAGGATCTTGAAGGAAGATCACACCACCATGATGGCTAGATCTAGGGTTTGAATGATGGATCTTGAATGCTTGAACCAAATCCCTTCAAAGGCTTGAATGCTTGAATCCTTGATCTTCAATGGAAAAATTGAATGAAGAAGAAGACTTGAATGGATGATTGCTTGAATGCTTTCTTGATCTTTCTTGAGAGAGAAATTGATGGCTTGAGAGATATCTCCTTGAGAGCTCTTGATCATGAAGTTGCTTGGTGAATAATGGATGTGAAAATAAGAGAGGAAGACTTCCTTTTATAGTGATCTAGGGCACAATCCTCTAGAGGGGCCACATAGGGGAATTAAATTCCAATTAGGACTTAAACCTTTAGAAATGGACCTAGATTAAATGTAATTTAAGGGTTTACCATTTTGGAGACCAAAACAGTCAACCCAGAAGTGGGAAAATAATTCCTTTCGAAACCCAACATCCAAAAATCATAGGACCTTAAAATTTGGACCATGGGTCAAGGATGAGTTCATACTTGACCCTCAAGGTCTTCCTTGACCTTGAGGTCAAAAACCTCAAGATCTCAATCCATAATGATAGAAAAATATAGATAGAAAGTGGAAAAGGGGGTAGAATCAGGGGAAAAGCCAGATCTAAGTCGAGGAACCATTCAAGGCACTTGACATGACCCCAAAACACCTACTTAGAGGGATGAAAATTCTTAAAATGGAAGTGCTTCCATTTTAAGATGATACAAGTAGATTTATTTTATGCTCTTGCATTTACATTTCATAAATAAAACAAAAAAAAAATCATATAAAGCAAAAATATAAAAACATTTATTTGTTTATGCCTTGTGTTTTCCTGATTTAGTTCATTTGCATTGAATTAGTATATGAGCTTTACTACCTCTAGTCCTACTTATAATATCCTGGTTAGAAGAAGTCGCAGACTTATGGGTGCCTTTGATCCTGAGTCTTCCTCTCCTTTCCTTAGGATCCAGGATGACAATTTAATTATTCATGATTCCAATCCTACTATGGAGCATAAATCTTCTCACTCATCTCATGATGAGGATGATGCTTTAAGAGTTCCTCCTGAACAAGTCCAAAAAATTTCAACTGAACTTGATAAAATGGGAAATTGGCTTATTCAAGAAAACCATAATCAAGATTCTATTCAAGCTATACAGGCTCTTAAGAAAGTCTTTCATGATAGTGATCAAGGTGTTAATCTCTTGCGTGGTATCACTCATCTTGTGCATTTAAATGTTAAACCTTTAGCTCAAGAAGCACAAGAACTAGGATTCACTCCTCCTGTCACTAGTGTGGAACCTTCTTCTGTTCCTTTACCTAGCATTCCTACTCATACTCTTCCTTTAGTGACTAGATCTATTCCATCTATTCCTATGAGTATTCCACCATTCTTGCTACCTACCTCACAACCTTCTTACCATAGTGTTACTTTTACTTATTAAAACCCTCTTCCAACTATGGTTCCAAGTTTTCCACCAGTTGTGTCTTCTATTCCTACCACTTCTTACACTTTCCCTTGTGTTTCTAATGTTTCTATGCCTCCTATTTCTTCTAATGATTCCACAATCATTATTTTGGCTCAAAATGTGTCCTCTTTACACCAACAACTTGCGTCCATAATTCAATCCAAGTTTAACATTCCTACATGTGACATGGGAAGTCCTTTATCCCTAGACATTTTTCATGCTCTTGTTCCTCAGCAAGCCGATATGCCTCATCTTGAGAATTAAAATGGTAAGGGAGACCCTATCACTCATGTTAAAACATTTCAAATCCTTTGCAGTGACTATGCTCATGACCATAGGATTTTAGCCAAGTTGTTTGCTAGAACTTTTCATGATAAGGCCTTGAAATGGTATTGTTCCTTGCCTCATTATTCTATTGATTCTTTTCCAAAACTTGTTAATGCATTTATCCAACAGTTCCAAAATAACATTGGCCCACAAGTGTCCTTAACTAATTTGATGCATTTTAAATAAAATACTAAAGAAAAATTGACTGAATTTATTGGTAGATTTAAGCATTTGTATGCTCAAATTTCTTATCCTATTCCTAATATTGATATTCAACGTATACTTATTTTAAATTTACAAAAGGATATTAGAGATAAGATTCTGCTTACTCAATTTACCTCTTTTCAACAAATTTGTGCAATGCTTCATCATTATCAGTTACAAGTGAGTCAATTTGAGAGCAACACTCTAATGGCTCATGTTCCAGTTGATAAGAGTGATGCTGCTCATAATCCCAACAAGTTTCAAAAACCTAACAACTATGTCAAGATAAATAAACAAGTGAATGCAATTGCTGATCAATTTGTTGTTGCATCCAACAATGCCACTTCTACATCTACTTCTTTTCATTTGAATTGTACGTTTACTCCTCTTTCTGAATCTTTACATTCTATTATGAATAAATTATTGACTGCTAAAATAATTACTTTACCTCCTATTCGACCTCTTTTACATACTACGATGGCATCAAAATCCTTTGAGTCCAAAGCCTTTTATCAATACCATTGTCAGAATGGCCATGATACTATGAAGTGTTATTCCCTAAAATATAAGGTTCAAGACTTAATTGATTCTAATGCTCTATCTATTGATACTTTTGATGGTACTGGGAAAAAATATGTCTCTCCTCCTAATCAAAACCTCCAAATCTATACGAATCCTTTGCCTACACATGATACTAATACCATTATTCAACCATCTCATGTGGATATTGTTTATGATTCAAAGATGGATGATCTTAATCATATTGTTAACCATGTGGAGCATGTTGTTTTGTCTCAACCTATATCTCCACCTCAGCCTCAACCTCAACCTCAACCTCAACTTCAAGTTCCACCTCAACCTAAACCTAAACTGAAACTTCAACCTAAACCTTGAAAATAACCTAAGAATAAAAGACCTAGGGAACACTTGATCACCTTTGATAATTCTTAGACTATTAAAGCTCCTGATGGTCCCCTCCACATTTATGCTAGGATTTCTAATATACCTATACATAGTTCTCTTGTTGATCCTACATCCTTAGTCAATGTTATTATTGAAGAAAATATTTTTATGAAGAACTTACAATGTGATTGTTATGATACATCTGATGTGTGGATCCAAACTTGTAATGATTTTCTCTATCCATCATTTGGTTCTATTTATTTTCCTATTGAACTTTGTGGTAAAGTTGTGCAGACTACCTTTGTTGTTGTTCCTACTTCTGATCAATTTCAATTTAAGCTTGGTTTGCCTTGGTTGACTGCCATGCATGTTGTTGCTTCTCCTATCCATAGATGTCATAAATTCATTCATGATGAAGAAGTGAAGATGATTAATCATAGTTTATATCAACCTTCTAGGCTTAGGGATTTTGCTGTCCTTGACTTCTTTTGGCCTTCATTACCTAATTCATGTCCTTCTCGACCTGATAATGTTTTTCAATCATATCAAGCCTATAAGCATTGCAAGATTCTTGAGTTAAGCATGCCTCATATAGATGTTAACCATGGTCTTTTGTCTACGCCTTCCATACCTCCTTTATCCATGGATTCTATTTATGTTAATCAAACTTCTAGTGTTTCTTTTCAGTCTACTAAGAATCCTACTAATCCTCCTATAGAACCTGTGAAGGAATCAATGGTTGTTCCTCTTAGTTCTTAACATATTTCAAATAAGACAAAATGTAATTGATCTACCAATGAACATTGTAAGAAGCGTTAGGCTCAAGCTAAGGCCCGTGCCTCTATTCTTCAAAGTTCTTTTGACCAGCCTATACATGATGTGTTAGAATAAGTTAATGCTAATAATGATGTTAAGATGAATGATTATGATGATTCTATTCATATCTTAGATTATATTTTAATTAATTTTGATGAAGAAGATACTCTTGATGATAATAATGATGTTAATGATGAATATGAAACTATTGACATTCATACTAATTTACCTAATATGCTTTCAACACAATTGATAATTACACCTAGTATCAAACATTATGATTCTCAAGAGGATCCTTGTTTGGAACTGGTTATTATTCCTACTACATTGGATATAGTCCCTCTTGCGAGTTTCCCACCTTCCCTAAATGATATAGAACAAGATGGGGAGAGTAGGCGGCGTGCTTGATTTGCTTGTCCTTCATGGTAGCTTTTTGTGTGTTTTCTTGTTGTATTGTGCTTCTCCCATGATGTGTTTGCTAAATGTTTGTTAGATTCTTTTATACGACCCTTGTTACTTTGTTGGTACAAGGTGATAAAGGAATCAAACTTGTTGTACTATTCCTCTATATATATCTCTACTCTTCCATATGTTGTTTTCATGTTATGTTGTACCTATTCTATTGCTCATAAATGTTTCCTTGTGTAGTCCACTTGGATTTGCGACTTGGTAGCACTGATTCTTTTTGGTCTCCATGTTGTGATCTAAAAAGACTCTCCTTCGTAACTCTTGCATTTTCTTTCCTCCATTTTGATTGTAGTTCTACTTTCTTTGGGGAATGATGTCAATTAATTTACAATAATATCATATATATATTATCTTACGAACATATTGACCCCATGGTAGGTAGATCCCTTATGTGTTGTCTGTATGTTTATGTGGTATTTCCCTTGATTTGTCTTCGCTTGGGGGCATCTCATAGTGGAAACGTAATCAGTGGAGTTGTTTATGTTTCTGTTAAAGCCATTGCTCATGTTAAAGTGTTAGCAATGACTTTAATGTGGGGTGATACACTCCACTCACTTTTTTCACACACACACTTTCAATATACTTTTCAAATCCTTTTTTCTCTTTATAGATTAGAGATTAATCCTTAAAGCATGGATTTTTAACTTATAAGATCTCTTGATCCCTCCAGTTTCAATTTTCAAAGTTTTGATACCTTAAGGTTAGAGGTGTCCTTAAGACTGGATCTCTTTTGTTTTGGCTTTTGTCTTTTGGAATAGAATATTCCTGAGGGTGAATCTTGGATGGGTTGACTAGTGAGTAGCCACATTCACTAGGCGGTTCAACTCCATCTTTCCATTTGTGCCATTTCCTTGTGTGATTCACAATGGGACATAAATTCTCATTGGGCGAGGTAATCACACCCTCTCCTTTATTTTTTAGAGATGTCTCTCTTATTGTAATCTTGGAGTTGATGAAGACTTGAGTCTTTTGAGTCTTGAGGATTGCTTTGTCCCTTTGATTTCAATAAGATTGTCTTTTTCGTTGAGATCTCCTTTACCAAGAATTTGCATCGAGTCCATACTCTTTCTAAAGTGGGGGCTAAATGTATCATCGAAAAATGGAAGCACTTCCATTTAGGAATGGTTTAGCCCTCTGAGTAAGAGGTTTGGGGTCATGTCAAATGCCTTTAATGGGTCTTTGACTTGGATCTAGTTTTTTCCCCTGTTCTGCCCCATTTTCCACCTATTTCCAGCCTATTTTTGGCACCTAAACCTGTGAATTTGAGATTCTTGACCTTAGGGTCAAGGTCAACCTTCTAGGTCAAGGTCAACCTTAACCTTAACCTAGGTTAGAGTTGACCTTGATCCTGAACTAGGGTCAAGATTTCAAATTCTGGAAGTTTTCAGATGTCGGGTTTCAAAAAGTTTTATTTCTCGCTTTCGGGTCAGCTGTTTCAGGCTTTGAAATGATAGAATATTAAATTATATTTAATTTAGGTCTAATTACAAGGGTAAAGACTTAAATTGGAATCTAAATCTCCTATATAGGCCTCTTTATAAGTTTTTCCCTAACTTGTACAAAAGGAAGCCTTCTCCTCTCATTTTCTTCATCAAGCAATCATGAAATCACGAATCCATTATCCATCAAATACAAGCATAAGGTGAAATAAAGTGATCAAGAAATCATCAAGCAAGCAAGAAGGAGAAAGAAAGAATTCAAGCATTCATCTATCTTCAAGCATTTAAGCATTCAAGATCCAATTCATCAAGGAGATCCATCAGTAGCCATTGAAGGATTCAATCTCTATGGAGCCCTCTTGTTGAAGATTTCTCCATCCACATCCATTCAAGATTCTTCCTACTCCAAGATCCATTCAATATTGGTGTTGAAGATCTAATGAAATTGATTTGAGACATCCTACATCCAATTCTACATTCATTTGGAGCATCCACACTTGTGGATCCATGTATTCGAATCCTCCACAAGGGTTTCAACATAAGCAAGGTGAATTATTCCATTTAGTTTGTTTATTATTGCAATTTCAATTAAATTTCTAGATTAATTCCAAAACTAGGGTTTGACCAAGGAAAGCCCCTAACCCAAACAATAAAACCCTTTTTCTTGTAGGTGCAGGTGTGGGACAACAAATTACAGATGAAATCTGAGTACCCTTTTGAGAAAACTTTCGGGATTCATGAACATAATTTCCGTCGGAGCTGTGCAGGTCAAGGTCTACATAAAGGGGTCAAGGTCAACTTTTATCTAGGTCAAGGTTGACCTTTATTAGAAAAGAAAAAGCTTTCTGGGTTTTCTCTGCCTCTGTGTTTCTATTCTAGATCTGGTTGCAGATTTTCTCGAAACTCAATACATACATCAGAAAACAATGATTTATAGATCTATTATACTTTTGAGGTTAGTATTTTCCTTCAATTCATTTCATTTAAAGATTTCAATACTCTCTCTTTCATGAAGGAATATAAGGTTTTCCTCTATATTCCTATTGCTAATTGATTGATTTATTTAGGCATTAACCCTTTTTTTGTGGTTAATCAATTTGGATCTCTCCTTTGAGAATTTGGGATTAAGAAGGAAATCTTAGCTTCCCAATCTCTCTCATTCCATACATTACATTTTGGTGACATTTACAACCTTACATATTGATGAGAAATTTCATATTTAGGAAAGATGGTTTGATGATGAGTTAGATAATGAAGGTGGTCAAACATCCTGCAAAAATAAAATTCAAAATCATGATCAGGAATCAGAATAATTCTTTAATATTGACAATGGGATATAGGTATGTATTGATGAACCAAGGGAAACTCCTAAAACACCAAGGTATGTATCATTAAATTATTTTGATAAGTAGATAATTGGAGATGTAAACAAAGGTGTGTTGACAATATCAAAGGTTAGAAATGAATTGTGCTTAATTTAAGAAATAGAACCTAAGACTGCTAATGAAGCTTGTAAAGTTGAATATTGGATTAAGGAAATGCAAGAATAATTATATTAGATTAAAAAGAATGACACTTGGTAATTAGTTCCAAGGCCTAAAAATAAAAATGTTATAGGAACTAAATGGGTTTTTAGGAATAAGATGAATGAACAAGGTGAAGTTGTAAGGAATAAGGAAAGACTTGTTTGTAAAGGTTACTCACAAAAATAAGGTATTGATTTTGATGAGACTTTTGCACCAGTGGATAGATTGGAGGTTGTTAGATTATTTCTTGCTTATGCATGTCATAAAAACTTCAAGGTTTATCAGATGGAAGTCAAATCTACATTCTTGAATGAAGAAATTAAAGAGGAAGTTTACGTACAACAATCTGATGGATTCTCATTGATTGATCAGGAAGATATGGTATGCAAACTAAAGAAATCATTATAGTGCTTGAAGTAGGAACCAAGGGCATGGTATTCTAGATTAGACATGTATTTGTTGCATCTTGGTATCAGAAAAGGTAATACAAATAGTAATTTGTATTTAAGGACTATTTTTGATGGTATCTTGATCATTGAGGTATTTTTTGATGATATTATATTTGGAAAAAATGATGAAATGGGTAACAAGTTTGCTGATGAGGTGAAAGATGAATTTGAGATGTCAATGATAGGGGAAATGAAATTTTTTCTTGGTTTGAAAATTACTCAGAGTGAGGGTGGAATTTTCATATCTCAGACTAAACATCTTAAGGAGTTATTGAAAAAGTTTGGAATGGAAGATTGTAAGCCAATAGGAATAACTATGGTACAAGTCCATGATTGGAGGATTGCAATACTTAATTCATACAAGGCCAGATATATCTAGCATAGATGGAATTGTTGCTAGATTTCAAGCTTAACCTAAAGGAACTCATCTTATGGTTGTAAAAGAATTTTTAGATATATGAAAGGAACATTGGATTTTGGTTTGTGGTATGATAGATTTGATGATTTCACTTTGCATAGTTTTACTGATGCTGATTGGGAAGAAAGTGTGGATGATAGAAGAAGCACAAGTGGAGGAGCATTATTTCTTGGAAAGAGACTAGTTTCTTGGTTAAACAAGAAATAGGACTGTATATCACAATCTACTGCTGAGTCAGAGTATGTTGTTGATGCTATTAATTATACTCAGATTGTTTGTATCAAATCAATGTTGAGGATATTAGGGTAAGCATTAAAGATCCTATTGTTATTCATTTTGATAACACAAGTACAATTAACATGTCCAAAAATCTAGTACTACACTCAAAGACAAAACACATATTAATTAAGTATTATTTATTGAGAGATAAAGTTATTGAAAAGGAAGTCAGATTGGAATACATAAGCATAAAGGAGCAGATAGAAGACATTTTCAAAAATCCTTTTCCAAAAGAGACCTTTGAGTATCTTAGAGGCATGCTTGGGGTGATGACCCCACCTTGTGTCAACTGAATGATGCAGGAATGCATCGGTCTAGTAGCTACCAGATTATTATCATTCATGTGGACTGGATGCTTGGTGCTACTCCTCAGGAGGATTAGTTGCAATGGTCAGATCTAAGTTCAAGAGCTCCATCGGTCAACTATAGGAAGATTTGGAGAGTAGAGTTATAATGCCCCGCCAGGGAACCCATAAGGAATAGGTAAAAATTTAAAGAAAAGAAACTAATTTTTTTTTTAACATTACTAACACCTCATTTATTACATCTACAAATAAACATTTCCTTAAAGGTTCCCTTATTTATACTTTCACCAATATTAAAACTAATTGCATTCCGTTAATTGACTAATTGAATTCATTTCCTTTACCTAACTTACATAAAATTCACTTTTAGAAATGAAATAGAAACACATCACTTATCTCATACACTAACTAAATTTATCCTTTCCTCTTTCATTTGTTTTCCCCTTAACCTTATCAACACATAACTCACTTGCACTTTCAAAACATAAATAAGTTTTCCATTTAAAACCCTTCCTTCCCATTTTCCATTTCAATGATACAAATATAGATAGGATAAGGTCTTTAACCTTAATTAATTATGATCATAAACCATCCATTGAATTATTTCTATCACAAGCCTAACTACCACAAAATCATCATCTATGACATTGTATGCATCTAGTTAAGGATTGAGATTTAAATGTAGTTTTATTAACCTTTGAACATACGCATAGGAAAATGCACTTAAGCACATTATAAATGAAATTACATCTTTATACTATTCCCAGTAACAATGCATATTCCTTTCCCTTATTATTTTTACCTGGAGATACCCTTCTACCCTTAACATAGCTTTTCACCATACCACATATTAAAACAAGTCCCCCTTTAGAAGTTTACACCCAGTAGTACTTTGCATTACAAAGGTTTGCATAGAACCATTACTTTCAATTACATTTTAAGACTCACAAGAGAGATAGGATAGAAAGCACATAACTATAATCCTTTTTGTTATACCAATAACAATCCCTTTTTGACATTCCTAGAAACTACCCTTTCCAAATACATAACTTCTTTCTTATAATCTCCAAATTACAATTACAATTACTTCACATGGCCATATACAGAGAGAAAATTACATCAAGTTTCCCAAGGTCTTACAATACATCTTACATCTTAAATACAAAAGATAGAGATACATGATACAATAAAGAATATCTTCACCAAAAAATAAATCTGAATCCAATCCAAGAAATGAACCACGCACAATACCTCAAAAGAGATTTTCCATCCAACCATGTAAAAATTAAGAAGTTCCATCCCCCGTGCTAGGAGATAGAACCAAGGTACTCTCAATACTCTAAGGAAATCTAAAGCCCAAATACATCAAGAAACCAAAACTCAAAAGAGCAAGAATAAATCATATAAAACATCACCATACTATAACACCGAGGTTAAGGTTCTAGGATACCACCTAAGTGAGTGTCATCACACAACCTGTGTATTGGATCCTTCCTGGCAACCATGTAACCTCGGGCCCCCCTTTATGAATAGGGATCCATCCTGGTAGTTACCCATGGTCCCATGACTCCAAAAGGTCTCTGTGGCCTTATTATATATTTTTTCATTATCTTTTGAATCCCCCCTTCCCAAGTTAATTTTTAAGGTTATCACTGGATTACAAATTCACCCATAGGATCATCTAGAAAACACTTTGGGTTCCAACACCTATGGTGAGCAACTCACCTAGGGTTCCTAGTCCTCTACCCAAAACATGACAAAATAAATGCAATACTTTAAATGCTTTATTTTAGAGGTTTAGGAAACTCTCCTGTGTACTCACACCACCAGGATGAGCCCTTACCTTAACCATAAACAACATAAGAAAAGTACAAGGATGTTACATAATAAAGAAACCTTAAGTACTATAATACCCCAAAAATGGGCTATATGTTCATTAACCTCCTACATCGACAAATCGAACAAAATCGACATCAAAGTCCTAACCGAAGGCACATCTAAACATCATCGAATCATAATTGATTATCTTAAATTCTGCATCGGAAAATATTCCTAGTAATATTCCTAATCATCATAATTATCTTTAATTTTATAATTATTTGGCAATAAATCACATTTATCCTAAAGCTTGATTAATTGAATATTTTTATATTTAATTAATTAGATTTAATATCTTGCCACTTAATTGTGTAATTAAATTTAATTCTATCTATTATTAATTGTATTATTTAATTTTGACAATAAATCCAAATATCCTATGAATAATTGATTAAATTTTTATTTAATTAATTAAAGCAAGTTGTCATTATTTAATAATATAGTTTTTAATAAAAATTTGATTAAATAATTGATTAACCCATAAATCAATTATTTTATTTTTAAAAGCAGTTAAGTTGGAAATAAATCACTTTATTATTAAATTAATTCATAAATAAAACATGTACAATCATAAAAGCAAACAATTATCAATTATCAATTAAAGCTAAACTCTATTTTGAGTTAAAGCTTAGCTTTTGCATGTTTTTGTGAGTTAATTATCCTTTATTTAAAAATAACTCAAAAATCAACCTGAGTTATTTGAGTGATTTATGGCTTTTTTTCATGCACCTACAAAGCCTTGGATTTCTATAAAAACAATGCTCATCTCTCAAAATCTCTCAATCATCTCGCAAATTGCAAACTTACTCTACAGGAATCATAGCATATCAGATTTGGAGAATTTGCACAATTGGAGCTTGAAAGAATCAACTTGCGAATTCAAAGCTTTGTGAGATCAATTTCAATTGCATATTTTTCATATCATAGCATAGAATTTCATAGCTTTGCATATCATTGTTAGATAGATCAATTCATAGCATATCAATTTCATCTAGCATAGATTCATATCGGTTTTTATCATTCTTATTGCATAGAAAATATAAAAAATATAGATTAATTGCATTCAATTTCATATCCATCTTTTGCATTCAAATCCTTCATTTAGGTGTCGTCTAGGTCACTGATCTCGATTACAATCTGAGAACATTAATCTCGCACCTACTAGAAGGTAGTAAATCGCTTGGTTAGATTAGATTTCAATTTTGCACAATTTTGATTTTTGCTAACCTCTAATGTTTTACTGAGTGTTGTGTCTACAGATCAAGTACAATTTTCACACACACATTTCTGGCGCCCACCGTGGGGCAACCCACCTTTGCATGCTGATTTTGATTCTTGGAGCTAAAACCTTAAAGTTTCAAAGATTTAATTTTATCTCCCAAACGGCTTGGAGTTTTGGTCTAAATTTTTTTTTCAGGTTGGAGACATATCAAGAAAGCTTAGAAATTTTTTTTAGAATTTTCTAAATTATTTTGAATTTTTAATAATTTTTTTTCAATTTTTCATAAAAAATTAATATCTGACGCAAATCAGTATATTTTTCTAAAATTTTTACATTTTCGGAAATCTCTTCAAATTATACAGGGGGTCTATTATTTGTGTTTTAAATTTGGATGCAATTTAATAGCTCAAATAGTCAATTTGCAAAAACTAGTCTGTTTTGATAAAATAGGTCTCTAGGGCACAAATGAAGAGATTTTTCTAAAAATTTTTCATTTTTGGAAAGCTCTCTATTTTTTAGTAGGGGTCTCTATTCTTAATTTCTATTTTTGTAGCCAAAATCATATCAAAAAAATAAGATCTTGTTGACTAGGTCAAATGTAGTGCAAAAAAATTAAAATTTTATGATGGGTATGCACTTATTTTTCATATGATTCAATGCATGATATGAGTTGTCATTTGGATTAATTTATGGTTATTATTGCTCCTAAAAATTGATTTTTAGAGCTAACCCTATGGTTTTCATAAGTTGAATATATTTTGCATATCTTGTTTGCTTGTTTGCTTGTTGGAGAGTTCGTCACTTGCTTGCATGGAAAAGCTCAACAAAAATTGCTAAAAATCAGGTAGAATCTACTAAGCGCATTGTGAGGATCATGAGGTATTCTCCTTGTTCTGAAAATATTTTGATTTGGACTTAAAATAAATCTCTTATGTGTCAAGCTTGTGTGCATCTTTTCATGCTTTTGATCTATTTCTAAACACTTGCATAATTTGATACTAGGTTGTGATCCCTTAAGGATTCATTAAGTAGTCTTAGAATACTTGTGATTGATCTTGATTGCTATCTTGGGTTATTGGACTCGCTAATCCTCCGGCCCCTCATTTCCACCCCGTGGTTGCAATCTTAGCGCCATAAAGGGGAGGGGTCAACAGGACAGAAGCGTTAAGTGTTCCACTTGGCAACCCTTTTGTGCTTTTAGGAACTCACTTGTTTTCTAAGTTGTGGACTCATTTTCAGCTTGTGTGAGGTGTTAAGTGTTCCACCTTGTGGACTCATCTCATATTTGCTTTAAGCGTTAAGTGTTCCTCTTTCTACTTTTTGGATGCTTTTGGTAGATTTGCTTTCGGGAATATATCTGTGCTCACATAGTAATTAGGCCCTATGAACACTATTCGTGATTCTTGAGAGATTGGATTCCTAGAGAAATCTTTCTTGATGATATAATCCTTGTAGGTAGGGAGGATACTTAGTGCATTTCACATTCAACTTGGTTAGTGAGTCTTCTATTATTAATCGACACATTCTCTCCCCGGAGATGTTGATAGATCATGTGGGGTTGATATCACGAGCTTTGGTGAATCAAAATTGGTTAGTGCATCTTCTCTTATTGATTGATACATTCTCTCCCCAGAGAGGTTGATAGATCACGTGGAGTTGATATCACAGACCTTGGTGGAACAAAACTTTGTCTTAGCGTGTCAGATTAATCTGCTTGCTTTGTTTGGGTTAAAAGTGAAGAGGTGTCAAAACTTTGAATCTGGAGCCAAGTCCCCTTGTGGTATAAATCTGTGAGTCACCTTTGAGAGGGTTAACCATAGCGGACAATCCCTTCACAGGGCAAACTACGTTGACGGAACCTCAAGCGGTCATAGCCATTTTCGCCATGGTAGTGACAGCCACTATATAAATATCCTTGTGGAAGAAATCTCCATGGGTATGGTTCATTGTTGGGTTGTCAGATCTCCCTAGAAGCTCTTGAAGATTAAGTTCTCAGACTGTGTCAAAACCCTGGTGCGCTAGGATTGGAGTTCACCCCTTTGAATCATAAAAGTTGCAGAGTCAAACCATTACTAAAAACCCTAGAGAGGCCAATTTTTCATTCTCAGGTATATGTGTGTTATTGCAAAACTTTTCAGAACATACACAATTAGTACTCTCAGGGATTAGCACAATTTGGTCACTTGATTGTTCATGCGCAAGGTTGCTTTTGCCCTTGTCCATTGTTTTTAGATGTGCTTGGAATCACTTGCTTGCTATTCTATGTGCTTGTTATCTACTTGGCTATTAAAAATGATCAAATCTGGTAGAATCTTCAAAATATGGACAGTACAATTTGCAAACAATCCAGAACTGAAAACCTTAAATTTTGCAAAAATTGACGTAAAATCTTTCTGGAGTCAAAAGTCATTTCAAGAAGTCAAAAGTCATACAAGTTTAACAACTATCGTTTCATTGCTACCCAACTGTCGTACGAGTTTAGCAACTATCATTTCATAGGCTACCTAGTGTCGTACGAGTCTGCAGAGTGTCGTTTGGAAAAATTTGAGAGAGTTGTCAGAAATTGTCAAATTGCAAGATATCCAATGTTTCCAGCCTCGTTCCAGAATCTGTCAAAAATATCATTGTGTCAGGAACAGAGCAGTAGCTATTGAGCATTCTACCATTTTCTGAGTTTGATCTTTTGAATCCGATCTAGTCTTCTGTTTGATCAATTTGAGTCCTTTTTATCTCATGTCAAAACCTTGTCATAACTATCAATCTTTAATCAATCTTAAAAAATAGACTAAGTGTTGAGAACTCGTGTCCGCTATCTTTTGGGTGATCTATCCCATACATCCAGGGCACAGTTTCCTTCACCCACATCTCATCAGATCTTCAAAACTATCATAATCTTGACAAGGTTGCACCATCTGATTTTCTCGAATCAAATTGTTCTTCAGTTGTCTTCATCCTTTTCTTCTGTTTCATTCAAAGTTAATGGTGGAGACCAGAGCTTCTTCACACAAGAAATCAGAAGAAACATCTCAGAACTTATTTTTGACCAATACCCCAGGTCCAACTCTTGAACAACTCATCAAGTCAGGTATCTACGAAGATGATGGTCTCGGTAACTTTTGATTGAAAACTGGTTACATACCTCCTCTATCAACTCACAGAGGTAATCAATAAACTCCTCCTCAATCTGTTCCAGGGAGCCCAAAAACTCCTACCATGTCTCAAGCAGGGACAAATCATGGTTCTCTAGGAGGAGGGTCCCAAGGACACCATTCTCAACATAATGCTAACCAAGAACCTACCCCCTCTGAAATCCATCGATGTCAGAATGACGATGAATTCAAGAGAATGATGAGGCATTTCTTGAAAGTGGATAGAGAGGCATACTTTTTACAATTAGCCCAGGAAGGGGCTAAGCTTCCTCCCAACTTTAATGTTGATGATATAATCACACATGAGGAAGAAACTCCACTCACAGCTATGACAAAATAGATGCATGCTATACAAGTTGAATTTAACAATCTTAAGAAGGAGAAGGAACCCAAGGAGTTCTCCATGGAGGCCCTATGTCCTTTCCCATTCGACAAAAACTTGTATATGCCACCATTCCCAAAAAGAGTGGAGATACCAAAGTATGACAAATATGACAGACACTCTGATCCTCAAGATCATGTCAGAGAGTTCTGTACGCAATCCATGGAATTCATGCATGAACTGACTTATCTAATGCATCTTTTTCCTAGATCCTTGGGAGGAGCATCCATTCAGTGGTTTTCAAGATTACCTTCTATGATCAAAACTTTTGAGAAATTGATTAAATTGTTTTATCAACAATATTCCTACAATATTCAACATCCGGTCACCATGATCGATATCTATAACCTCAAGCAATATCCAGGGGAATCATTCCTAACTTTCCTCAAGAGGTGGAGAAAGAAGTTCTCTCTATATGCTAGACAAATTCTTGAAATGGAGAAACTTGAAATCTTTATCAATAACCTTGTTCCAGAGCTCAATTATCCATTACAAATGCAAGATCATGTATCTTTTGATAAAATGGTGGATAATGCAATCAAGATTGAGAAAGTACTTGTCAAGAAAGGAGAAATCACACTTCAAAAGGACAAGTCTGAATCTGGATCTAGCTCAAAAGATAAAAACAAGAGCTGGAATAGAAACAAAGGTATTGTCTTTGATGGTGTTGTTGACACTATCCGCACCCCATCAAAGGCACCGGCCTACAATCTCACCCTTGCCACCAAAGCCATTGAAGCTTCAGAGCAAAAATCTGCTGAACCATCTCTAAAGAAGCCATTCAAATGATGGGATAATAAATGAAAGTTTACTCCCCTGGGAGAATCTTTGGAATCTACCTTGAGAACCCTGATAGCTGATAACATGATCTCTTTACCACCAATCTGAAACCCTGATCCAGATCCAAAACCATATTGGTGGAAAGATAATGCATTCTGTGCTTTCCATCGGACTAAAGGCCATAGAACTAATGGATGCTTCCACTTGAAGCATACCATTCAAGACTTGATAGATCAAGGGGACATCACGATCGATAATCCTACTAGCAATAATGATCACACAGCATTTACAGAACTGTTTCCACAACATGGCAAGGGAGTTTCCACTTCTCAGCCTAACATGGGGGCAAAATTCAACTATGCCTACCCTGGAAACAATGCTATCATCAATATGGTTGAACCATGTCTCTCTGAGAGCTGCAATGTTATCACAATTGTACGAAGAGACAAAAATCATTCCTCAGCTAATGTAGTTACCAGATCACAAGCTCAGGCTCATCTGAAAGGACAAACACCAAGTTCATCTAATGTCCCTAAGATACCTTTCAATCTCACATCTGCTTCTAAACAGAAGGTTGCCTTGAAATCTTCCAATCCAAAGGATACAAGACCTACATCTTACAGCATCGTCCAACAACTCCAGCATACCAATGCCAAAATCTCTATGTTTGAGTTACTTCAAATATCTCCAGCTCACAGAGATATCCTAGACAAAGCTTTGCTCGGCTCTAATGTTCCTGATGATCTAGATCTAGATAGGTTCCAGACTATGGTTGGTCATCTAACATCTCTGCAATATATCTCCTTTTCAGAGGAAGATGACAACTCCCTAAGTCACCCACATAATCAGCCCTTGCACATAGAAGTCTTGATCCAGAACCGTTGAGTCAAACGTGTGTTGATAGATGGGGGCGCAGGCCTCAACATTTGTTCTTACAGCTTAATCACATAGTTGGGATTCTCAGAGATGGCTATTGATCCTCGAAAGAAGATCACCATAAAAGCCTATGACGAACAAGAAAGAGCTTCTAAAAGCACCATTGTCTTACCCATCCGAGTGGGTCCGGTCATCAAAGATACCACATGTCAGGTGCTTGATCTACCATTGGCTTACAATATCCTTCTAGGGAGACCCTGGATCCATGAAATGCAAGCCATCCCTTCTACGTACCATCAATGCTTGAAATTTCCCTATGAAGGGGTAGAAGTTACTATCCTAGCAAATTTGAGTACAACTTGCAATACATTGAAGGAAAGTGCCGATAAGCTTGTACCTAATAACAGAGAATCTTCCATCAAGCAACAAAATGTGGCTTCCACATCCAAGATGGAAGACATTGCTAAAGAGATCAATATCAAAGAAAATGGGATGGGAGAATACACTATAGAGCCAGTCTTGTCTCTGACATCTCTCCCAATCTCACCTAAGTCGTATGGACAATCCTTGAAGCAGTCTAAATCAGAACCTTAGGAACCTATGGAAGCATACAAAAGAAATTTTGTGGTGGAGCAAGTATCCAAACAAGAATTTGAAGAGGATGAAGCTGTGCTTGCATGGCTATACAAAGATGATTCTGAATCCAAAATTGTTCAACCTAGTGAATCTATGGCACCTACAATCCCTTCTAATTCATATGGTCCAGGGAACAAATTGATAGCCAAGATGGGATATTTCGGTCAAGGACCTCTAGGAATTAGAGGAAAGGGTCTTGTGACACCCATTTCACATATTGGTAGAGCCAACAAAGATACTGGTGGCTTAGGCTTTCAGAAGAAACCCTATCATGTCAAAGGTGGTTGTTCTCATGTCATAGAACAAATTGCACTAGGAGAACCCCTTCTCAAGAAAGAAGAGATAGAACCCTCAGATGATGATTCAGATAGTTCAGAACTCATCCCCTATGAAAAATTGCCTAAAGAGATCAAAGATCTTCTTGATGATAAAGATGATCCTATCAAAAGAATTAATGTAGTAGAAACACAAGAACCTACTGTAGCGCAAGAGATGGCCAATCTCGAAGGCAATCAAACTGATCAAGAAGAAGGGGGTAGTTATTCTGACACTGATTCCCATGAATATGAATTCAAGTCAGAGACTAAGGGTAATCCTTCTTGGGGTATTCATCCTGATTTCACACATTTTCTAAGATTTCCTAGAGATCCTGAATCAGAAGTTGAGTCAAATGACTATGAATGGGGTGCCATTCCAGAAGAAGATGAACTTATCATAGAGAAATATATTGATGTTATTCACCAATATGTATCTCAACCCAACGTAGGTCTAGAGCGAAATAATGAACTTAACGTGTCTAATCCACCTATGGTTGAAGAGGACTCCCATGATGATGTTGAGCCTATTCATGAATTAAACATTTTGAGCTATAATATCACCTTTGAACTTGAGCATCAGGTTAGGACCACTGATGACATATCCCCATCCGTGAACACCATATCCCAAGCCTTTCCTGCTTTAACTATCCAACGCCCTGATCTTATCGACCAAACTTCCACAAACCCAAGCCATGGTGTTTACACCTTTTCCAGTGACTATGCCCTTGCTTGTTACCTCAATGCAGTCGAGCCTATGAGGACTTCCATTGGTGAACCAAGCGTCAGCATGACCGAGTCGGACATCAAATATCTTAGTCAAAAAAATAAAAATAAAAAGAAAAAGAGTTCTGAGGGTGAAAACCACTTTGTGGCAGTCTCAGATCCTACAAAAGTAAAAAGAAAAGATGTATCTGAAGGTGAAAACTTCTTTGAGGCACCTAAGGATGAGATATTTGATGTCCTTTCGAGTCATTTACAGGATAGATCTCTAGTTCTGATTGAGCCCACTCAATCCATCAATTTGGGTACAATAGAGGAACCACAATTGGTACATGTAGCACAATCTCTATCAGAAGAAGAGAAACATAAATTCACTACATTCTTATCAGAAAAAAAGATCAATTTTGCATGAAAATATTCAGATATGCCAGGATTGGATCCCAATCTCATTATGCACCATCTATCCATTGCTCCTGGAGTAAAATCAATCAAGCAAAAATTGAGAAAGATGCATCCTCATGTTGCACTCTTAGTCAAAGAAGAACTAGAAAAACTCCTAAAAGCTGGATTCATTTGTGTCATAGACTATGCTGAGTGGATCTCTAACATTGTACTTGTTTCAAAACTAGATGGTTCAATCAGAGTGTGCACGGACTTTAGAGATGTGAACAGAGCATGCCCTAAAGATGATTTTCCACTGCCTAACATTGATATGATAGTGGACATGACTGCGGGCTATGAAATGTATTCCTTAATGGATGGCTTTTTTGGGTACAACCAAATCAAAATTACTCTAGAAGATCAAGAGAAAATAGCTTTCACATGTGCGTGGGGAACCTTCTGTTGGAATGTTATGCCATTCGGACTCAAAAATGCTGGAGCTACATATCAAAGAGCAATGACATCTATTTTTTATGATATGATGCATAGAACAATGGAGGATTACGTGGATGATACCTTGGCAAAATCCATGATCAGGACTGAACATCTAAAAGACTTGAGCATGATCCTCGACAGAATGGAAAAGTTTAGTCTCCGACTAAATCCTAAGAAGTGTGCTTTTGGTGTCACTTTTGGAAAGCTCTTAGGATACATAGTTTCAAAGAAAGGCATTGAAGTTGATCCGGCTAAGGTGAAAGCTATCATAGAGATGCAACCTCCCAAGAATATCAGTCAAATGTGAACTTTGCAAGGGAGAGTACAGTCCATCAGAAGATTCATATCACAGTTAGCTGACATATCACAACCTTTCACAAAGACATTACATAAAGGTGTGACCTTTGCATGGAATGAAGACTGTGCAAAGAATTTTGATCATATCAAGAATTATCTCTCAAATCCTCCTATCTTAATGCCTCCTATTCATGGGAAGCCATTAATATTATATGTCTCCGCAACAGATACATCACTGGGGGCATTGCTAGCACAGCATGATGAGAACAAAAAGGAAAGAGCCATCTACTATATAAGCAAAACATTGGTGGCGTATGAAAAGAACTATTCTATGATTGAGAAAGCTTGTCTCACTGTGATCTTTGCATCATAGAAACTGAGACATTACATGTTAGCTCATACCACTCATTTGGTAGCTAAGATTGATCCACTGAAGTACCTACTAAGCAAAGCTGCCCTCATAGGTAGACTAGCTAAATGGGTCATGCTCTTGAGTGAATTTGACATTGAATATGTTGAAAGAAAAGCTATCAAAGGATAGGTCATTGCTGATCAATTAGCTGAAGCACCACTGTTTGATGATACACCCATGCAAATGGAATTTCCCTATTCCTCTATCATGCACTTCTCTTCTAGAGAATGGCAGTTATTCTTTGATGGCTCCTACACACAAAATGGATCTGGAGCAGGCATATTGTTCATCACTCCTCAAGGATACTCGATACCCAAAGCATTCAGACTAAAATTTCCTTGCACAAACAATATTGCTGAATATGAGGCACTTCTCAATGGTATGAAAATGGCAATGCAGTGGAGAGTTACAGAGATGCACATCCATGGAGACTCATAATTGGTTATCCATCAAGTCAATGATGTGTACCAAACCAAAGATGAAAAGCTCATTCCTTACAAGAGAATGGTAGATGATTTAAAGAAATACTTCATCTCTATCACATTTGAGCAAATACCCAGAATGGAGAATAAGGCTGCCGATGCAATGGCGACACTATCTACTCTCTTACAGCAGCCTGAACATGAGCTATGCTATGAGTTCCTAGTGGAAGCCTTATCCTATCCTGCATATGACTCCCTTGAAATCCGCATGATCTACACTGTTGTAGGTTATGACTCATCTCGCTACAAAAATCTATTCTCCTATCTCCATGACCAAATCATCCCTGAGTCCTTTAACTGTTTTGAGAAATGAAACCTTATCCGATCCACATCCTGATATGTCATCATTGGTAATGATTTGTACAAATGAGGTCTAGATGGTACACTGCTTAGATGTTTAGAACAAGAAGAGTCTCAACGTGCATTAGAGGAAGTCCACAAGGGTATATGTGGGTCGCACTCAAATAGTTTAATGTTAGCTCGAAAACTTATTAGGGCTGGGTACTATTGGCCTGAAATGGAGAAAGAGGCTATTAAATTTGCTAAAAATTATCAACAGTGTCAAGTACATGGCAACTTGATTCATGCTCCAGGGAGAGATCTGATTCCCTTTACTACACAATGGCCTTTTCAACAATGGGCATTTGATCTCATAGGTGCTATCCATCCACACTCTTCTAATGGACATACCCATATAATCACAGCCACAGATTATTTTACAAAATGGGTAGAAGCAGTTCCTCTAACACAAGCAACGAGGAAACAGATCTCTATGTTCATCCTGAACTACATCATTTGCAAATATGAGATCCCTCATTCCATAGTCACAGACAATGGGGGACAATTCAAAAATAAGGACCTAGATGACTTATGTGCCAAATTCAAGATTACTCAACATTGGTCATCTATCTACTATCCTCAAGGGAATGGACAAGCTGAAGCTTCAAACAAAAATCTCTTGAAAATCTTCCACAGAACAGTGAATAAAATAGGAAGAGACTGGCATCTCATGATCAATCCAGCTCTCTGGGCATACAGAACTAGTATCAGAACGCCTACAGGGGCTACACCTTTCGCTTTAGTTTATGGGTTTGAAGTGGTACTGCCTATTGAGGTTGAAATCCTATCACTTAGAATCAGAATGCATGGACTTGTCACTGATGAAGACTACAGAGTGTCTAGGTTACAAGAACTGGAATTACTAGATGAGCGCAGGCAAGCAGCGTATGATCATCTCAGAGTGTATCAGAAAAGAATGTCTAGAGGCTACAACAAGAAAGTTTGACACAGAGAATTTCAGGTTGGTGATCTAGTCTTGAGAGAAAATCCTAAAAATCAATCACATCGAGAACTCAAGGGGAAGTTCGAACCCAATTGGTTGGGTCCCTTTGTTATCACTGCTAGTTTTGGCTCTGGTGCCTATCAACTCTCAACGACTGAAGGAGAAAAGCTCTGAGAACCAATCAACGTTCTCCATCTGAAGAAATTCTACGCCTAAGGCATTCAGTCTATGGTTAAATATCTTGAAAAAATCCTAAAAATCAGAAAAAGTCTTGAAAAAATGAACATCTTGGTGAAAACCTCGCCATAGGCGCCTTGATGATTCACAAAAAAATAAAAAAATATCAAAAATTTAAAAAAATCAAAAAATATCAAAAGTACAAAAAAATTGAAAAAATGAAAAATATAAAAAAAATGAGAAAAAGAAAAGTGCCTTGGTGAAAACCTGGAAACAGGCGCCTTGGTAGCAAAAATAGAATCTCTACCAAGATGGTGAAAACCTGGCAAACGGGCGCAACTTGTTCCAAATGCTCCATCTATCAGCACAATCTTGGTCTTTCCCAGCTTTCAGTCTTGCTTTAGTTTGTACATATCTCCCAGTTTGTTTCAACATTTCCAGTTTTCAATAAGTCGGTCTGTACACCAATCAGCTCAAGCGTCTGTATCCTATCAATGTTTAACACTTGGGGGCAATCGATGTCATATCCTATGGTCTCCCATGTATCTTAGATGGATCATATCTAGTCAGAGTCCTTTGAAGCTTCATGTGAGTCAGTCAGTCAGTCTTGTCTCCAGAAAGGATTTTGCATCTACAACAACGCAATCAAACATCAAAACTCAACTGAAAATGATCTATGCTTTTTACATGCTTTTATCTCCTTGTATGCTTACTGATTCGCATTGAGATTTTTGCATATTGTGTCCCTTTGAGCTCTTCGATGATGTCCTTTATAGGATTTAGAGAGTGATGACTGGGGGCATAATCTTTTCTTTGTTTTCTGCTTGTATGTGAAAATCTAATAACTTTGGAAATTCCGGATTGAAATGGTGTCTGACTATAAGAGCCTCTATCTCGAATTGGATGGCCATGCATACCTCGACCATTGATACCTAGAAAATTCAAGGAAGTTTGATCTAACTGTTGTCTTTTTGAGTAAGTTCTTTCTCCTATTGTGAAACGCAATCTTACCTGAGGTGAACGATAAAGGGTCACTACGGGTAATTCACACTGGATTTAGAATGATCTTTTGATTGTTTGATGTGTTTATAATGCAAGGCATACTCAGGTCATCACGACATTTATGTTTGATGCTTGTACAAATTGCTATATCAAAATGGACATGATATTCAGGTCATCTTGGCGTTTGTGCCTTGGTACTTATATCTAATCTGATATTCTAAAAATAAAATCAATATTCATATGTCCATGGTTGTTTGACCAGTGGGGGTTGTATTGATTCTTGTGCATACAAATCGATATTCATATGTCTATGGTTTCATAGCTAGTGGGCATTGTATTGATTTATCCTATTACCTAAAAGTTTAATGATGATAACAAATCGACATATGATCAGTGACTAGGTCCTAGGTCTTAGGTTGCATTTCATTTTTCATGTCTCATTGCATTTGGCATGTTTGCATGATCTCACAATGATTAAACGAACTTCAATGCTTAAATGATTCTTAAAATCACATCTTCAAATCTAACAAGAGCTGAATCTCACACGAAGGTTCCTCCAACGAAGCAGCAAGTAGAATATTTTTTTGAGATCAAAATTCAAATCTGAGATCATTCATATTATTAACTGCTTGCATATTCGACCTTCTATCATCCTAGAAATCCAATATTCAACTTAACTGATTATCTAACATCAAACTATCAAAATTTAAACTTGGTCAACCATGGTCAACTCATGATCAAACCTAGTCAAACTTAGTCTCCAGGACCTCCAAACGATGCAGAATGCATTCTCAGACGTGTTTAACCACTTCTCAAATCAATTAACATGCTTCTAAACTCTTAACGCTGACTTTTCTTGTCAGATTTCAATTTTAATCCTGAAGGGGGCATGGTATTGCACATCATTCAAAGTTTGTCGATCAAATCTATCAATATCTTTCATCAGTAATCAAGACAAACAATCACGTCTAGTTACTGATTCATCAAAAAAAAAGACCTCATCGCTCGGGGCAAATCTATCATCACTTGGGGCATATCAGATTCATCGATCCATATCAATCTGGTATTCTCTTAATCTTGTAATCCGTATCAATTTTTGCAACCATCAGATCATAGTGTTCTTTCCTTGGTTCTTCGGCAACTAAAGGGTTTGGATGTGATACCTGCTAGTTCTGCTAAGACAATCGAGTCTAGAACAGGTCACTCACTTCTTATCAATCCTAAGGTTCAGAATCAGGCATTTTGACACTTTTTCACAATCATAGGTTCATTTGCTGCTACAGTGAACATTATCTTTGGTCATTCAGGACCTATTATCTCCATATCAATTCAATATCAATCAGCTTCTATCTCATATCAATTATCAATTTCAAATATCAGTTTCATATCTCTATCAAACACAGACTATCTTTTAACCACTGCGCTTCTCACAGTAATTCAAAGAGGGGCAAAATGTAATACCCCAAAAATGGGCTATATGTTCATTAACCTCCTACATCGACAAATCGAACAAAATCGACATCAAAGTCCTAACCTAAGGCACATCTAAACATCATCGAATCATAATTGATTATCTTAAATTCTGCATCAGGGAATATTCCTAGTAATATTCCTAATCATCATAATTATCTTTAATTTTATAATTATTTGGCAATAAATCACATTTATCCTAAAGCTTGATTAATTGAATATTTTTATATTTAATTAATTAGATTTAATATCTTGCCACTTAATTGTGTAATTAAATTTAATTCTATCTATTATTAATTGTATTATTTAATTTTGACAATAAATCTAAATATCCTATGAATAATTGATTAAATTTTTATTTAATTAATTAAAGCAAGTTGTCATTATTTAATAATATAGTTTTTAATAAAAATTTGATTAAATAATTGATTAACCCATAAATCAATTATTTTATTTTTAAAAGCAGTTAAGTTGGAAATAAATCACTTTATTATTAAATTAATTCATAAATAAAACATGCACAATCATAAAAGCAAACAACTATCAATTATCAATTAAAGCTAAACTCTATTTTGAGTTAAAGCTTAGCTTTTGCATGTTTTTGTGAGTTAATTATCCTTTATTTAAAAATAACTCAAAAATCAACCTGAGTTATTTGAGTGATTTATGGCTTTTTTTCATGCACCTACAAAGCCTTGGATTTCTATAAAAACAATGCTCATCTCTCAAAATCTCTCAATCATCTCGCAAATTGCAAACTTACTCTACAGGAATCATAGCATATCAGATTTGGAGAATTTGCACAATTGGAGCTTGAAAGAATCAACTTGCGAATTCAAAGCTTTGTGAGATCAATTTCAATTGCATATTTTTCATATCATAGCATAGAATTTCATAGCTTTGCATATCATTGTTAGATAGATCAATTCATAGCATATCAATTTCATCTAGCATAGATTCATATCGGTTTTTATCATTCTTATTGCATAGAAAATATAAAAAATATAGATTAATTGCATTCAATTTCATATCCATCTTTTGCATTCAAATCCTTCATTTAGGTGTCGTCTAGGTCACTGATCTCGATTACAATATGAGAACATTAAGCTCGCACCTACTAGAAGGTAGTAAATCGCTTGGTTAGATTAGATTTCAATTTTGCATGATTTCGATTTTTGCTAACCTCTAATGTTTTACTGAGTGTTGTGTCTACAGATCAGGTACAATTTTCACACACACAAGTGCAACATTATTATCAACTTAAAGAAATAAAATGAACATTCAGAGAGTAAAAAGATGTAGACATAGACCAAGATCAAGGTTGGAAGATATAGACCAAACCCCAAGCCAAACAGGTACCCAACACTGAAATCCATGACTCCAAAGTTTCCAAAATAGGCCCAAATAGAACATAAAAGTAATATAAATTATAAAATAATAAATATTTATGGGTAAAGGAATGTACTATAAACTAATAAACGTACAGGGACCAATGAATCAAGGGAGAAAACAAAGTAATCTTGTCTTAGAATGGTGGTAAGATATTACATATTTAAGTGTTGGTGAATCTGCTCTTATGAGTTGGTTGCAAGAGGGATATTGATCAAGAGAGGAGTAAAATTGAGTTGTAGATTAATCCTAGTGGTTTGAATCATAAGAGACCCTTTATCTGTGTGAGTTTAGATATTGTCTCAAAGATATATGCATGACTATTTCTAGAAACATATGTATAATTGTCATAAAAATACAGTCTCGGTGTGGTGAGCATAAATTTTGTTTTCACTATTGGATTTTCATAATTTTCATATATGTTGGCTAAAACTTAATATCTCACATTCTCACCAAAGATATTTTTATAATAATGTCAGATTCAAAAGTTATTTACAACATAGTATGGGTATAGGAAAAAAAACCAAAACACTTTGTCCATTTCCAATTGACTTTTTTTTTTTCATTATCATCTTAATTACAAATCATTTCACAATAGAAACTTTGCAGATCATATGAAAAATATAAATATTTAAGAACAAACACACATATACAAAGATAAATATGCCAAATTATAATCATATAATCAATCATAGACTTCCAGGAAGAGTTTTGACAAAGAAAACTAATAAACTATGCCATTAAACTTCCTCCACACAATAGTGTTTTCAACAATATTTAATTCATAAAAATATATAACCAGAGAATCTTGAAAAATCACAAGAACACTCTATTAATTTCTAGAATACACACACACACACACCCACAAATACACATAGGCAAGAAGGTGATTCTTCCTGCTTCCAGATCCTACCTAGAGTCCTGCGGAGAATCCCTTCCAAAGTTCAATCACATAAACCTTCCAAGATGGAGTGATGATAGCCATCTCAGATGATCTTCCCTGTGAGAAAAATATTCCTCAATCCTTTTGAGAACAATTCCACCAACCCTTAACAACTGGAGCTATAAAAAAAATGCAATTACGAAAAAAACCCAAAAATTATTTACTTCCAAAATGCTCCCCAAATTTCCTCCAATCTTTCTCTCCTCCTCAAACTCTTCCCATACCAATAATTTGTCAAAACTATATGTGGTTGGAGGAGTTTCTTTATGGGAAGCAACTACTCTAGCTACTATAGTTGGTTGAAAATTAAATAAAACAAACCCGTAAACAACTTTAAAAACTTTTTATTATTTAATTAACTTATTCACCAAAATAAGACCATAACAAGAAAGGGAACACAAGAGTTCTCAAATAACTCACATAGCTCAATTGGAAATAAACTATCCTTGTTAGAAAGTAAAGTCCACCAAGATAACTGAGAGAGGGGGGGGGGGGGTGAATCAGTTATCATATAATTATAACCTTTATCAACTTTAACATCATTTAACCATATAAGCAATGTAATCAACAACCATAGAAAGATATTCATACACAATAACACAATGACACAAGATATGTTGACTAGGGAACCTCTTGATCAAAGAGTAAACCCCGGTGGGAATGATGCCCACAAAAGATGCACTAATATGAATATTCCTTGTGAAAGGATGGACTCTGTTAGGAGTCTTATGAAATACATTTAGTACATATGAGTCCCTGTTAGGAGACTTTGAATCCCTGCTAAAAGATTCTAACCCTGTTAGGAGTTATGGAAGACAAAAGGACCCACTGCCCAAACAACTTCAATGGCAAGATCACTAAACACACTGTCCAATTGATCTCTAGATTATTCAACAGAATAATATCAAACTATTACTGATGCAGGAGCATCCTGGGTGTAAGAGCAATCTTGCATCACCCAAAAATATTTTTGTTTGCTTTTCAATAAGGGCTATCTTGTGCAGAGCTTCTATTTATGGAAATTTACTATTTTTAGTAAGTCGGTCATATGATCTCAGAATGTTTTGATTTCACAGTTGGAGGTTCATCCTAGTCATTTCAGCCTACCAGTTGAGTTTCATTGCCACATCATCAGTATTGGTGAAGTTATTGAGGTTTTTGGGTACGAAATCTTTTAGATCAATTTTGAAGGCCTTAGAGGCTCCAGATCATGATCGACCCCCAGCTGACTAGCACTAGCACGTGTTAAGCACTGTAGATCTCATCTTGGCATTTCTGAAAAGTGGTTATAATAGACAAATAGAGCTACGGTTAAAAAGTTATGGCCTCTAGAAGTTGGGCTACCTAAAAGCATATTTTGTATTCCTTTTGAGCCGACCCTATTGTAATAATTGTAAAAAAAAAATAATTCTATGTTTAGTCGGCCTAAAGGGCTAAATTTCTAGAACCTTCTTGGGTGGTGGAAATTGCCTATATAAGAAAGGTTTGTAGTGTTGTCTTAGGCAGTTCGGGACAATTCTGGGCAGTAGATCTGGGTATTGATTCGAGGCTTTTTCCTACAGAATATTGTAAGGGGAATGCCCATGTGGCTTTGCATATTTAAATTTTTAAAATTTGTAATTCCATACTTGTGGAAATAATAAGAAGCCCATTTTCTGTTCTTGCAAATTGTTGTTATTTCTCTATTTTTGTTATGTGTTTGTGGTATTAAGGGGAGCACCCTTCATCAATTATTGATCTCAACAATATGTTACCTCTTTTCTGACTGTGCCAAACTACACTCATTGCTACACCAAATCTTAGATTTAGATCTCTGTACCTTACATACCTTCTTTCCACAAATTCGCTTTCATAATTTCATTCACTCTTACATTACTTCTTTACAACAAGGAAAACATTCCTTCCTTTATACCACACAAGTAATTACAAATGAATCGGCATCCAAATTACAAAATAAAAGTTTCCACACGTTACATCAAAATTACACAAAATTGTCAGCTTCCAATTAGAATAACTCTTCACTCGTGCAACCTCGAAGTTTGCACTATCATCCACGTCACTATCAATATGTCTTCAACTTCTCTCTAATTGCGCATAACTAGATTCCATCTTGATTAGGAGATATTAGCCAATTTCTACAAATTGCTACTCAGAAACATTGCCTGAATATTGCTTCACATGAAATGCTCATAACTTCCATGAATAAATGAATTACTATCTGCGCTCTTAACCATGAACATATAACATATCATAGAGTAAATCCTCAACATCGCATAACTTGATCTCCAATATCCCATGTGCACTAATCCAAACATTGTCTGCTCCTTTACAAATCTCAGTAGATCATTGTGTTGACATCAATGACAATCACAATCATGAATGCAACAACAATTGCTATAGAATGGGTGCTAATACTCCCATAGGATATATTCAGCATTCATTCCTAACAATCTCCCCCATTGGCATTGATGGCAACATAGATGAAAAACATCCAATGTTCCATAAATCCAACACTGCAACACTACTGCTCTAAAAAATACTTCAAGTCCTCTTCATCAATCAAATCTTGCTTCGTTTTCCTATTCAGTTCTCTCCAATAGATGGTACAAATGGTTTTTCATGTACACTTCTCCCCCATTGACATCAATGACATAAATTTCATCATTATGTCAACAACAACTCCAATGTCAAAAGACACTATTCAGAAAATACATTCACTAGAGTCCTCATGACTCAGCTCAGATACACATACTCCCCCATAGAGGAAGTACCAACATTTAGTCCAGAAGAAAGATAAGGCTCATATACCACTGGGCGGATGCAACAATCTGCATCACTTCTCAAAAGTAGTCTAGGGCATAACCCCAAGCATACTCTCAGATACTCAAATGTATCCTTAGGAAAATGTTTTGTAAATATGTTTGCAATCTGCTCCTTTGTGCTTATGTATTCAAGTCTAACTTCTTTCTTAGCAACTTTCTCTCTTACTACATGATACTTAATCTCTATATGCTTTGTCTTAGAATGTAATACAGGGTTCTTAGACATACTAACTGTGCTGGTGTTTTCACAATGTATAATAACATGCCCAACAAATTTTATTCTAATATCCTTCAGCATCTGCTTCATCCAAATTATCTGGTTACAATTATTTGCTACTGCTACATACTCTACTTCTGCTGTGCTTTATGAAATACAATTCTGCTTCTTGCTTAGCCAAGAAACCACTCTTCCTCCAAGGAAAAATGCTCCACCACTGGTGCTCTTTTTATCATCAACATTGCCTCCCCAATCAGCATCTGTATATGCACATAGGGTACAATCATCAGATTTTTCATACCACAATCCATAGTCCATTGTGCCTCTTAAATATCTTAGTATCTTCTTTACTACTACATAATGTGATTCTCTAGGTTCAGCTTGAAATCTTGCTACAATTCCAACTGAGTGTGCTATATCAGGTCTTGTATGTGTCAAGTACTGCAATCCTCCAATCATAGATCTGTATTTCTTCTGTTCAACTGCAGGAGTCTCATCTGTGCTAGATAATTTATGTCTAGTTACCATAAGTGTTCCAACTGGTTTATAGTTCTCCATTCCTAATCTCTTTAATAAATCATTAAAGTACTTTGTCTGACTTACAAAGATACCATCACTGTTCTATGTTATCTACAATCCCAAAAAATATTTCATTTCACCAATCACACTCATTTCAAATTCAGTCTTCATTTCATCTACAAATTTATCACTAGCTTCATCTTCTCCTCCAAAAATAATATCATCAACAAAAATAACTACAACTGGAACAAACCATTTTCAATTTCTTTTGTGTATAGGTTGCTATGAGCTGTTCCTTTTGTAAATCCCAATTTTAGCAAATACTTGTCCAATCTTGCGTACCAAGTTCTAGGTGCTTGCTTTAGTCCATATAAAGCTTTCTTCAATTTACATACCATGTCTCCTTCTTGAGTTAAAGGAAAACCTTCAGGCTACTCAATGTAGACTTCTTCTTCCAACTCTCCATTCAAAAATGCTAACTTTACATCCATTTGATATACTTTGAACTTCTTGTAAGTTGCATAGGCCAAAAACATTCTTACTGCTTCAATTCTTGCTACTGGTGCAAAAGTTTCTTCATAGTCAATTCCTTCTTGCTATGAGTATCCTTTACATACCAATCTTGCTTTGTTCCTTACTACTTCTCCTTTTTCATTCATCTTGTTTCTAAATACCCATTTTGTTCCTATAACATTCTTATCTTTAGGTCTAGGGACCAATTACCAAGTTTTGTTCTTTTCAATCTGATCTAGTTCTTCTTTCATAGCTTTAATCCAGTGCTCATCTTCACAAGCTTCACTAGTAGATTTAGGTTCAATTTGAGAAATCAAACATAACTGTTCTTGTACCTTATTTCAAGTTAGAACCCCTTTGTCTATGCTTCCAATAATCTGCTCAACAGGATGATTCCTTGATAAATTCTTGTTAGGTGTCACTGTCTCAGATCTCACTTCAGGTGTCAGCTCTTCAATGATCTCATTGTGGTTTTTATTAAAAAATCACTGTCAGTTTCATAGAATAATTCAATTTTCTCAATGTTAGGTCTAGGATGAGTTCCTTCATCTGATTCATAATCAAACATTTTTTCTTGAATTTTGAACTTTTCATCAACTTTAACATTTGCGCTCTCAACAATAGTCTTAGTTCTCTTATTGTTGCATCTATAAGCTTTTCTCTTCAAAGAATATCCAAGAAAAATACTTTCATCACTTCTAGGATCAAACTTTCCAATATCATCATCTCTCTTTATATAACATTTTCTTCCAAAAATTTTAAAATACTTAACTGAGGGTGCATGTCCAAACCATAATTCATAGGGTGTCTTGTCTGTGTCTACTCTGATTTGTACTCTGTTCATTGTATACACTATTGTGTTCACTGCTTCTCTCCAGAATATCTTCTCTAAGTCATTCTCAAATAACATAGCTCTTGCTTCTTCAGTCACTGATATGTTTCTTCTTTCTGCAATACCATTTTGTTCAGGTGTCCTAGGGGCTGAAAACTGTCTCTTAATACCATTTACTTCACAAAAGGTGTTAAATTCTCTAGAAGTAAATTCTCCACCTCTATCAGATCTCAAACATTTAATCTTCATTCAAAATTTATTCTCAAATTTATTCTTAATGATCTTAAATTTATCAAATGCTTCAGAGTTTTCTCTAAGAAATGCAATCCACATCATTCTTGTAAAATTATCAACAAGAATCATAAAATACCTTTCTCCATAGAATCCTCTAGTCCTTGTAGGACCACTCAAGTCTGTATGAACAATCTCCAACTTCTCTGTTGATGTAAACTTCTTACTGGGAAATGAACTTCTCTTCTATTTAGCCATCACACATTCCTTGCAAATCATGTTAGTAGGCTTCATAATTTGAGGCAAATCTCTTACTGCAAGTGTAGTACTCACTTTCACAATGTTATCAAAATTTATATGACAAAATCTTCTATGCCATAACCAATTGTCATCAATCTTAGTAATCAAATGTGTCATCTCAGTAGGATTCAACTGAAATACATTACCTCTTGTTCTAGATCCAGTACCAATCAAATTTCCATCTTTGTCTTTCATCACACAAGTTTTCTCAGTAAACCAAACTTAATATCCCTTATCAACTAACTATCCAACACTCAAAAGATTATGTTTCAAACCATCCACAAAGTAAACATCATCAGTATTAGTCTTTCCATCAAGAGTAATAGATCCTATACCTTTAATCAAACAAGGTGCATTGTTTCCAACTCTAACAACTCCTCCATCATAATTGTTAAACTTTATGAACTTTCTCATGTCTCCAGTCATATGATGTGAACAACCACTATCTATAATTCAATCATCTTTCTTTTCAACTTGAGAAACTAGGGCTTTTTCTTCCTTAACCTCTATTTCAGGATTTTCTTCTTTAATTGCTACAAATCCTATATCGTCATTATTCTCAGTATCACTTTCACTTAAGGTTCTCTCTATACTAGCTTCAAGTTCTTCATCATTTGCATAATGACATTCCTTAGGTCTTCTAGGCTTAAAATTGTTTTTGTACTTTTTAAATCTCTTAGGACATTTAGATGCAAAATGACCATATTCTTGACATGTCCAACATTTAAAAATTTTCTTACCATCTGGTTCTCTCTTCACAAGCAAGGCAATACCTTCTTCAATTTTCCTCTCTTCTTCATTTCTACATCTACTATTGCCAGCATAATCTCCACTCACACTGATGCTTCTTGACAAAGTAGGGTGAACACTAAGAGCACTGAATGTTGTCTCCATTCTAGGCAAGTCTCCTAATAACCTCAGGTTCATCTTTGTTGCTTCCAATCTTCCAAGAAAAGTCTCTCTAGTAAAGTTCAAAGTACAAGGTATAACTTGTTCAATCATCTGTGTTGTCTGCTTAAATGCAAGAGTCAATGTCCCAAGAATTTTCCATATCACTTCATTCTCTATCTTTGCTCCTCCACAAGATTTTATACCTACAACAATTTCTGACATTCTACCAATATAGCTTCTAATAGATTCATCTTTCATCATTCTTATCTTCAAATGCACATATCCAATTATGCAATTTGACTTTCTTTGCATGTTCATCACCTTCAAAAGTAGAGTGCAAAGCTATCCAAATTTCATGAGATGTTTTCAAATATTTTACCCGACTGTACTCATTCTTTGAAAGGGCTGACAAAAGTGCTTCTCTGGAAAGTATGTTACACATGAATAGATCTCTCTCATCATTAGTACATGTTTCAATATTATCTTCATCAATGATAGTCTTTTCATTCTTAGTAATCAACTAATAACCTGGTCCTAAAAACAGTAGGTGTGTCTTCATCTTTTCTTTCCAGCTGTCAAAATTTACTCCATCAAACTTAGGGCTTTCTTTCTTGAAATTTTCCATGGATCTCCTTAAGCTGTTAAACTTTTCTTTCAAGGACCTGCTACTCTGATACCAATTGTTAGAAAGTAAAGTCCACTAAGATAAATGTGAGGGGGGGGGGGGGGTGGTGAATCAGTTATCAGATAATTATAACCTTTATCAACTTCAACATCATTTAACCATATAAGAAATGTAATCAACAACCATAGAAAGATATTCATACACAATAACATAATGACACAAGATATGTTGACTAGGGAACCTCTTGATCAAAGAGTAAACCATGGTGGGAATGATGCCCAAAAAAGATGCACTAATATGAATATTCCTTGTGAAAGGATGGACTTTGTTAGGAGTCTTATGAAATACATTCAGTACATATGAGTCCCTATTAGGAGACTTTGAATCCTTGCTAAAAGATTCTAACCCTGTTAGGAGTTATGGAAGACAAAAGGACCCACTGCCCAAACAACTTCAATGGAAAGATCACTGAACACACTGTCCAACTGATCTCTATATTATTCAATAGAATAATATCAAACTATTACTGATCTCAACAATATGTTACCTCTTCTCTGACTGTGCCAAACCGCACCCACTGCTACACCAGATCTCAGATTCAAATCTTTGTACCTCGCATACCTTCTTTCCACAAATTCTCTTTCACAATTTCATTCACTCTTACATTAATTCTTTACAACAAGGAAAACATTCCTTTCTTTATACCACACTCAAGTAATTACAAATGAGTCGACATCCAAATTACAAAATAAAAGTTTCCACACGTTACATCAAAATTACACAAAACTGTTGGCTTCCAATTAGAATAACTCTTCACTCATGTGACCTCAAAGTTTGTGCTATCATCCACATCACTATCAATATGTCTTCAACTTATCTCTAACTGCGCATAACTAGATTCCATCCTGATTAGGAGATATCATCCGATTTCCACAAACCGCTACTCAGGAACACTGCCTGAATACTACTTCCATTGAAATGCTCATAACTTTCATGAATAAATGAATTATTGTCTGTGCTCTTAACCATGAACATATAACATATCATAAAGAAAATCCTAAACATTACATAGCTTGATCTCCAATATCCCATGTGCGCTAATCCAAACACTATCTGCTCCTCTGCAAATCTCAGTAGATCACTGTGTTGACATCAATGACAATCACAGTCATGAATGCAAAAAAAACTACTACAGAATGGATGCTAATACTCCCATAGGATATATTCAACATTCATTCCTAACAATCCTAACTTCTAGGAGGTCTTGGGTTCAAATCTCCTAGGTAGCTAGTTTTACCAAAATGAGCCTCATTTTACTTAATTATTATTTTTATTTAATAATCATTATTTAAATATTAAAGGTATAATTATAATTTCAAGAAAAAAACATAGTTTATAATATTTATATATGCATAGGTATATATGTGTGCACCCATATATACATATACATATAGTTATAATACAAATAGAAGTACAAATATATATGTATATATATGTGTGTGTGTGTGTGTGTGTGTGTGTTTGGAAGATAGAGAAGTATAATGCTTTAACATACATAAAGAAATAGAGAAACATAATCTAAAATATAAATCTCCAAAATCAACAAAATCATAGCACTGGTCAATCCTTTAACTAAGGTGACTCCCTAAAAAGGAACCTAAGTCAATAGGGAATCCTTGAGAGTAACTTGGTAAAATCTCCACACAACAACAATTTGAGGATTTTGAAGGCACGCACAGACCTGTGTAGCCAGGTGAAGTCGATGCCTAGTATCTGCATCCTACAACACCAACTGAGTACACCAACATGTATACATATATATAGGCACAACCAATAGAAAACAAGGAGGGAGAGTGCAAAATCATGTGGATCTCCTGTAGGAGTAACTATGACTGCCTCTCCTCATCCTACACTCACATCAGATAGTGTAATCAACAAAGTATAAATAGATCAGTATGGTTAGCTCTAGAATAATCATTACTCCATATTGTATAACAAGAATGAATCATAATATAATCATGTAAATTTAAATCATTTACTAACTTTCATAAACTGATTTTATCAAAAAACATGTATTCACAATGTCTCATTATCTAAACAAAATAAATAAATCATATAATCCTTAATACTCAAAGTAGTAATCATGTCTAGTCTCAAGTATAAGTAGCATCATTAGAGTTGGTAACACATTTAACCCTTAAGTGGTTATAACCAATTAACCTATGATAATCATAAACATAGATAATGAGAATCTCACAAAGAAACATATAGATCTATCAGGTGATCCCATCACATCAAGGTTCTAAAAATATCTCAGACACATAAGAAGATATAATGGGACATACTTATACAATATTTATCATTTCCCAAATTAGAATGTGAAGTTATAGTGGTTAGAAGAGAGTTGGGTTAAGAAAACACCTCAAGAAGGATCATTCTCTTATAAAAATAACCATCTAATCACATATAACACTTCCTAACTTCTAGTGAGAAAATCCAGGACCTATTAGGGTTGGAGGGGCATTACAAGAGCACTTGGTATGTTATAAATTTTAAGATTTGAAAAAGCTACATCATAAGAATTGATTGGGGAGAGAGTTATGTGATAAATTAAAAGAGTTTGGAAATTTTGGCATCCTTTTTGACGATTGTCATAGGGGGAAAGAGTCATGTGAGAAACCTCCTACTGTCTTAGGGGGAATACTTTTGAGGTTATTGAGAAGATTGTATTCATATGGCTACTTTTGGATTGATGGTTTTTTACACATATGTTGCCATCAATGCCAAAGGGGGAGATTGTTACCAAAGGGGGATATTGTTGGATATTAGTTGAAATTTTTTCTATTCAAGTTGTTGACATTTGTGTTTTTTCATTGATGTCAATATATGTTTCAATTCTATGTTGGTTACATCAGATAGGCTATCTTTTAGGTTGCCTCAGGAAGTTAGGTAGAGTTGTACATACATTATATGGTAGTTCTAAGTATATAGACATAAATTTGTTATTTTGAGTGTGTGTAGACCTTATTTCTAAGGTCTCATGGCTTCATGTTATGATTTGTGTAAGTTACAATTATTTTGGTGAAGACTGGTCATAGGAAAAAGATAAGGAATTATGCCAGAGTTGGTTGTTGAATTTTGAGTATAATTTGGTTTTAAGATAGAATTGTGGTATGTGATATTAAGGCATAGAAGAAGACTCATATTGGAGTACATTTTGGAATTTATAGCTTAATTGAATCATACTTTTTTTCAGAGCTAGCGTGTGAAATTCACATTATTGTATTTGAGAGTAGACTAGGTGATGTAACGTGTGTAACATATTGGCGAGCATTAATTGTGGATCTTGGAATGTAATTTGATATTTGAAGACATTATGTATTTTTATTAGGTACCGTGTGTGTCCTAGCATTAGCTTATGTAATGGTTTATGCATCAGGGAAGCTCTAATAGGTTGACCTAATTGATTTTGTAACTTGTATAAAAGAAAGTAATTTTCTTGATGTAATGCAAAGAATGTAAGGGATAAGTGGATGTGAGAATTATTGCTAGATGTCAGAGAAGAGATGAAAAGTAGGTAAAATGATTTGATAGAGGCATGAGTGGAATCTATGATCATTCCTTATGTACTTCAATGGAACTTTAAAGACAAGAGAGTTATCATTAGTCAGTTCATTGGACAATAAGTCCTCTTTTCTGTATTCAGATAGTGAGTCCTTCTGAAGGTGGATTTAACCTTCTCCTTGAGAGGTGTGATCTTGATAGTGTTCCTTTTGTTCTCATAAACTCCTAATAGGGTTAAAGGACCTTTTAACAGTGGTTATTTCCTTTAACAATGACTTTTCCTTTGACAAGGATTGATGTGCTAGATGTATCGTATCAACTCCTAATAGGGTTAGGTCTCCTAATAGGGACATTATTATACTAGTGCATGATCTAGTGGGTATCATCCCCACCAGAGTTTTTCCCTTAACATGGTTTTCCTCGAGAACAAAAATCTTGTGTGTTATGGTTTTGGCATTTATCTTGTTCATCATGTTTTGCACTTTTATATTCTTTATTGGTGATTTGGTTAAAAAACATAAATTTTATAATTATAGAACACAAATGATTCACCTCCCATATCAGTTGTGTTGTTTGGATTTTTATTTCTAACAACATAAAACATTGCAGGTATTTTTTTCAAAGAGGTTGTATGGATCCATGGTCTTCCTTTGAGCATAATATTTGATATAGATTACAAGTTTATAGGTCACTTTTGGAGGACCTTGTAGAAGAATCTGGGCACAAATATATCCTATAATTATGCCTACCATCACCAAATGAATATAAAAATAGAGGTTGTCAATAATTCATTGGGAAACTTGTTGAGGTTCTTCACCAAGGGACATGGTCAATCATGAGATCTCATATTGTCTCAAGCAGAATATGCTTATAATGACTTTATAAACCAAAGTATGGGAAGGAGTCTTCTTGAGGTTGTATATGACATGAAACCAAGGGGTATATATGAATTGAGGGATCTACAAGGTATGGAAAGGAGGAGTTCACAATGAGAGGATTTTGTAGTTGCAATGAGGGACATCCATTAGCAAGTAAAGGAGATTCTTAAAAAGAATTGTGAAAGGTATAAGAAGAAGGTAGATTTCAGGAAGAGGGATGTTCAGTTCAAAGTTGGTGACATGATGCTTGCACACTTGAGAAAAGAGAGCTTTTGATGAAGGGTGCTCCCCTTAATACCACAAACACATAACAGACATAGAGAAACAACAACAATAATATGCAAGAACAGAAAATTGGCTTCTTATTATCTCCACAAATGTGGAATTACAAATTTTCAGAATTACAACATGCAAAGCCACATGGGCATTCCCTTACAATATTCTGTAGGACAAAGCCTCGAACTATTACCCAGATCTACTACCCAGAACTATTCTGAACTACCTAAGACAATAATACAGCCTTCCTTATATAGGCAATTTTCCACCGCCTGGGAAGGTTCCAGAAATTTAGCCCATAGGGCCGACCAAACTTAGAATTATTTTATTTTTCAATTTATTACATCAAAGTCGGCTCAAAATAAATTTTGAAACCCGAATAGAAATTTTGAAGAAAAATCATTTTCTGCCATTTCAGGTGACCCAACTTCCGAAGACCATAAGTCATCACCAGTTGACCCGATTGACTATTGTAGCCCCATTTCGGAAAGGGCGCGAGGAGCTCTACAACACTTGAATTAAGCAAGCTTCATTCAGCCCAAAATTCGACCTCATCCGGGGCCTCTAAAGCCTTCAAAACTGAGTTCAAAGTTTCTGCACCCTGTTTCCAAAACCAAAAATTTTCAATATCTTCAAAACCAGACTTGATCTAGCCATGAAACTTTACTGGCAGGCTGATATGACAGAGATGAACCTCCACATGTGAAATCAGAACATTCTGAGATCGTATGACCAACTTACTAAAAATAGAAAGTTTCTAGAAATAGCAGCTCTGCACAAGATAGCCCTTATTGAAAAGCAAAAACAAATATTTTTGGGTGATGCAAGATTTCTCTTACACCCCGGATGCTCCTGCATCAGCTTTTCTAAGGTGAATACAAAAAGCTCATGATGAAGAAAATTGGACCTTGCAAGGTGGTCCATAAATTTGGGAAACATACATATGAAATACAGTTACCTCTCGGGGTATCCATATAACCTATTTTGATGCAAAAGAATCTTGGGTTCATCAAAATATTCCATCAACCAAAAATAGTTATTTTTATTTTTTCTTGTTTATAGATTGGAGAGATTATGATGACTGATCACTCTTTTGTTTGAGATAGCGTGTGTTATTGTATAGTCTTATTTGAGACCTATCTAGAATCATCTTCCTATGATCACACCTCATGATATTCCTAGATGTTTGAGATTTGATCATTTTCCTATTCTTGGATAATATTTTCATTGCTTTCTTGGACCTATTTGGAGATTCGATGTGCGGTTGCGGATCTTTGGATTTCAACCATTGCAATCGTAGCATGAGATTCATGGATCTTCCATGGATCATTTCCTATGATCATGCTCCTTGTGGTTTCCTTTTTATGGATCTTTAATTCCTTTTGGTTCAAACCTATTTATTGTACACATTTCTATTTCTTGGGACATGTAATTCTTTCTTGGCCAACTTTGGAGGCATTTCCTATATGTAATAATTTGATGTATCTTTAGAGGTAGCTCCATTAGATTGGTAGTCGATTCATGGAGCCTAGATCTTAGAATTTGATAGATCAATATTAGGATTTGAGATTCATTTCTTTTTATGTGGCCACAACTGGAAAGGCCTGACAACCCAACATGTGAGTTATTTAATCTCAAAATAATATATTGGATCATGCATTCTCTCTCTATTATGTGTTATTGTTTCCTATGTACTCTTATCTATGAGGTTGGGCATCTCCTTTGAGGACTGGTCCTTCCTTGGCATTGTGTCAAGTGGTATCAAAGCAAGGTTTTATTGTAGTAAGCCCTAGTTGAATTGGTTGTAGGGTGATAGATTGTAGTTTGGCCTATAATTGGAGAGGGTTGAAAAGATGGTTCGAGGAAGGAGAGATGTTGATCTTGTTGTGTTGGATATATTGAGATAAATTTCTACCAGGAATAACCCAAAGAAGAGGAAGACCTATTGAAGATGTTAATCAAGATGAAGTTGCTGGAAAGTGTTGCAAGGTGATCATTGATAGTGGAAGTTTAGAGGATTTGGAATCATAAGAGTTGCTTACAAAGTTGTAGTTATCGAGGATGAAGCACCCTAAGCCATATTAGATTGCTTGGATAAAGGATGAGCATAAATTTTTGGTAAATGAACAATTCCTTGTGAAATTTAAATTGGAAACTATCATAATGAAGTTATTTGTGATATTATGTCGATGGATTATTGTCACATATTGTTGGGTAGACCATGGAAGCATGATAGACAAGCTATACATGATGGTAGATTGAATAGGTATACTATTGTAGCTAATGGAAAGAAACAATGTTTGTTACCTTTGATAGAAGGATTTGAGAGTGAAAATTGCACTATTATTAGATTTTTCTTGCTTGAAGGAAAAAGGTTCACAAAGGGTTTGAAGAAGAATGATGTGTGCTATGCCTTGGTTCCTAATAGATCGGTTGTGAAGATAGAAAATGATTTACTAATTGGGGTTAAGGAATTGTTGATAGAGTTTCAAGATATCATTTTTGATAATGTACTAAATTAGTTGCCTCATGTTAGAAGGATTATTCATTACATGCATCTGATACCATGAGCTAGCTTACCTAATAAGTCACCTCACTGGTTGACGCTTGTAGAGAATGAAGAATTGAATAGAAAAGTTTAGGAATTGTTGTAGAAGGGTTTGATTAGAGAAAGTTTGAGTCTATGTGTAGTATCAGCTGTGTTCGCACCTAAGAAGAATGGAGAATGGAGAATGTGTACCGATTAAAGAGCTATAAATAGGATCACAATGAGATGTCAGTTTCCATTTCCTAGGATGGATGATATCATGGATTGTTTAAGTGGAGAAAAGTACTTTACCAAGATTGATTTGAAGAGTGTCTATCATTAGATCAGAATCATAGAAGGTGATAAATGGAAGATTAATTTTAAGATAAGAGAAGGTTTGTATGAGTGGTTGGTTATGCCTTTTGGTTTAAAAAATACACCTAGAACTTTAATGAGGTTGATAAATGAGGTCTTGAAGAAATTATTAGGTAAGCTTATGATTGTTTACTTGGATGACATTATGATATTTAGTAAGAGTAAGGAAGATCATGTTTTACACATGAGAGAAGTATTGTAGATATTGAAAGAGGAAAAGTTTTTGATTAACTTGAAGAAATGTTCTTTCATGAAGGAAGAGATAGTGTACTTGGGTTTTGTGATTTCAACTGAAGGTTTGAAGATGGATCTTGAGAAAGTTAAAGTAATTTTGGAATGATCTACACCTATGAATGCTAGTGAAGTTAGATCTTTTCATGGATTGGAAAGTATCTACCAAAAGTTCATAAGGAATTTAAGTTCTATTTGTAATGGTATTAAAGAGACAATGAGAGGAGACAAAAAATATTTCAAGTGGACACATGGAGCTGAAAGAAGTTTTGAAACCTTGAAGAAGAAGGTAGCTTAATTATTGGTACTGGATTTACCTAATTTCTCTAAAGTATTTCAAGTTGATTGTGATTCAAGTGGAAGTACAATAGGAGCAGTATTGAGTCAAGAAGGTAAACCTGTTGCTTTTTATAGTGAGAAATTGAATGATGCTAAGAGGAAGTATTCAGTCTATGATCAACAATTTTATGCTATTGTTTAAACTTTAAAAAAGTTGAGACATTATTTGATACCTAAGGAATTTTTATTATTCACCGATCATAAAGCATTGTAGTACTTGGGTAGTTAGAATAAGTTGAATTAGAGACATATGAAGTGGGTTGAATACTTGCATAATTTTAATTTTTTATTGAAGCATAGAAGTGGATTGTCAAATAGGGTTGTAGATGCATTGAGCATAAGAAGAAGTTTATTGGCTGAGATGAGAGCTGAGGTACTTGGTTTTGATGATTTGAAAAGTTTGTATTAAATTGCAACTCTAAAAAGCAAAATGATTCTCTAGAAAGTATGTAAGGAACTGATCATAGATAATCAAAGTAAGTGTGTTGGTTACTTCATTGAAGAAGGTATGTTGTTCAAGGGAATTCAGTTATGTATACCAAAAGGTTCTATGAGGGAAAATATAATCAAGGAGAAACATAGTGGAGGACTTGTAGGACATTTTGATATTGATAAAATAGTGAGTCTGATTAAGGAGAAATAATTTTGGCCTTAGTTGTATAAGAATGTTTAGAAATTTGTTAGAATTTGGCAAGTTGCTAAGGGAGTAAGTCATAATACAGGGTTATACAAACCTTTACCCGTTCCTAGTAGACCTTGGGAAGACATTAGCATGGATTTTTTTCTTGGCTTACCGAAGACACAAAGAGGTAACGATTCTATATTTTTTGTGGTAGACAAGTTTTTAAAATGCCACATTTGATTCCTTGTAAGAAAACATTAGATGTTGTTCATATAATTGATCCATTATTAAGAGGAGTTGTGAGATTGCATGGGTTGCCTAAGACTATTATTTCTGACTAGGATAGTAAGTTTGTGAAATACTTTTGGAAGACACTTTGGAAGAAGATGGGTACAAATTTGAAGTTCAGTTCTACATTTCATCTACAAATTGATGGACAAACAAAAGTTGTAAATAAGAGTTTGGCTAATTTGTTAAGATGTCTTGTTGGAGATAAAGCTGGTAATTGGGATTGGGTTTTGGCACAACAAGATTTTGCATATAAAAATTTAGTGAGCCATAGTACATGTAAAAGACCTTTTGAAATTTTTACTAGTATGAATCCTAAAGGAATATTAGATTTGAAAGATCTTGGTCTAGAAGAAAAGAGAAGTGTTTAAGTAGAGGGATATGCCGAACTCATGAAGACTTTGCATGATGAGGTGAAGTATAATTTGGAATGTAGTAATAAAAAATATAAGGATGCAACTAACCTATCTAGGAGACATAAGAAATTTGAATTTGGTGATGAAGTTATGATTCATTTGAATAAATGGAGATTTCTTGTTGGAACCTATAGTAAGATGGAGATGAAGAAGTTTGGGCCTTGTAAGATACTTAAGATGTTTGACAATGGTAATGCTTTTGAGATTGAGTTACCAGTTGACATGGATATATCACCTATATTCAACATTGCATATTTGTATGAATACCACGAGTCAGATGATGAGATAGACATGAAGTAGGAATTATTGGAATTGTTTCTTGAAATGTGTTGTCATTGATGTTAACATATGTTTTAGAAGATGGATTGTATCTGTAAAAATGGTTAAGACAAGAACATACAGAATCATCATGGTTGTATGAGCTATGTACGATATGTATGACTCTGCACACTTGGATGTATGTTTCAGAAGGAGTGTAGATCTTATATCCAAGATTACATGCAATAATTTAATTAGAGGAATAAGTTACATTAGTTGTGGTACAGACTGGTCACATGAACAAAAAAAGAGGTTTGTGGTAGAGTTAGTCTTTGAATTTTTGTGTTTACTTGGATGCAAGATGGAGTAGGATCTATTTCTCTAGATGAAAAGACTAGCATCGGTGATGTGTTTCTTGTTGATGGGATTAAGCATAATTTATTGAGTGTTGGACAACTTATGGATAAAGGTTATTAGATGAAGTTTAGAAATGGATCATGTACTATCAAAAGACAAAAGGGAAACTTGATTATATCAGGAACAAAAACAAGAGCTAATGTATTTCAGTTGAATACCACAAAATCAATATTTTTTGTTGCTCAGGTTGATGAAAGTTGTCTATGGCATAGAAGATTTTTTCATGTGAATTTTGTTAACATTGTGAAGGAAAGTAACATCAACACAATTAAGGATTTATGAAAAATTGTAAAGCCCTCTAACACTATGTATAGAGAATGTGTAATGGGAAATCAAACAAAGGGGATTTTTCAGAGCAAGTCATTCACTGCCAAAGTGAAGCTAGATCTGGTGCATACAGATCTTTGTGGTCCTACAAGGACTGGATCTTCTTATTGTGAAAGGTACTTCATACTATTTTCTGATGATCATTCTAGAATGATGTGGGTTGATTTTCTTAAAGAAAAGTCAGGGGCATTTGACAAGTTCAAGATCTAAAAGGTAAAAGTAGAAAACGAATCAGGTCCGCAGATAAATTTTTTGAGGTCCGAAAAAGGAGGAGAGTTTACATATATTGCATTTAATTCATACTAAAAAGAACATGGGATATACAGATAGACTTATACTCCTAAGAATCCACAACAGAATGAGATTATAGAAAGAAGGAACAAAACTATACTAGATGCTGCTAGAATAATTATGATTGAAGGAAATATAATACCGCAGTTTACACATTGAATATGATTTAGATCAGGGAAGGTAATACTAAAACACCTTATGAATTTTGGTTTGGTTATACTCCTATTGTGAAAATATTTCAAAATCTTTAGTAGAAAATGCTTTATCAAAAGAGATGATGAGTTAGGTAAGTATGATTCAAGAAGTGATGAAGGTATCTTTCTTAGTTACTCTACAAAAATTAAAGCTTACAAATGTTTTAAATTTAGATTGAGAAAGATGGTTGAGAGAATTAATGTAAGAATTGATGAGAAGTTTCAAGTTCAAAAAAGAATCTGTGATCAAAACTCAACAAATACTATTGAAGCAGAAGACTTAGTTGAATTTGACAATGAAAGGAATATATGTTTGAGTGGACAACCAGAAGCTCCTAAAACACCAAGGTATGTACCAAGAAATCATCTTGAAAATTAGATTATTGGTGATATGAATAAAGGCATGTTAACTAGGTATAAAGCTAGAGAGGAATTATGTCTGACTTCACAAGTGGAACCTAAATCTACTGATGAGGCTTGTAAAGATGAATCAAGGGTTAATAAAATGAAAGAAGAACTGGATTAGATAATAAATAATAAAACTTGGTAATTGGTTCCTAGACTTGAAGGAAAGAATGTTAATGGGACTAAATGGGTATTAAGAAACAAAATGAATGAAGAGGGCACAATTATAAGGAACAAATAAGTATTGGTCTGTAAAGGCTACTCACAGCAAGAAGGAATATACTTTGAAGAAACTTTTGCACGTGTGGCTAGTGTTGGTGCCCAAAAATGATGGATCACTTTTGGCCAAATGATAGGTACACACTGATACCTTTGCAATTCTGGCTGAATCAAGCCAAGGTTGGTAGGCCTAAATTCACTTTAAACTATCAAATTCTCTATGTTGCATAATTGCGTACATAAATAAACAAAGTTCCTCCCAAGGTGGTGAATGATCCTTGGAGGAAAGCAACAAATCCTCTAATAATATTTATTCTATAAATCTTGACTAAAGTGGATTAAACTAAGGACTCGAAAGTAATATTTTTGAAATAATGATTATATAATCTACAAACCACAAAGTATGAACCAAATGACAATTTCCAAATAATAGTTAGATCAATGCCTTCTAAATACTTGGGCTATAGAGTCATAAAACTCTCAATCCTACGTACAATCATAGATGATTTTAAGGTAACTCACTCTTGTAAAGCAAGACCATAGTCCTACATGCTTCAGTTGAAACACAAACTTAAATAAATTATACAATTAGTCCTATGGATTTTAACCCAACTTAAGAGCCCGAAAGGAACAATAACAGGTTCTGAGACCATGCAACTGCTATTCAAATTGTATAAATTAAATTAAACAAATGAATCAATGAAAGAACATAGTAGGATACCCTAGTTCACAGAGTAATCTAAAAGACTAATTGAAAACATATAACTTATAACCACAAATAAAAGGAAGAGCACTTATCTTTATTAAAGTTGAAAAAATAGTACATTAGAGTTCATATTGCAGTTGTGATCAAATTCTAATCTATGAAAATCTTCATTATATTGTCCTCTCTCTTTACATTTTACATTATGTATATATACATGTTTGAGTGGCTTTCACACCTCTTTAGGATGAAAAGACAAACCCTTATTACAAATTGTTTTGAAAAAATAATAAACTAACTAAAAAATAACTACCTATATTTCGGATTTGGGTCTGGTTGAAAAACCAGAACACCTTGTGGAAAGCTAAGAGTTTAATTGGAAATAGGAAATTTGATTTCCTGAACTGGGTCTTTTTTAGATTTTTAAAATTTGACCATCTTTATCCTCTGTCAGCATCATCTTTGCAGCAAGTTGAAATTCCAGCATTTTTTGAAGGCTTTGATCATAGAATTTTGATTGTTCTTGTCACAGAGCTTCCTTCAATAATATCTCAACTTTTTAATTAAAAATTAATTTAATATTTTATCCCATTTAATGCACTACATCATTAATTATTTGGCATGGAAATTAAGAGGCCATTTTTTAGGATTTTATCACTATATAGGACTCCAAATTTTGCCCAAAATTTAGAGCTCTAACAGGCTCTTTCTGGGGACGTATGCTCCATGTGAGCATAGTGAGATTCTAGCTATCTCTGGAGAAGCATACCAAGTATCCATACTAATCTGATGAGAAGTAAAATTGGGTGGCCCCAGGCCCCCCAAAATTGAACATTGATCCTTTCCTCTATCAAACACTTGATTTTGATCACATAACACTTTTAACCTTGCTGCATTACACATGTCATCCTTATAGATAATTCTCATCACTTCATCAATATGATCTTTGGCATCCAATCTATGTTTATCCCTTGAGAAATCATCAGGTCCGTTGTAATCCTTACTGAATAGAAGATTTTGGTTAATCATACAAACCTCTAGGTTAGTCTTCTTTTTTGGGATACCTTCTTGTTCACAATCTGTCCCATCTCTATATTTTGGATATTTTTTCTCCTCACCAAAAGGCTTTGATAATAGCTTATCTTCAAGAAGTACAAACTCTCTCTCACCAAGAGTTTGATTAGTTGGAACATTTCTAAAATTTTTCAGAACTATGCTTCAACACAGTCTCTTCATCATGTCTAGCTGATTCCATCTCATCTTCATATGTTTGGTGTACCTTTGGCTCAAAGGATGAAATCCAAGATATCTCACCCTCTGAATGCACTTCATGAGTTTCATCAAATTTAAAATTAGGATTGTTATCTTTATTATGATTGATAGGCCAACACTGGGGGCAAATAATAATAAAGAATTCATGATTTATAATGATGTTCGGCTGGTCTATACGTGTCAATTTGAGAGCGTAAGCTTGCAAAAGGCATCTGAGCAATATGCTATCAAGGGATGATAGTTTTGACCTGAGTGTTTATGAATGCAATTACAACACACAAAATTGAGTCTATGAAAAGCTAAGTAAATCCCAGCGACAGGAACTGTCACTTCCTGGCGACAAGAACATCAGAAACATAAATAACTCAATAAAATTAATTTGTAATAAAATTAATTACTACTCTTAACAAACCATCATCTCATAATCTAATTAATATGAAATATTATTATCTAATCAAATATAGATATTGAATATATAAACTAATATTCTATGATTAAATATAACTATGTAATACTAAGCTAATTAAAACACAAATGGAAACTAACTTAAATGCACTTCATATAGAAATAAAATGAGATCACTAGGTAACTTTGGAGTGGGCCCTTCCTCCTCAGCCGCCTGGTGATGAAACCAAGTAGTAGCCTTAAGTCTCCCTAATCATGCAAATATAAACTTTATATTTCCAAATGAGAATGATCTATTATAATGCTGTACGTTCTGTAAAACCTGTACTCTGTTGTGTTCTTTTCAGAACTGTATGTTATCTCATACATCTATCTCTTGCTACTTATATAGATGCAGCTTTAAAAATGCAATAACTATAGTGATATATACTCCATGCAAGGAATAGCAAAAATCTGATGTGTAGGTATTTTGTTGTTACCATCCCAACAAATTATTATTGTCTTCATATCCATTAGGCTGTAGGTTTGTTTTGGCCCGTAAACAATAGGTAATAAGAAGCAATTCGGTTGTAAAAGAATGCTTAGAACCATTAGTTTTTTCCAGCATGTATCCACGTAGTTTTCTGCAGGTATAGGTTGAATACGTAACATTTTGTTATTGTTTATAGCAACAATATCATCTTAAACCAATATAGTTTTGAAACAAACAGTTTGGAGTTTAGTGGTCTTGATTTTCACGTGAGACTATATTATCTCATCTCCTTGGAAGCAATAACCTTTTTATGCTTGGTTGGATCCTTTTCTATCCATGTAAGAATTCAGCTGAGCTAGAGAAGTTGAGCTGGTAACAACAGCAAAAACAAACTTTGAAAATTGAAATCCAAACCCGTAATAGAAAAATCATGTTTTGAAAATGGCCTCTAACTTTTTCATCATCCACTTTCTAAAGATTCTGTCAAGTGGGATTGTAATTGGACATGTTCTGAACAATACCCATGTCTCATATTTTTGAGATTCATCCGTATCTATTCGCAAAAGGAAATGCAAAACTAACTGTCCTTATTTTTAGTTGGTAATTATTTCTGTTAAGTTCTTTCTCAACATACTCCCTGGTCAATACTCTTGGAAGGAATAATGCTTTAAATTGTTGAGTAAATAATGAATGCTAAGAAGATATAGCAAGCAATACATTTCAAAGTGGATGGAACTTTGTATTTCTGAAATAGCTACATGAAGATGCATATTGGGTGACGGGAAGAACCATAACTTGTTAGATAAATACAATTTCATCTATTTATTCACATATTATATCTAATAACTATATTAAATATTACTCATAAATATTCGATCATATGCAACATAGAAGGAGAAAATGGAATAGAAGATAGGGATTGAAATGAGTGTGAAGGCTTATACGGAGGATAAAATATGGTATAATTTAGGACAAATATTGCTCTCATCAATGATGTTGATGGATTCCATTGCATAAAGGATCCTCTTCAAACAATGGATTCGATACCATAGAGAATTTAGGCATACATTCATGAGAATTTTCATTCGGACCATCAAGTTTTTCATTAACAAGACTAACATCTTCATTGACATTATCTCCTAAAACTTCCTCTTGTTCATGTAGTTGTATTTCATCTCCATAATTTGATTTCTCTTAAATATGGGCTGATCCATCTACCTCCTTACCATGGTGGATTGAGAAAAAATTTGGACTATTCTTCTCAGTGTGTCTTTGGTATTCTATGTCTAATAAAGCTGAAATTTTTCTTGTACTGAGAAGGTTTTCTTCCTCATCATCATGGTCATTGATACATGTTTCCATACACATCTCATCATGAACAAATTATTCTTCAATCTAATCCAAATTTTTATCCTCCATGTCATCACAAGTATTATTATGGTTCTCATGAATGTATGCTTCTTTATCTTCTGTATGACTAGTGCATTCATCTTCCTCACCAAGATAATCATCAAGCACAAGGCCTTGTTCAAGCTAAGCAATAGCCTCCCTTTTTTTTTCTTCATCATATTCTTCTAATATATGCGCAAGGAGCTTTACAGAAGGATCATCTGATGTAATTCCCATTTTTTTGACCTTTCTCATGATTTCTTTTTGTGAAGGCATAATGTTTGAAGGTATTTCTTGAAGAATGTCCACCGTTCTTATCAGTAAATGTGTAGAAGACTCCCCTTCAAATCTCTCTAAGCCAAAAAATGCATCAAGTGGAGACATGTAAGAGTCATCTTCCATATTGTGATCCTAAATCTTGTCCTATTCATAATGAATATCATCTTCACTTGCATCATGAAACATATCAAGAAACCATTGCTCTAACTCTCTCCATGATGATATACTTTCTTCAGGTGTCATACTAAAAAGTAAACCTGCATGATCTGTCAATGATCTTACAAATAGTTTCATAATCACATCTTTTGCATAGATATGACAATCTAGAATAAATTTACAAAATGCCTGCAAATGCTCCGTTGGTGATTCTGATCCATCTCCACAAAATTTTGGAACATATTTTTGTATTTAAAGAGGAAAATATCTCTGACCACCAGGGATGTTATCAAAACTCAATGGTCTATATACTTTAATACTAAATTTTGGTCTTGGGTCATAAAGGTTTGATACTTTATGTGAGTATGTATTTTGGTACATACTGAATATTTGAATTTGTAGTAACTTTTTCCTTTATACAATAGGTTCTTTTCAATAGAGTTGCCACCTCTTTAAAGAGGAAAACTTTACTTATCTCCTTCTAGGTCTTCTCCCTCAGTAGAGTCACTAACTAAAATGTTTTTTTTTAAAATAGAGTTGCCACCTCATTTGAGGAATGTCTTGCTTCTAGGTTCTTTCTTCTAGTAGAGTGTGCTTCCAAACAAACTAATATAACTACTTTATGATTCTGATCTGTGAAATCTAAAATTTTAGGTAACTTCACAATATATATTGTGAGCAACTCTCCCCAGCAGAGTCGCCAATTTTTTGGTGCCCAAAAATGATGGATCACTTTTAGCCAAATGACAGGTACACACTGATAACTTTGCAATTCTAGCTTAACCAAGCCAAGGCTGGTAGGCCTAAATTCACTTTAAACTATCAAATTCTCTATGTTGCACAACTGCGTACATAAATAAACAAAGTTCCTCCCAAGGTGGTGAATGATACTTGGAGGAAAGCAACAAATCCTCTAATAATCTTTATTCTATAAATCTTGACTAAAGTGGATTAAACTAAGGACTAAAAAGTAATATTTTTGAAATAATGATTATATAATCTACAAACCACAAAGTATGAACCAAATGATAATTTCCAAATAATAGTTAGATCAGTGCCTTCTAAATACTTGGGCTATAGAGTCATAGAACTCTCAATCCTATGTACAATCAGAGACAATTTTAAGGTAGCTCACTCCTGTAAAGTGAGACCATCATCCTACATGCTTCAGTTGAAACACAAACTTAAATAAATTATACAATTAGTCTTATGGATTTTAACCCAACTTAAGAGCCCGAAAGGAACAATAACAGGTTCTGAGACCATGCAACTACTATTCAAATTGTATAAATTAAATTAAACAAATGAATCAATGAAAGAACATAGTAGGATACCCTGGTTCATAGAGTAATCTGAAAGACTAATTAAAAACATATAACTTATAACCACAAATAAAAGAAAGAGCACTTATCTTTATTAAAGTTGAAAAAATAGTACATTAGAGTTCATATTGCAGTTGTGATCAAATTCTATTCTATGAAAATCTTCATTATATTGTCCTCTCTCTTTACATTTTACATTATGTATATATACATGTTTGAGTGGCTTTCACACCTCTTTAGGGTGAAAAGACACACCCTTATTACAAATTGTTTTGAAAAAATAATAAACTAACTAAAAAATAACTACCTATATTTCGGATTTGGGTCTGGTTGAAAAACCAAAACACCTCGTGGAAAGCTAAGATTTTTACTAGAAATAGGAAATTTGATTTCCCAAATTGGGTATTTTTTAGATTTTTAAAATTTGACTATCTTTATCCTCTGTCGGCATCATCTTTGCAGCAAGTCGAAATTCCAGCATTTTCTGAAGGCTTTGATCATAGAATTTTGATTGTTCTTGTCACAAAGCTTCCTTCCATAATATCTCAACTTTTTAATTAAAAATTAATGTAATATTTTATCCCATTTCATGTACTCCATCATTAATTATTTGACATGGAAATTAAGAGGCCATTTTTTAGGGTTTTATCACTATATAGGACTCCAAATTTTGCCCAAAATTTAGAGCTCCAACAGCTAGATTGGAGGCAGTAAGACTATTTCTTGCCTTTGCTGCCTAAAAGGACTTAAAAGTGTATCAAATGGATGTAAAATCTATATTCTTGAATGACGATATAAAAGAAGAGGTCTACATTGAGTAGCCTGATGGTTTTCCCTTGAAATATGACATAGACATGGTTTGCAAGTTGAAAAAGGCTTTGTATGGATTGAAGCAAGCTCTTGGAGCTTAGTATGCATGAATTGATAGGTATTTATTACATCTTGGTTTTAGGAAAGGTAGTATAGATAGTAATTTATATTTGAGAACTAGAAAGGATGAAATCTTAATCATAGAAGTATTTATGGATGATATTATCTTTGGGGGAAATGATGAAATGAGCAATAAATTTGCTGAATAAATGAAAGATGAATTTGAAAGGTCTATGATTGGTGGAATGAAGTTATTTCTTGGTTTGAAAATTACACAAAGTAAACGTGGAATTTTCATTTCTCAAACCAAGTATCTCAAGGATTTACTAAATTTTTTTGGCATGGAAGATTGTAAACCTTTTGGAACACCTATGATCACTGGGTGCAATCTTACAACAAATGATGAAACTCAAAGTGTCTATCAAATAAAATATAGAACCATGATTAGAGGATTACAATATTCAATGCATACTAGACTAGATATTGCAAATGCAGTTGGAATTGTTGTGAGATTTCAAGAAGATCCAAAAGAGACTCACTATATTGTAGTAAAAATGACAATTAGGTATTTAAAAGGTACATTAGAATTTGGGGTGTGGTATGTTAAGTCAGATGACTTTACCCTACATACATACATTGATGCAGATTGGGTAGGATGTGTTGATGACAATAAGAGCACAAGTGGTGGTGCATTCTTCCTTGGAAAGAGGTTAGTCTCTTGGTTAAGTAAGAAGTAGGGTTGTGTTTCTCAATCTACTACTGAATCAGACTATGTAGCTATTGCTTTAAACTATTCACAAATTGTTTGGATAAAATAGATATTGAAGGACATTGGAATAAGCTTTGAAGAACCGGTTGTGATTCATAGTGATAATACAAGAACAATCAATATGTCAAAAAATCATGTTATGCAGTCAAAAACTAAATATATTTCAATCAAATATAATTATTTGAGAGAGAAAGTTGTAGAAAAGGAAGTCAAAGTTGAGTATGTCAATACAAAGGAGCAATTAGTAGATATATTCACTAAACTTTTTCCAAAAGATACCTTTGAGTATCTCAGAGGTATGCTTGGGGTGAAAACCCCACCTTGCAAGAACTAAATGATGAAATAATGCATCAGTCTAGTAGCAATCATAGCTGTATTGTTCACTGGAATTGATGCTTGGATGCACTCCTCAGGGGGAGTGATTGCAAGACATAAAAACACTTATCTGGGTGATTTGGAACCTATTTATAGGCATGGAGATTTTAAAAATCTACACCTTATAGTGATGGGATATTCAAAAGGAAAAGTAACCCTTTTTTATTGATGTCAAAGGGGGAGAAATACAAGAAAAACCCATGTGCTAAGGAAGAACCTTCATAGGGTTAGTGTCTTCAATAAATCATAATAACAAGTAAATTTTTAGGAATGGAAACATTGAGAGGGGGAAGGGGGGGGGGGGGGTGAATCAGTGTTTACTGTATTTTATCTTTTTGCTTTATTATTTAAACTGAACTTGAATACTAAAATACTGAAATGAACATCAACATAAACATGAAACATGAAACATGAAATCAACACATAACACCAATATGGTTACGGGGAAACCAAAATAGGTAAAAACCTAGTGGGAATTGACACCCACTAATATTCTGTACTACTATTTTATGATCCTTGTTAGAAGATCCTTAACCCTATTAGGAGTTGCTTTACAATGTGTTTAGTACAGTGACCTTGTCAAGGGTCAGATCCTATTAGGAGTCTTTTACAATAAAACCTATTAGGGGCATGGATGCACTTTCCTAGAGCTCACTGCTCAAGTGGTGAAGGCTACAACCTTCTGATCTTAGATACACACTATATCTGCTAGATGAACTGTCACTATGACACTTCTTGTTTGATCAGTTCCTTTGATGCACTGATGCTTTGACCTCTTGCAAAGCTCTAATACATCTTATCAACTCTTCTCACACTTCTACTCTACTTATCTTAAGTCTCTTTTAACATCCATACTAATTACAATGGGTGCATCTAATATTTATATGCGTATACAAAACAAATAACTAGGTCGGCCCTTTAACCGATTACATACAATGCTTCCAATTGAATTGGCTTAAGCGTATTTAAAAAAAAACATAATTAAATGTTAGAAATCTAATTAGAATAGGTGCATAGACTTTACAACATAATAATATAACCGCAAACCAAAATACCAACAGTCGGCTGCTTGGTCTGTTCTTCTCTAGCATTCATTGTCTGTGCAACTTGAACTCTCTATATCTTCCTCATACTGAATCTTCTGATCTTGCACTCTTAGACTTAACATGAATATGATGTTACCATCTTAATTTCTAGGGTGCATACCATATTTATATTGTATGCATGCGCGTTGATGCTCTGATCTTCAGGTACTCTGTACACTGTCTAGTCTTCAACACTTAGCCAATTTCTGATCTTCTCATCAAGTGCGCTGACTCCAAAACACTATATGACTTTTTTTCCATAATGAAAACACTGTATCAAGTCATATAAACTAGTATAGTCAACTTTCCAACAATCTCTCCCTTTGTCATTGATGGCAACAAAGGAATATGGCAAAGTGACTAACTGTCCCTTGATACAAAAAACACTTAATCATATTCTAGCTTATATCTCCCTTATATCTTTTTACTATACATTTTATTTACATAGCTATAGCTCCATATTCTATACATACTCCCCCTTTGAAATTAATGACAAAGGTGTTACAAAAATCAATTTTACAAGTACTTACACTGAAAGTACATCCAGGTATGCAATTTGTAAATTTTGGATCTCTTGTTTCCAAAATATAATCAAGGCATTGATTGTTTGAAGATGGGCGCATAAGGCATACTGAAGTTTCTCCATCTTTTCCAAGTCTAAACTAGGACCTTGATCATATGTCACCATGGTGGCATTGATATCCTTTATATTCTGATTCAACACATCTAGGGAGGGTGCAAGAGCATTTCTAAGCCGAGTCTGTCTTGCCCTTATCTTTGACATCTCCTTTTCTACCTTCTCAATTTTGTCAAGCTGTGCTTGATATACATTGTTACACATGTTTATACCAGTAGAGGGATCTTCTACTGATTTCCTCACTTGTTCTATCATGGCCTCTACTTCTTGAATCTTCTTGTAGTGATTGGCTGTCAACTTATCTTCATTCATACAAACAACAACAATCTTCCTTCCTTTTGCTACAAACTCTTTTAGAGAAAATTGTCCAATCTTTAGTGAGCTTAGGTCAAGTGTAAATTTACTGACCAATTCACTTAGCCTTTTCTTTCTATACTTCTCTTCTGCAACTTGAGATGTAGATTCTTCCAAGCTAGCAAAGTTATTTTTAAAAGCTGTGAGGATGTTGCTAACATCATCAACTGTACTGACCTTGGTCACTTTCTTGTCTAAAGTTAGTAGGATGTTCAATATGTTCACTGACTCCACAAATAAGGGATTCCCCATAACTTGTTTCTCTTTGTCTTTTTCCATAGCTAAGAAGCTGATCTTGATCATGTCTTCTTCTCCCCATGAATCCAAACTAGTTGTGTCTGGTGTCAAAATTGACAACAATGCTGCTGAGGGTAGTGGAGTGATAGGAGTGCTATCCGCTACTTCTTGTTTTACTTTGATTAGAATTTTAACAAATACCTTATCTATTGGCTCACTTATTTTTACCTCTTCTTCTCCTTTTTCTTCTTCTGACTTTTCTTCCTCTTTCTCTATTTCTTTTTCTGTCACCTTTTCTTCTTTTTCATCAGTTATATCCTCAATCAATATTTCTTGCTGAATAGGAGGAGTGCTACCACATAATTTCTCAGCCTCTTGAGTGCTTAAAAAGGATTCTTCAAACTTGTCCAAATCCATGTCTATGGCCTCCATAGTAACTTTTACATTATCAATAAAAATTGAATCATCCTTGAGTGTCTTTGTTATGGGTGCAGACTTATCTGCCTTTGTTTGAGTTTCAATTGTAGGCGCTGAGTCCTGGGGACTTTTCATAGGTACATTAGTGGGCTCTACCACCTTAAATTCCTTTGTGGGAACTTGAGCTATAGGCACAGTAGATGGGTACATGTGCCTATTCACGAAGACCTTCTCAAATGCTTTCTCTATTTCCTTAGAGACCAATTCATAGTTTTTGTCCATTATATGTAAAGTCCTTGACTTGGTTCTAAGATGTGGCTTCACCAGATCTAACAATAGCTTCTTTTCTTCTAGCGAGCATACATGGAGGGTTTCATCTAAGGTCTTTTCCCTTATCCTTAGGTCCTCTTCAATGACCTGTCTCTTTTGGAATTCTAGGATGTTCCACACATTATCTGGAATCATAGTTTTCAGTTCTAGGACTATCTTTTTGAACTTCAACATATGTTTGACAATCATTCCATGAATTTTTGACTTGTCAATTTCACTATACTTTTCATAGAACTTCCCTACTTGATCTATCCTGCCTTCATCAATGATCCTTGTACTTAACACACTTAGACTAGGTTTGAAGCTTACTTTTGGGGGTGCTTGAGTATTCTTCCTATTCATTGTTACTCATGAGGATGGATGATTAGTGCTAATCTCTTTCGTCCTCTTAGGCATTGCCTTATACTCAGGAGGAGCAATAAGGTCAACTGTTACTATGGGTGCAGGAGGATTAATATCAATTCTACCCTTCTTGTCATCTGATTTCTCTATTTTCACCTTCTTCATCTTTGGATCCTCAGATTCTATCTTTGCTATAGCTGTGTTCTCTATTTCCAAAGCAATCTTCTCTTGCCTTGCTTTATCTAAATCTTCTTGTGACACTCCATGAATTCTCAAAATCTTTAAAGTAACATTGGCAACCTTCCTTTTTGTTGCTGCACTATTCAAAACTGCATCAACTTCTCTTGTTTTCTCTTCATAGGTTCCCCATCTTGGCTCATTAGGGTCTTTAGGTGCTGGTAACAGTACTTGAGCATATGCTTCTAGGATTGGATCCTCAACCTCATATCCAAGTGGATGAATCCACTTTGTCCTTGGTTCAACTGCTTTGATACATGTTGTATTAGTCTCCACCATAAAGAAAATACTATCTTTGTACTTTTCAACAATGCTTTCTGGAATCCTGTATCTCATCTGCATTTTGGCCCTAAATGTTTTCAATTCTAGTGTCATGTAATCTTTTAGTGCACTTTCAGTAGATTCCTTGAAGGATATTTGTGGCATAGTAGGAATAGTCTTGTCTAGGTATAAATCTGACACCTTTCCAAGAATGTGGAAGTACATGTATATGATCAAAGACCCAAATCTGAATATCTTGGTCTTGTCATGTTTAATAGATTTGATGTTGTCTATCAATTGTGTGTGCAGGATCTCACATAAATTGAACTCTCCATTCTCTCTCACAAGTCTTATTACTGTAAGAATTATGGCCACTGACACACTATTTACTTTGCTAGTATGTTGAAACCTATACCCTAGTATCATGGACATCAATTTGATGTCATTTTGTTCTATAGGCTCTATAGTCATTACGTGCCTATCACTCCTTGATTTGCATGTTTTCTCAATAATTTTTCTGACATCCTTGCCCATTGGAAGAATGATGCCTATCCTTGAGAGGCCTGTTATCTCATGAATTAGGTCTCTTGTAATCTTGACCGACACTTCACCTATCCAAAATAGGTCATCATGGATCTTGCTGAGTAGGATCTTGATCCATTCCAACTCATAGAACTCATATGCCATAGCATATTCTACTATAGGATGATTATTCCACTGCGCATATGCATCCATGAAGGTTTTATCAGGTTTCATCATTGTTTCCATGTGCACTCTTATTTTGTCCAATCATACTAGTTCCTTTTTGCAATATATGTATGCCCTAATGTCTTCCACATGCATGACACCCATGGGAGTGCGGGAGAATGCACCTTCTAGGTCGTCTAGTGTGGATTTAAATAGATGCCTCTTAAACACATATCTCTTCTTCTCTGCCACATCAAATACAATGAGAGTAGCCATTACTTACTTATATATCACTTTCCAAATGATATTAAAGATTTCTAAATCAGCGTGATGAACTAGGGTTTTCGCAACTGATCAAATGCACTACTAATCACTGATGAATCAATCTACAATCCTTCACAATCAAATGCTAGGGATCGTCTTCTCTCCAATCGCTCTGAATTTGAATGCAATGAGAGATCTACAAACTTCTATGTACTTTAAAGTAGGAATTCTACCATTAATGCTTGACATGTAAACCGGGTAGTCACTAAAAATTTCTATCTTTCATTCTGCAAAAAATCAGCTAGTGCGCTCTTGCACATAGGTTCTTCTAGACTCCAAAAGATTAAGTCCAAAGGTACATACTCTGAGGGTGAGTATACCGGCTATGTAGGTGTTTAGAGCTAAATTAGCTCCCCCTATGACCCTAAAGGCCATTCATCCAGATGTAGAGGGTGCATCCATTGTGGATGCACCCAATACATTCTCATCAACCTTATCCTTCTTTGTCTCTGACCAAATCAAGATCATATCCTCTGAAGCTTTCACAAAATTGACTTCTCCTTCGGTTTCCAATATTGTTTCTTCTAGCTTTTTAGGGCTTTCCTGACTTTGCGTCCTTGATCTACAAAACTTTGAGATGTGTCCAACCTTGTTACAAGAGTGAAAAATGACTGGAGGCCTTATATTCCTTGGCGCATTGATATGGGTCACCATTTTACATTGTCTTGCTGAGTGACCATTATAGTTACATATCTGACATGTAACATTCTGAGAATTTCTTACATATGGATGATTCTGATTTCTTTGATTGTGTTGAGTCTTGTTCTTCTGGCTTGTCTAAAAATTCATAGCTCTATGACCAAATTTATTACATGAATAATAGTAACCATTGAAAGGTCTTACCTCTGTACAGTTCCTTGCTATATGTCCATGCTTGTTACATGCATAATAAGTTTGATCTACTAGCTTGCACTCATTCTTGGATGGTTCAACATGATCTTTAGTCTGACTTGTAGTCTCCTTAGCACCTGTGGTGTCTTCTGGTGCTTTCATTCTTGCTCGCATGTTGTCAATCTGATTTTGTGCTTCATTGTATCCAATGCAACTAGTGTCTCCTTTAAGTATTCTTTCATATAACTAAGTGACACAAGGTAGGGGTCAAGAGGGGCCAAAGAATGGCACACCCTGATGATCCAAGCCTGCTAAAAACATGAAGAAGTAAACAAACACAACAGTGAGAGAGAGAATGCCAGAATCATTCATATATTTTCATCAATTGAATCATACATGCTGGGCTATAAGGCCTTCTCGGTTACAGCCTGATATTACGATGAATCTCAGAAGTCCTCAAACATGCGAGGATCTATTACAAATCTCCAATCTAATGTCTACTATCTTCTATCAAAATTGACTCCCTAATCTACAACCAAACAACTACATTTATAGAAGAGGCTACCGAACTAAGTCGGCCTTCAGATCCATAATTAATAGAAGTAATGGTTAGATCTAGGACCACACACTTCCTAATGATGGATTCCAACATTAAATCCATGATCCAATATAAATGCACAAGCTGGCCTCAACAGAAAACAAAACTAAACCCATTGGTGAGCAAGGATAACCAAGCAATGGACAAGCAATGCCGAGCGCTAGTGAAATAATTGACCACCCAAGAAATTAATGACCATGCTTGGTAACCAAAGGAAACTGACCAACTACTGACCAACTCAGTCAAATTAGGAACCAAGAAACATAGACAAACTCGAAAATGTTTTTGGTGACATAGGATTGCCAAGGACCTGAGATGCTCCTACATCAGACACTTGGGGTTATTTTGAAATGATTCTCTGAATCATTTGGTAGGTATGATCTAAGCTGCATCCAACTCAGATTATGAAATCCATGAATTGTCTTCCGTCGGTCTATTCTTCCACTTTACTAGATATTCCATATACTATTTTCCTCTTGTGCTCTTGCCAACTCTTTGATTCAGGATTTGTTCAACTTCTTCATTCTGCTTCTTAGGATATTTTGTCTGTACTATCATTTCTTCATCAGGTTCATGATACTCATACAAATCAGCAATGTTGAAAATTGATGATATGTCCATGTCATCAGGTAACTCAATCTCATATGCATTTCCATTGTCAAATTTCCTCAAAATATTGCAAGGTCCAAACTTCTTCATCTTCAACTTTCCATATGTTCCAACAGGAAACCGACCTTTCTTCAAATGAACCATCACTTCATCACCAACATCAAAAGTTTTATGTCTTCTTGATCTATTAGCTCTGTCTTTGTATTTCTGATTACTATCTTCCAACTTTAGCTTCACATCTTCATGCAATGTCTTCTTGTACTCAAAAAAATTTACTCCTTCAACACTTCTCTTATTTTCATCATCAATGTCTCTCAAATTAGATATTCCTCTCGGTTGTATGCCATTCACAATCTCAAAAAATGTTTTTCCAGTACTCCTATTCATTGAGTTATTGTATGCAAAATCTACTTGTGCCAACAAAGAATGCCAATTGCTTGGTGTGTATCCAACTAAACATCTCAAAAGATTTCCCAAACTTCTGTTCACAACTTTAGTCTATCCATCAGTTTGTGGGTGAAATGTAGAACTATATTTCAACTCAGTGCCAAATTTCTTCCAAAGTGTCTTCCAAAAGTATCCAACAAATTTATTGTCTTAGTCAGAGATAATACTCCTCGGTAATCCATGCAATCTGACAATTTACTTAAAGAAAAGGTCTGCTACATGTACTGCATCTAATGTCTTTCTACAAGGTATAAAATGTGCCATCTTATAAAATCTATCCACAACAACAAAGATAGTATCATTACCTCTTACCGTCTTCAGTAAGCCAAGAAAAAAGTCCATACTGATGTTAATCCAAGGTTTCTCAAGTACAACAATTGGTACATACAAACCAGTATTCTGACTTACTCCTTTTGCAACTTGACAAAATCTACAACTTTTCACAAATTTCTAAACATCTTTATACAACTGCGGCCAAAAGTACTCCTTAAGCAAATTCCATGTTTTATCAATACCAAAATGTCCAACCAAACCACTGATATGTTTCTCCTTTATCAAATCAGTTCTCATTAATCCTCTTGGTATAGAACTGAATACCTTTGAACAACATACCTTCCTGAATAAAATATTCATCCTATTTAGTATCTTGTTGATCTTGAATAGGTTCTCTGCACTTTCTCCATGGCTCAGAAAAATCAGGGTCATTTTCATACAAACCTTTCATCTCATCAAAACCAAGAACTTCAATTTTCATCTCGGTCATCAAAGATCTTCTTCTACTTAATGCATCAGCAACTTGGTTACTCTTATGCTTTATCACAAATGTATAACTCTGCAAATACTCAACCCATTTCATATGTCTTTGATTCAACTTATTCTGACTACCCAAATATTGCAAAGCCTTATGATCAGTCTACAACACAAATTCACTCGTTATCAAATAATGTCTCCATTTCTTCAGTGCTTGAACAATAGCATAGAATTCTTGATCATACACATAATATTTCCTTCTAGCATCATTCAACTTTTCACTAAAGAAAGCAATAGGTTTACATTCTTGACTCAACATAGCTCCAATTGCACTTCCACTTGTATCACATTCTACTTGAAATACTTTACTGAAATTAGGTAAAGCCAAAATAGATAATTCAACAACTTTCTGCTTCAGATTCTCAAAACTTTTATCAGCTCCATGTGTCCACTTGAATTCTCTTTTGTCTCCTCTCATAGTCTCAGTCATAGCATTAAAAATTGAACTGAAATTCCTTATGAACTTTTGGTAAAAACTTGCCAAACCATGAAATGATCTTACCTCACTAGCATTCAAAGGTGTAGGCCAATTCAAAATAGCTTCAACATTTTCAGGATCCATCTTCAAACCATTAGCTGAGATCACAAATCCCAAATATACTATCTCCTCTTTCATGAATGAACACTTTTTCAAATTTATCAGCAACTTTTCCTCTTTTAATCTCTGCAAAACTTGTCTAACATGCAACAAATTCTCTTCTCTAGTCTTACTAAATATCAAAATGTCATCAAGATAATAAAAAATTTAACCAAGAATTTCTTCAAAACTTCATTCATCAACCTCATAAAAGTACTAAGTGCATTAGTTGGACCAAAGGACATAACCAACCATTCATACAAACCTTCTTTTGTCTTGAAAGTAGTCTTCCATTCATCACCTTCTCTGATTTTGATATGATGATATCCACTTTTCAAATCAATCTTTGTGAAATACTTTGCTCCAGTCAAACTATCCAAGATGTCATCCATTCTCGGTATAGGAAACCTATACTTCACTATTATCTTATTGATTGCTTTGGAATCAGTGCACATTCTCCATTCTCCATTCTTCTTTGGTGCCAATACAGAAGGTACTGCACAAGGACTCAAACTTTCTCTGATCAAACCTTTCTCCAGCAAATCTTGAATCTGTCAGTTCAATTCCTAATTCTCGGTAGGTGTTAGCCGATGAGGTGCCTTATTCGATAAACTAGCTCCAGGGATTAGATCCATACAATGATCAATGCTTCTCTTCAGTGGAAAAACATTAGGTACATTATAAAAAATGATTTCATTATACTCGATGAGTAACTTATCAATCTCCTTAGGAACATTATCTTCTATTTCCTTACTCGGCTTGTTAGGGATTACAACAAAACATACATCATTCCTCTTCGAAGAGTTAACAAACTTTCTTCCTTCCATGAAGAAAAATTTCATAGATGTGAAAAAATTACTAATAGGTTCTTCTATCAATGGTAACAAGATTTGTTTCTTTCCATCAGCCACAATAGTATACTTATGCAATCTCCCATCATATATAGCATGTCTATCATATTGCTGAGGTCTACCCAACAAAATATGACAACAATCCATAGGCATGATATCACACAACACCTTATCATAGTATTTTCCAATCTTCAAATTCACATAACATTGTTCACTTACCAAGAGTGTATGCTCATCCTTGATCCATGAAATCTGATAGGGTTTCAGATGTTCTGGCCTTTTCAACTACAATTTTGTGACCATCTCTTTAGATGCTAGATTCTTTGAGCTACCACTATCAATGATTACCTTCCAAACTTTATCAAAAACTCTACATCTGGTCTTGAATAAACTTTTCCTTACCGAATCTTCCTTCTTGCTTTCATTCTACAATTCTCTCCTTACTATCAAGTTAGTCTCCTTCTCAGGTTCATTCAATGGCTCATCTTGCACTAAAGCATTTCTACTATTACCAGCCTTCTTACTTACTTGTGTAAATTCAAATGACCTATGTCCTTCTTCTCCACAATTGTAGCAAGTTCCTCAGAAACTTCCTCTACTATAACCACCTTGGTAGTTACTGCCTCTACCTCTAGATGAACTTTCACCTTTCCACTCTGTCTTGCCTTTGTCCAGATTTGTCTTTTCAAGTTTAGATCTACCATTTTCACCATTAGATCTACCTCTTCCTCTAGGGAAACTACCACCTCTTCCTCTCTGTCTCTATTCATGTCTTTTGTTCAATTTCTCCTCAGCTTTCAAAGCAAATTGATAAGCCTCTTTAATGTTCTCCAAATTAACCATACTAATTTCCTCTTGGATGGAAACTCTCAAACCATTCAGGTATCTACCAATTCTTTCCACATCATCTTCATCATGTCTAGATCTGATATCCAATCTATATAATTCCTTAGTATACTCTTTTACCGAGCTATCTTTCTACCTTAGACTTTGCATTCACCAAACTAGGTTAATCTGATAATCACAGGGTAAGAAATTTCCTTTCAGTTTATTCACCATTTTATTCCATACCTTGATTTTGTCTTTGCCTTTCCTTTTCCTATCCAATTGTAGATGTTCCCACCATAGGGATGCATGACTCTTCAACTTAGTGCTTGCAATCTTCACCTTCTTATCTTCAGGAATGTTTTCATATTCAAAATAATTTTCCATTTCGGTGATCCAGTCTACCAATTCATCAGAATCCAGCTTTCCACCATACTCAGGAGGATTGAAATGTGGTGTAGACTTCAACATTTTTAAAGCCTTCAAAAATGTTTCTTCACTTTGATCCATAACAGGTGTAGGTTCTACATTCGCCTGTTCTTCTTCAACTTCATCATCACTAACATCTTCAAGATGTCTGCCTCTTCTTTGGGCTGTTTCAACTATTTCTAACCTAGCAGTAATCTACCTTAGCATATTTTCCAATCTTGGATCTTCATCTTGCCTCCCATGAACCATCTTGACAACCTTCTACAATTGTAGGTCAAATCACAATCTGCTACCCCACAACAATCAACTAAGGCTTCAAGAGGAACCTACAAACCTAGATCCATAGACCTAGATTAGGATCTCACCTTGCTCTGAAAAAGAAAACAAACACAACAGTGAGAGAGAGAATGCCAGAATCATTTATATATTTTCATCAATTGAATCATACATGTTGGGCTGTAAGGCCTTCCCGATTATGACCTGATATTACAATGAATCTTAGAAGTCCTCAAACATGCGAGGATTTTTTTAAAATATCCAATCTAATGTCTACTATCTTCTATCAAAACTGACTCCCTAATCTACAACCAAACAACTACATTTATACAAGAGGCTACCGAACTGAGTTAGCCTTCAGATCCATAATTAATAGAAGTAATAGTCAGATCTAGGACCACATGCTTCCCAATGATGGATTCCAACATTAAATTTGTGATCCAATATAAATGCACAAGCCGGCCTCAATAGAAAACAAAACTAAACCCATTGGTGAGCAAGGATAACTGAGTAGTAGACAAGCAATGTCGAGTGCCAGTGAAATAATCGATCACCCAAGAAATGACTGACCACACTCGGTAACCAAAGGAAACTGACCAACTATCGACCAACTCGATCAAAGCAAGAACCGAGCAACGCAGATAAACTCCAAAATGTTTTTGGTGACACAGGATTGCCAAGGACTCGAGATGCTCCTGCATCATTAAGATTCTATCAAATTAGAATTGGTGTGCAATTTATCAATGTGATTCTTTGTCTCTTTCAATTCAGATTCCAAACTTTCTTTGCTGTTTCTTAGCTCCAAAATTTCCATGTTTTCTTGCCTCAATTCTTCATTCAGTTGAAGGTTCTCTTTGATCTGTTCATCATAGACATCTTGATTATTGGTTAGCTTATCATCCAATTCCTCAATCTCTTCTTTCAAGGATGAATTTTATTCCTTTAGCTTCTTGATCATAATCCCTAAATCACTGGTAGAGCACTCTTTCAAATCTTTTCTTATCCTTTTGATGACTACTTGAGCATCACTGACTTTTTCTTTTGGTTCTTCAATTTATTTTTTAGATCTATCTAGGTCTTCAAGAGCAGCTTCAAGATTTCTTTTCAAATGTTTCATTTTTGCTTTGTCCACAATCTCCTCAAGTGGTTAAAATTTTATGCTGAGGACTAGAGCTCTGATACCAATTGTTAGGAATGGAAACACTGAGGGGGGGGGGGGGTGAATCAATGTTTACTGTATTTTATCTTTTTGCTTTATTATTTAAACTGAACTTGAATACTTAAATATGAAATGAACATCAACATAAACATGAAACATGAAATCAACACATAACACCAATATGGTTATGAGGAAACCCAAATAGGTAAAAACCCTGGTGGGAATTGACACCCACTAATATTCTGTACTAGTGTTTTATGATCCTTGTTAGAAGATCCTTAACCCTGTTAGGAGTTGCTTTACAATGTGTTTAGTACAGTGACCTTGTCAAGGGTCAGACCCTATTAGGAGTCTTTTACAATAAACCCTATTAGGGGTGTGAACGCACTATCCTAGAGCTCACTACTTAAGTGGTGAAGGCTTCAACCTTCTGATGTCAGATACACACTATATCTATTGGATGAACTATCACTATGACACTGCTTGTCTGATCAGTTCCTTTGATGTGTTGATGCTTTGACCTCTTGTAAAGCTCTAATATATCTTATCAAATCTTCACACATTTCTTCTTTTCTTATCTTAACTCTCTTTTAACATCCATACTAATTATAATGGGTGCATCTAATATTTATATGCGCATACAAAACAAATAACTAGGTCGACCCTTTAACCGATTAAATACAACGCTTACAATTGAATTGGCTTAAGCGTGTTTACAAACAAATATAATTACATGTTGGAAACCTAATTACAATAGGTGCATAGACTTTACAACATAATAATATAACCGCAAACCAAAATACCAATAGTCGGCTGCTTGCTCTGTTCTTCTCTGGCATTGACTGTTTGTGCAACTTGAACTCTCTGTATCTTCCTCATACTGAATCTTCTGATCATGCACTCTTAGACTTAACATGAATATTATGTTACCAAATTAACTTCTAGGGCCCATACCTTAATTCTATTGTATGCATGTGCATTGATGCTTTGATCTTTAGGTACTCTGTACACTGTCCAGTCTTCAACACTTAGCCAATTTCTGATCTTCTCATTAAGTGCGCTGACTCCAAAACACTAGATGACTTTTTTGCCATAATGAGAACACTTTAGAAAGTCATATACACCAGTATAGTCAACTTGTCAACATATTTAACCACAAGAAGCAATTTAACTAAGTAAATTTAGAGAAGATTGAGCACTCTATGGTTCTCTAATTAGGGATGCTAATGACGAGCTCTCAGCAAGCTCTCACTAGTGACAGTCCTAATATGAGAAATGCATGATAAACAAGCTAATCCTAGTTAATTCCAAAAGAAATTAGTCTAATTAAATCCTAGATTTTCCTTTCTAACTCAAATTTGGAAGAGGTTTGATGCTTCATAAAATTTGTGGATGGATAATGAGTGATTTATGCCTTGCTTTTATAGATTTTGGCAAGGGTAGGGGGTGTAGTTGATTTGATCATGATTAGGTGAGCGTTAAGTCTATGGTTCCACCTTTGGAGACCATTTAAATATTTTGTCCTCAAAGATTGGGACCAAAGTACAAAATGAGTGGACAAGATGCATTTTCCAAGTGAGTGATTGATATTCAATTTATGCTTGATCCATGTGAGCTCAATCCTTAAATCCTATTGGTTAATGATTTTTCCTCCCATTTGGCAGTTGAGGGAAAATGGGATTTAAATAAATGAATTTAATTAATATCTTTAGCCATGTGTACCCCTTTAATGGGTTGATTTGATTTAAATGAACTATGTAATTAATTAGATTAATTACACAATTGATTGATTTATCATGCTTTATTTGATTTAAATTAAATTTATGGCTTTTGATTTTTAATTAAATTTGATTTATGGCTTGATTACAATTTTGCTTTGATAATAGCTTGAATTAATTTAATTGCTTTGATTTTTGCCTTGATTATTCATTTGATTGATCTTTTCCATTTTCAGGTGATTACAAAAGCAACTCTTTGAGTCGACATGCAAAGCATTTTGATTCAAAGAATGTCCTGATCGTTCTTCATATGAAATTCTGATTCAATTGATGATCGATTGTGATGTTTGATAGAAGATGTAGATTTGATGCAGTTTGATTTGATTTGATGTCCTAATGGTTGATTCGATGATGGATTGTTTGATATGGTACTTGATGTGATATAATTTGATGCTTGATGCCCCTTTCAATTGATAAGCAAAAAATTTTCTGATAAAAGTGTTGGTGTTTGAAAATGCTTATGCCAACTAGGGCTGCCAATATGCCTTGAGACTAGTATTAGGAATGGTTAGTTCCAAGTATGAGAGCTCTGCAAGACAACTGGACCAACTATAGGGATAAGACTACCCTCTTCTACTTCTGGCTTTGCAAAACCAAGGCGGGTACACTTGATCCAATAGATATTAACTCTAATAGTTTTAACTCTGCCCCTTATTGAATATTGGATCTTACAATAGATAATAGTGAGAAAGTACTAAACAACAACCTATTGTTCATTGACTCTCCATCACTAGATAGGACAACATATAAAGTAAATAAAAGTAAAAGACTGGTATTAATTCAATGTTTTTCAGGATTACAAGATTCCAATTATTCCATACAAAGATAAGATAGGAAGATCAAGGCAAGTGCCTTATTCATTGGGCAATAGAGTCAGAAAATAGAATGAATACAATAGTTTCTGATGAAAGGTGGGTCTTGAACATAAACACAAACTACTTCAAATCTTTCCTACTTTCAGAAATCCTTGAATAGATTCAGTAAACATGCATCCAACTCAAAGCAATTTTAATCCAATCCTAGATCAAAACTCAAAGTTCAAACACATACATATAAACCTCAAAGAGACTTAAAAATTTACTGAACAAACTCACAGGAGAGACAAAGATCCAAGATTCATATTAAGTTCACCCTTTAAACGTTGCATAGATCAAATCCTGAACAAAGCTTGCAAAATAACAACAACAACCTGTACTTCTTCTCTATTTCTCTAATAAAATGATACAAAATTTACAATCCCTGATTGAGTGTTAGGTTTTCAGAATTTCTATCTTTTTCTCCTAAGCTCTCAATACCTAGAATGATCATGAAAAATCCTTTATATATGAAGAAATGCAACAAGCCACCAATCATTCTAGGGTTACATATTTTAATCTAGATAAACTTTACAACAACTTTTACATATTTCCAATAAATACACTATCAAAGTAGATGAGATATTGTAGGAACACCGCCCTATTTTATGCTTCTTTTGCTGTATCTAGTTGCCTTCATGAAATTTGTTCTGTGCTCCTCGCTGTTCACCCGGTAATAAATGTCTTCAAAATATCTCACCAACTATTGTTACCAAAAAATATCTATCTATGTCCACTCTAAGAAGTTGGTGGAATACTATCCTTTTGAACATGAGGTATATATTGATACCTCCACCTATTATATATGTCTTCGCCAAGAAAATCAAAATTAACAAAATCAACCTTTTTCTTTGATAACTGCTCCCATTCATTTTCTATCTGAGTCACTCACTGCTGAATGTTATCAAACATTGACCTGGCATTTATTAACAATTTAATTACATTATTAAGAGAATATGTGTCATCCAAGACACTAGTTACCTTAATTGAGAGGAGTGCATCCATCTCTTCTCTCCACTGATATGCTTCTTTGATTTCCCCTTTATCAAAAAAAATTGTGGGTACCATTTCATAACTTGAAAGCATTAATTCAGCCTTCAGCATGTGTGACTTCCTGATGAAATTATCCAACATAATATCATACTGTAAAATCTTCTTCATCACCTAATGCACTAGCTTTATTAATGGATCAGGGTCTTCTTGGCCCTTTGACAACATTCAGAAGAGTTTTATATTTGAAGCCCTTTCAATCCATTTTTTCAAAATTGGGGACATTTTTGTCTTTTCCTTATTTAAAGCTATAAACAAAGAATTCAACTTATTTACATGATTGTGAAAAATTGAAGGCTTTAAATCAATGGCAAACTACATGATGGCATCAATCATCTTCTCTTCATACTTCCTGATTGCCAAAACTATAGCCTTTTTGTTCTCATCCTTCTCCTTTTTAAGTCGCAATCTGGTTTCTTTTAATCTATTTGTCTCTTCTGCTAATCTCTATTTCTCCCAACTAACCCTTGAATCCAAGCTTGTATCTGGTAGTGGTGAAGGTGGAAATTCAACTATTGGGCTGGAAGATGAAACTATTGCAGGCTTATCAGCTATCACCAATTGAGGAGATCGATGGTCTAAGGGTCCTGACAATTGTGCAATTAATTTGTCCTTCTAGATTAGCTCAACCTTAAGCTCATTGTAGGATTTGAGAACCATTTCAAATTTGAGCCTAAGATCTTCCTTCTCTCTAGCATCTTTCTCTACCACTTGGGCATTAAATTTGGTAGTTTCTAAAATCAAATTTGATGCTTCAACTCCAGATGTCTCTCCTACTCTCTGAACTAACAAACTGCCTGTATATCCTACAAAGAGATCCTTTCTCTTTCCTTTATTTTCATCTTTATTTAGAGACCACATCACAAGAGTAGTATGATCTTCAGAGAAAGAAAATCCTCTTACAACCTGTTCAGCCTATTCAGCTGTAGCAAGAGTCTTCACTTTGCTTTTTCTCACTTGGTCAAAGACAATTGCATCAACTATGTCCCACTCTGGTAAAATTAAGACCCCTGCAGCATGAACCATGGTTCTCCCCTCCTCGGGAGTGATCCTTTCAAATTCTTTGGCCATTTCTACCTTGGTCTCAGTCTCTATTTCTGTGATATCCATAGCAGGGGATTCATTTTTCTTGTTTTCATAGATCTCCTTAAATTGATTTATCTTCATTCTCCAAAGAAATTGGGAGAATGCCCTAGTTTTAACAAATTTATCATCAGCAAGGAAAGAATCTGTGGCCTATTTTAGAATAGGGTCCATCAGTTTACCCTCAAAATCCTTTATTGAAAGATCCATGGCCACCTCCTTAGGTGCCTCAGGCATTCCTTCTTGCAAATCTTCATTAGAAACAAAAATGTTTCCTTCATTTCTTAGTTGCACAAGCTATTCTACCACCCCATGTTCATCCAATTGAATAGGGGATTGAGAAGGGGAATAAGCCTCCTCTCCTGGTCTTATTTCCTCTTGTTTCTACCTCTTTGGAGAGGGCTCTTGCTTTGTTGGGTCATCAATGGGTTTTTTCCCTCTTGAAGTAGAAGGGATATCTTCACTTCTTTGCCGTGGTGGTAGGAGAACAGTGTAACCACTCCTTCTTTGCATTGTATAAATTCCCCTTGGGGTCAATTTCATGTATTTAGGCTAGCTCAAAATCTACCTAGCCTTCTCAAGGTCTGTCTTATTCACTACCACCCTTTTTTCATCAACTGCATGCATGATGCCTTCAAAATGTTCCATAAGGTCATCCACTTTTCTTGCCCATGGTTCAAACCCCTTCAATGGGTCATAAGCTCTGTCAAAATTATGAATAAAATCTAGAGTCTTCTTATAGATGACTCACTTTTCTTTCTTGATCTCTTGAGTTTGAAGATCAAACTCATTCCTAATTACATCCTCAGGAAAATTAAATTGATGCTCAATAAGAGCACACCTCACCTTATCTCTAAAAACTCCTGAGAGAAAACCCTCAGTATCTGTGCATCTCACCTTTTCTTTGGACATTCTATAGGGCTGCAAGACCTTATTCAAATGCACCCATCCTCCTTTTGTAATCACATATTGATGTGCAATAGTTATGTCTGGGAAAAAATTTCCCCTTCCTTTACCAGTGAGAGTGGATTCTTGCAAGTCTCCAATTTTCCTTAGAGTTTTTGCATATCCCAAATTCAATGGGACTTGATACGGTAAAATATAAGGTGCTACCTTGCAACCATACACCCTAAAAACTATGGAAACTGGATATAAGATAATATCCCCAAAATTGTGGACAATAGTAATATCCTGGCAAAAATCCTTTGGCCTAATTAGCCTCAGCAACTCTCTTGGAATCCTTTGATTGTCAAAATAAAAAAGAGTTCTAAGTCTAGAGGCAAAATCTCTATCAAAAATAATATAGCTTGCATCAATTCTATCCCATGATAGAGCTGTAGTCCACAACTGCACTAGAAGAATTTCTCCATTCCTTTCCTTCACAATATCTATTGTTGTACCAAAATATCCATCACCCTTGTATAGAAACATGTGCATGAGCATTGAGTACCACCCAAAAGGTCTAGATACCTTCATATTTTTTATTCCCATCAACCCCTCATGGATTAGATCAGCTAAATGAGATGCAAAGTAAAAAATAAGGGCTAATTAGGGGTGCAGTGACTATACCATCATGAACATATAAGGTACTGGCATATGAGTTGCCTCATCATGCCCTAGAATCAAAGTCAAATATTTATAAACTTCCCGTGCTCTTCTATTGAATAAGTCTAATCTAAAAGACTCTGGTGTGCTTGCACTGACAACACACATTGATCCAATTTGATAAAAAATTTGCCTCAAAGGCCCTTTCCTTAGATAATCTTTTTGTGCTTCATAGATTTCAATAAACTCTATGAAATCTATCTTTTCTAACCCCACGGATGGGTCATTCAATGAAAATACTTCCCTAGTCTCATCCTCTGTGATGCTGATTAGGTCTGTACCATTTATATCCTTGGCACACTTTGTCATAGGATCATAGCACTTCGCATCCATAAAAACACCAGGGACAACCAACTTGCCAATATCAAATTGCCATATATTACTTAAGGGGGCATAAGCATTCCTTTGTGAATAAGCTAACTTGAACAAAATAAGCCTGTTATGCTTGTCACCCACCTTGGCATCTCTCATCCAGTTTCCCCTGTCATGGAGACCGTCTACAACTGAATCTCTAGGGTTTCTTGGAACTAGTTCTTTCATCCTAGCTGCCCCATTGTCTGAATGTGGAAGTAACTACATTAAATCCTCAAAAATCCCTCTCTTGATATACTCTATTTGACCATAGAAGTTCCTCTTAGGTGGCATCTTGAAACTAGGGCTTTTACAATAATATATGAGCACTTCAAGAAAAACCCTAAAATACTGACCAGTAACACAAAACCTTTACAAATCTTCACAATCCTCAAGAAATTCTTAAGAAATAGAAAATTAGACCTACCGGGCACCTACAAATTCTTTGCTTGAAATCACCTCAAGAGAAAAATGAGCTCGCCAGAAATGCTTATGAGAATGGTGAATAGAAACAACGATTCAAATTTGATGTATAGCGCCGACAACTGCCTATAATTTATCCGCACGTAACACATTAAATCAACCATTACTAAAAGTTGGTGGCCTCAGTTATTCACAAGACGCGAAAAATGTCACTAAACAAAAATTTGAATTCAGGCCGTTGATCTATTTTTCTTCTGACGCATCGGACGGTTGGCAAATTAGCGAGCAAAAACCCTGTTTACTTTTCCTAAGTTAGTTCTCGACCAATGAGAACATTTCAAAATTGCCATGTAACTCAAGATATAATGACCACTGTAGATGCACTTTGATCAGATGATCACCAGAATTTAATAAAACCTCAGCCCCACTGAACATTTTAAAAAACCTTCGATGAATCAGGAGATGGCACCTTGGAAAAGCCAACAAGCTAAAAAAATTCTGCGTCATCTGTGGTGTCAGAAACACCTGGCAATCAAAACTCATCATTAGCACCATGGGCCAATAAAAAAGAAACACATCATTAAAAGTTCTGACAACTGAGGACCCACTGAACAGTTCATATCCTTGGGCAAGATCGACGGTCATCGCTATATCGTGATGCATAAAAGACATGCATCTCATCTCAATGGTATAGCGATAGCCGTAAGATCTTTCCACACTTTAATCTTCATACTACTCAGGTCCCATGGTGACACATCATCCAACTGAAAATTGAACCAGAAGACAACACGTTGTAGAAAAATGACAAGTGGAAGACCTGTCATCTTTAATATCAATTTCAAAAGAGCTTGACAACCGCCACCTCAATATTGTTGATAACCAATAAAATTTTTACACGAGAATACGACCTGACAGCGTCAGGACCCATCGTAAACTTTATTCATCAAAAGGTAATCTAACGGTCATCGCTATACTACAGTGCATAAAAGACATGCATCTCAGTGCAACGGTATAATGACAACCATGGATTAGATTCATTCATTAAAGGCCAGTGCATTACAAAATCAAATGGGCCCACCAGGACAGGTGGCGCATGGTCGCCACTTCGCATGTTAGGAAATCTAACAAAGAGCAATCTTGTGGTGCAATGATAACCACATAATTTTAAAGGCTTTCCTTTATGAAAAATTAATCTAAAACTTAGGCTTTGGTGGATTTAATTAAATAAAAGGGGAAGATAGTTTGAAAGCCTAACCACTTTGACACATAAAATAATGAACAAAGTGAGTCAAGATATTAGCACATGTTTTATGAAAAGATTAATGACTCAAAAAGGTAACGCAGAAACATAACATGACCTAGGATGAGTTAGGGCTTCGGATAAAACTTAGGGTTTACACCTTGAAGAATATTACCACTAGGTCTATAATCTCAGACTACTTTGAAACATTATCACAGAGCTGAAAATTTTTATATGGTGATAACAAAAGGATTATGCTTTGATTTGATGGTTGTACCCCTGACTTGATGATACTGATGACGTTCTTGATTATCAGAGTGTATACCCCCTCAGAAATGAAATGAAATTTGATATTTGTTTGAAAATTTTGACGGTTTAGGTCATTTTTGTGTAAATTAGGTCAATTTGTAATGAATTTTAATTTTATTTCTGATAATGTATTTGCATTTATTTGATGACTATTGCCCTTGATTTGGTTGAATTGGTGAAAAAATTGGGTCTCTAGTCATTTTCTAGTCAAAGATGCCCTTTCTAGGTCAAAATGGCCTATATATAGGGGTAAAAGTCATTTTTACTATTCATTTTCACCTTCACTTTTCACTTTTCCTCTCTGACCCCTTGCAGCTTTTTGACGATGGTTATCCTGATTCGAGATCACAGATTCGAGCGAGGGTGCTGATAATTGCAGCCACCTGGCTATGGACATTTGGTATGTACCTCGAGAACTTGCTTTGTCATATTTATGCATTTAATTTGAAAAAATTAAATTTTTCTAGGAAAAACCTATATTTTTTCATTTTTCAAATTAAATAGTGCGTTTAATATGTTTAAGAGTGCATACAATATTGTTTTAGCACTTCTGTGGTTTTCCATAGCGCATCTGCAACTTTTAGTTGCGTGTACAAACATTTGATTTAGGGCATCGTTCGCAATTAAATTTTTCTGCTGTGTACACATTTAAGTGTGCTTTTCATTTTTTTAGCATCATGTACAGATAATTCCTGTAGCACATACTAGTTCTTTTAGCGCGTACACATTAAAACAATGCATTTACAAATTTATCCTACACATTCACCATTTAAAATTGTGCCTTTTCCTTTTATCGCATTTAATCATTGAAATAGCACTTTTACCTTGTTTGGTTAAAAATGCAAATTGCTAAGTCAATTTTCCGAACCGTCTAGTGTCATCAATCAATTGATTAGCTTCAGTGACAAGCCTGATTTGGTAGAAAGTCATAGGATGTCAGTTTGAGTCAATTTATTTTGATTTTTTTATTGTCAATCTCAATTTAGATGGTGGTTGATGATAAATTTTCCGTCCTCTCTAAGTAGAATCAGGAAAATTGATCGTGGTTTGATAATTTTTAAATGTTTGATTGACTTAGGATGATTCAAAACATAATGAATTTAAATACTGATGTGTTTAACTTGCTTTTTGTAGACCGAGCTTAAAAATCATTCACCGTTAGAGGCTTGTATCCTCTACCCTTTCAGATGATCGATGATCTCAACGACGTAGATCACTGGCTTATTGGAAGATACAGGCTTTCTTTTCTTCTTGTCCTTCCTTGATTCCATGTGAATTAGGGCCTGATTACAACTATGGAAGAGTGGAGGCACTTTGACCATAACACTTTTCATTTACCCATGGGAGAGATGACAATCACTCCTGAGGATGTCTATCACATCCTCCGCATCCCCACCCACTTAGAGCTGATATATTATGATTAGGTGTATGATGGCACAAATTGTAGGCAGGTGTTTCAGGACCCAACCATTGGTGACGATTCAATCCAGTGGGCTTAGTTCCCTTCTTTTCTAGTTCTTCCTAATTTATTAGGTGCTTTGATTGGTGGCTTCCTTATTGCTGATCGTCGAGGACATGGCTTTGCAGTCAGTTGGGGTCGTATCCTTAAGGACATGATCACTCAACCATGACACTTTGATTGGGGCACTTGTGTACTAGCTCAGTTATACCACGAGCTGCACTCTATTGTGTACTGTTGTGGGGTGACTCTTTCTGCAGGGGTCATTTTGTTATAGCTATGGACCTGGGAGCATCTCCCTATAACTAGACCAATTTTTGTACAACATTGTGATCCGGGCTGGCCCTTCACTTGGATGTACGAGGGGATGGTTGTGCAGGCCCACTTGGGAAAGATTGATTACTGGTGACGTGTTATTGATGATATATATCAGGTTGTCAGTGACCATATATAGGTTGTGAGACATGGCTAGAGGATGCATTAGAGCTACCATTCATGTGTATGCCTCAGTGGATGATAGGTCGTACTCTACTAATTATAGAGAGATTTTGTTTCCTGAGGGTGATACGACAGTATGGTTGCACACAAGGCATGCCACAGGGATTGGCGATGTATGCCTAAGTATAGGTAGAGAAGTCACTCTAGGGGCCACAGATTGACTACCATACCACTCGTTAGGAGGTGTTGTAGCTGGGCCACCTCCCTTGGGATATGAGAGATCATGTCATAGATGCTAGCATGACATATGATTATGCTGATTGGTTAGCTCAGAACCTATTTTCAACATTCATAGATTTGACAAAGTGAGTTCCTGGCATAAAGGAGGAGTTCAATGATGATGGCAGGGATGGGGATGGAGGTGGGGGATGGAGACAAGGTCATCAAGGATGATGGGGTAGACCTATGGTCAGAGGAGGTAGGGTTGTGATCCCAATGATTACTACTGCACTCATTCCTCCTAGGGGTGGTGGAGTATAAATGAGGGGTGGTTAGGTTCAAGTCCATGGTGGTGGTGTGGATAGGGCTTTACATCAGGTTGCTATGGATAGAGTGGCTAGATGAGGCCAACATAGGGTTAGATATCATAGGTAGGTTGGTGCTTAGCTAGAAACAGATGTGGATGCTTAGGCTACTCAGATTTTATTAGATTAGACACAGGGGATACCAACACCTCCATAGGCACCTCTTGCATAGGCTCCTGCTACTTCTTCTATGCCATCATCTTCAGTTCTTCCATCTTCTTCTTTCATTCCATCTTTATCCATTCCATATTCTTCCATTCCATGGTCTTCCATTCCATGGCTCCACCACAGGCTCCTCCTCCCAAGGCTCCTCCTTCACAGGCTCCTACTACAGAGGCTCTATCATCTACATCAGATGGTCGGGCTTTACAATTAGATGTATCACAGACCAAGAAATAGGTTAGTTAGCTTGGTAGCATGATGCATGCATTTATGGCTTCCATGAGTCAACACGGGCTACAAGCTAGTTCTAGAAGACCTCCAGATACTGATGGTGGTTCTGATGGTGCCAATGGTGTTGGTGGTTCAACCAGTTGACTTGTTTTTAGATGAGATATATTCTTTCATTTATTGATGTATATGATGATCCATTTTTGATCTCAAGACATTGGAATCTGTTTCTATTCTTTGATTAGTTGACATTCTTTACGCTATGCATTGATACTTGTTGACACTCTGATGGACTTTGATTTCCTGATGTTTATTGCTTTAATGATGATGCCATGGGGTTTGATACTTAGTTGTTAGATTTACTTTATGTGACATCATTATGTGTTGGACTTCATTTGTTAGGTGTTTTTCTATGATATGCAAATCTATATGATTCTATCTCCTACATGCTTTGTTTTTATGCTTTTTTTGAATGCAATTTATGATATGGATGCACATGTTCTATTTATGCTTAAATGGTTGTCTTATGTATGACATAGAATATATGAATGTGTGTGAAATGGATTTAATGATTTATAATGATTAATGTTATCATACATGATGCTTTATGGATGAAAATGATACTAAATGTGTTGTATGATGATGTAATGGTTTAATGATTAATGTGATGTAATGGTATTTATGGATGCATCTATTTGATGATATGGATGTAATGGATATTAAATGTAATGGATTTATGGTAGTCAAATGTGATGTACCTATATGATGTAATGAATGAATAGAGATGTTTATGACTAATGATTAATGTGATACTATAATGTTATATATGTTATATGGATTTATGATGTTGATGAATGTAAATGCAATGATATATAATGTATGGATTTAAATGAGTAATGCAATGTGTAATGTTTTTGAATGAACTAAATGATATACAACTAAAATGTTCTTAATGATGAAATGAAGTTTATTTTAATAAGATGATGCAATGAATACTACATAATGTAATGGAACAATAAATGAGTTTAATGGTTTAATAATGAATGCTATTAAATGGTTTCTTACAATGAATGCACACTAAATGAGACGGATCTTAAAGTGAATGCAAACTAATGAAATGCAACCTTAAATGAACTTTAATGAAACCGATGCAAACTAATATGGTGAAATTAGATTAAAGTTAATGCAAACTAATGTAATGAACTTAAACAAACTTAGGGTAAAGTCCTAAATGAATGCAAGATAACATGAATCTAACAAATGCAAGTGAACTACTGCAATACACCCTTGTTTTTGATTTTTTTGATTTCCAACACACTCGATCACATATAGTTTTTGATGTTCATTTGATTTTTGATTTAACTTCACCCCCTTTTCTATTTTCCCCTTGCAAATTTGTTTTTGGAGCTAATAAAGGCAAATATTTTTAAATGCATTTAATCTAGGATGTATGCAACTAACTATCACCATTCAAAAATTTAGAGCTTATATTCATCATCGAGTTGTTTTTGAAATCCAAAATTAGTACAACCATCACTAGTTCAACTATGATGATATGAATACCTTTTTCACCTCTTACATTGCTTTCCCATCCTTTGGTATGACTATCAATGATTGAAGTCAATCATGAGAGTACAAATACCGATTTTGTTAGATTCTATGTTGTAAGTGGATTTTGGTATTATGATATTTAACATCCAAATATCCAAGGTATTCTTTTGCGTAAACAAACAAAGATCTTAGTTTCATTATATGTACAAGTCCTTGATGATTCTTTGATGATCATTTCCTTAGACAAATAATACATACTTTAACACTTTGATCTTAAAATAGTCATTCAAAAATCAATATCATGTTTTCATCATAGTTTGTCTAGTTTAAAAACTTTCATCGATTTGCTAGAAAGACATGATTTCATCAATCAAGTCAACACGTTTAGGAAAAAATTTGCAATGTTTTTCAAATCCATATTTCAAGTATAGTTCCATCTATTTTATACTTTTATTCTTGATAAAGATAAGGTCTTGTGAGATCTTGGATCAAATTTTGCATTTGGTTGAGATTTGGATTTGGATTAGGATTTGATTGAGCGTTTTACTTGTGCTTTGATTAATTGATTTGGTGTCTGATTGAAGTTTACTTTTGATGAATCCTTCCTCCTTTAGATTAGATTGCCCCCAGTTTGATATGATTATGTTTGTGGGGCTTGGGACAATTTTTAGATTGGATTAGTGACAAAACCTTTAGGTACTTGCAAATGCAACTGTGGGGTTTTATTATGCAATATATATAAATGCTAGTGAATGTAATATTGACAAGGATGACCACTAGGTATATGACTAACTTGGACCTTCAATGGTGCCTATTTACTAGGTTTTCACTGATTGAATGGATCTTTCTTTTTGTTTTTTTTTAAAAGCTTTTTTCCTTTTTTTTTGCTACCACGACACCTATTTGCTAGGTTTTCACCAAGGTACTTTTTCTATTTTCTAATTTTTTTTTTGTATTTTCTCTTTTTCCAATTTTTTTGACTTGCATATCATCAAGAGCCTATTTTCTAGGTTTTCACCAAGACAACATTTTTTTAAGGATCATTTCTTAATGTTTTTGGCTTTCTTCATGCTTAATTTCCCACAGTTTTTGATCTTTTCTGTATTTCTGATTTGTTTGCTCTTTTCTATTTTTCAATGTTTTTGGATTTTCAAGATCTCTTTTGACTATATATAATAAATAGGATTCTCTCCATTTGATTTTTTGACACTCTTTTTCTTTTTCTTTATACCCTTTCATCTGTCTCATGTGTAGAACCTCTTTAGGTGAATACTATTGATAGGCTCTTGTAATTCTTCTCCATCACAATTAGCTAATTTATAAGTACCTATCACAAAAGATGAAGTGATCACAAAAGGTCCTAACCAGTTTGCATCCTATTTTCCTTTCTTTTCTCTTTCTGCTCGATCCTTGGGATTTTCTCACAAAACCAAGTCACCTATTTGGAATGTCCTTGATTTGATATACTTATTATAGGTCCTCAACATTCAATTCTGATACACTTTCAAATGATTGAAGGCTTGTTGTTATTTTTCATCTAGTAGTTCTAGTTATTTTAACTTAGAAACTCTATAGTCTTCCTCCCTTATCAAACCATATAAGGATACTCTTAAAGATGAAATTTCTACCTCTAAAGGTAAAATTGCCTATGTTCCAAAAACTAAGGAGAATGGTGTAGCTCCTGTTGGCATTCTAATACTTTTCCTATAAGCCCATAGAGTTGGTTTTATTTGAATGTGTCAATCTCTACCTGAATTATCCATTGTTCTCTTCAATATTTTAAAGATGTTCTTGTTTGTAGCTTCTACTTGTCCATTACCTTGTGGGTAATATATTGAAGATGAGTGATGTACCATCTGAAATTTTGTACATATCTTTTTTAAATCCTTATTTTTGAAATTTTTTTCATTGTCTGTTATGATGGCATGAGGAACACCATATCTACAGATTATGTGATTTAATATGAACAAAGATATTTGCTTTCCTGCGGTAGTGGATAAAGGTACAACTTCCACCCATTTGGTAAAATATTTTGTTGCAATAATGATGAATTTATGAATATTTGACGATGGTGGATAAATCATCCCTATTAAGTCCAAACTCCATTGATAAAAGGGCCAAGGTGTTGTCATGGGATTAAGCTATTGTGTTGGTACATGGATCAAGTTCCCATGATATTGACACTTACGACAAGTTTTTGCAAAATGACAAGCGTCTTTTTCCATTGACGACCAAAAATATCCTATCTTAAGAAGTTTATTAGCTAGGGTTAAATCATTCGAATGCAACCCACAAATCTCCTTGTGAATTTCTTGTAAGACTATGTTTGAATCCTCCTCTAGAATCTTATGATACAATGTGTCAAATATCAAGGTATAATGAGAAGCTTGGCGTATAAAGCTTTTCTTTTGGTTCCTGGTTTGGTCTATAGGTAGGATTTGGTCTTTCAAGTAGGTGTAAATGGATCCATACCAAGGTGATTCATGTCCTATTAGAAAACAAATGGTATGAGGATGGGAAGGGTCAAATGCGGGTTTTTGACTTCTTCTACTAGGAATTCATATCTAGCACTTTGATCTGGTATTTGGAGAAGTGATGCCAAAGTAGCCATTACATCTACTGCTTTATTATTATCCCTCGAAACTTGCTCAAATGTAATTAGGGTAAAGTATTTCTTAATATCCTCAATCATATTTTTGTATGGTATCAACTTATCATCTTTAGTTTGATAGTCGTCATTAATCTGATTAATAACCAGTTGGGAATCTCCATAGATTTGTAGCTTTGTAACTTTCCATTCTAATGCCAACTTTATACCTATGACCAATGCTTCATACTCAGCTATGTTATTTGTGCATCGGAATAGCAATTTGTATGATTTCAGAATTGTAGATCCTTGAGGAGTAATTAAAAGTATCTCGACTCTTGATCCATGTTGTGTATAGGAACCATCAAAACATAAATGCCATGTTTTTGCTTCAACATTAACAATTTCAGAATCTAGAAATTCCACTTGAATTGGATGTTCATCTTGTAAAGGTGAATCTACTAATTGATCAACTATGACTTGGCGCTTGATAGATTTTTGATCCACATATTCTATATCAAATTCACTTAAACCATGACCCATTTGGCTAGTCTCCCATTAAATGCTGCTTTGCTGAGAAGATATTATAAGGGTTCAATCTTTATAATGAGTTAGATCTTGTGGGATAACATATAGTGGTGTAATTTTTGGGAAGCAAAAAATATGACCAAACATGCTCTTTCAATGAAGGTGTAGTTCAACTCATACTTCACCAAAGTTATGCTTTTGTAGTATATGGCCTTTTCTTTTCCTAATTCATCCCCCTGAGCCAAGAGTGCCCCTAATGAATGTTCTATAGCTGAGATGTATAGAATTAAGGGATTTCCTCTTGTTGGTGGCATCAAATTTGGAGGGTTCATTAGATATTTTTTCAACAAAGTGAAGGCTTCTTCACATTTCTCATCCCATTTGAAAACCGTGTCCTTGTGAAGGAGTTGAGTGAAATTGTGGCACTTTTCTGCTAATTGGGATATAAACCTCCTGATGGATTGAATTCTTCCCTGAAGTGATCTCATTTGGCTTATGTTTCAAGTTGCCCCCATTTCCATAATGGCTTTGACTTTGGCCGGGTCTACCTCTATTCCTTTTGCTGAAATAATGTACCTTAGTAGCTTTCCTAATTGAAGACCAAATGAACACTTCTTTGGATTTAACCTTACTTTGAATTGCTCCAATCTTACAAATATTTTCTCTAAGATGGGTAGATGTTCTTCTCTTGAGTGGAATTTAGCAAGTATATCATCTACATAATCCTCCATGAACTTGTGCATCATGTCATGAAATATGGTCCTCATGACCCTTTGATAGGTTGCTCTAACATTATTTAAACCAAAAGGCATAACATTCCAACAGAATGTCCCCCATGCACATGTAAATGCTATTTTATCCTAATCTTCTAGTGCTATCTTTATCGGATTATAACCACTAAACCATCCATAAGTGAAAACATTGAATGTCCTGATGTTAAGTCGACAATGGCATCTATGCTCGATAATAGAAAATCATCTTTAGGACATGCAAGATTAAGATCCCTAAAGTCCGTGAAAATTTTGATAGATTTGTCTACTTTGGAAACAAGCACAATGTTTGAAATCCACTCGGCATAATCAATGGCTCTTATAAACCCTACTTTCAACAATTTTTCCAACTCTACTTTTACAAGCAAAGCTATGTGTGGATGCATCTTTCTTAGTTTCTACTTCACTGGTCTTACTCCTTCTTTTATATTCAAATGATGCATGATCAAATTCATATCTAATCTAGACATATCATCATATGACCATGCAAAATTGATTTTTTTTTCTTTGAAAAATTTGATGAAATCCTTTCTTTCCTCATTAGATAAAGATAATGCTAAGTGTATGATTCGTGGCTCTGATTCTGACCCAATATTCATTTTCTCTGTTGGTTCAATTAAGATAGGCAATCTTTCTTCATAGTGCTCAGGAAGAGCATCCAAACCTTTTTCCTTAGGTGCCTCTATTGGGTTTTCACCTTAGGAAATGTTCTTTTTTTATTTTTCTTTTTGATTTAATGTTGCCACAATGTGGTTTTCAACATTAAATTCTTTCCATTTTTTATTTTTATTTTACTTTTTTATTTTTTTTTGAACTAAAAGGTTGGATACTCCCCTTTGTCACCTCTTCCTGATATCCATGGTAGAAGAAGGCTCAACCACATTAAGTGATGCAGGAGCATCTTGGGTCCTTGGCAATCCTATGTCACCAAAAAGAGATTTGAAGTTTGTCTGTGTTGCTCAATTCCTTCTTAGACCGAGTTGGTTTGATGTTGCTCAATTTACTTTGTTCACCGGTGTTGCTCAGTAATGCTTGACTAGCACTTGGTTGTTTCCTGGTGCTCGGTGATTCTTGTCTGGTGCTCAGTTGGCTTGCTTACTGATAGGTTTATTTTGAGTTTTTGTTGAGGCCGACTTGTGCATTTATTATGGGTCATGGATTTAATGTTGGAATCCATCATTGGGAAGCATGTGGTTCTAGATTTGACTATTCCTTCTATTAATTATGGATCTAAAGGCCGACTTAGTTCGGTAGACTCTTGCATATATGTAGTTGTTTGGCTAGAGTTTAGGAGGGAGTTCAGTTAGAAGGTAGGAGATAGAAGTTAGACATATTCTGATAGATCCTCATATGTTTGAGGACTTCTATACTTCATTTTAATATCTAGCTGTAATCAGGAAGGCCTTATAGCTTGACATGTATGAATCTATTGAAGTTAATATATGAATGATCCTACATTTCTCTCTCCCACTGTGTTGTTGTTTGCTTCTACGTGTGTTTGAGCAAGGTGGATCAGGTTAGGGTGTGCCACCTGTGGCCCCTACTATTCCTCTCTTGCGTCAAGTGGTATCAAAGTGAGGTTAGATCTGGATCTAGGTTTGCAAACCTAGGTTTGAGGGTTCCTTCTTGTGAAGCCCTAATTGATTTTTTGTGGGGTAGAAAATTGCGATTTGACCTGCAATTGTAGAGGGTTTTCAAGATGGTTCATGGGAGGCAAGATGCGGATCCAAGATTGGTAGACATGTTGAGACAACTTGCTGCTAGATTAGAAGCTGTTGAAACAACCCAAAAAAGAGGAAGACATCTTGAAGATGTTAGTGATGATGAAGTTGAGGAAGAACAAGTGAATGTGGAACCTGCACCTATGATGGATCAGGATGAGGAAATATTCTTGAAGGCTTTGACAAGTCTAAAGTCTACATCACACTTTAATCCTCCTGAGTATAGTGGAAAGCTAGATTCTGATGAATTGGTGGATTGGATCACCGAGATGAAAAAGTACTTTGAGTATGAGAACATACCTAAGGAAAAGAAAGTGAAGATTGAAAGCACAAAGTTGAAAATTCATGCATCCTTGTGGTGGGAACATTTGCAGCTAGATAGAAAGAGGAAAGACAAAGACAAAATCAAGGTATGGAATAAAATGGTGAATACATTGAAATGAAAGTGCTTACCTTGTGATTATCAGATTAACCTAGTTCGGTGAATGCAAAGTTTAAGGCATAAAGATAGCTCAGTAAAGGAATATACTAAGGAATTCTATAGATTAGATATAAGATCTGGACATGATGAAGATGATGTAGAAATAATTTCTCGATACCTAAATGGTTTGAGAGTTTTCATCCAAGAGGAGATCAACATGGTCAAATTGGAGAACATTGAAGAGGCTTATCAATTTGCATTTAAAGCTGAGGAGAAATTGAACAAAAGACATGAGTAGAGAGAAAGAGATAGAGGTGGTAGATTCCCTAGAGGAAGAGGTAGATCTCATGGAGAAAATAGTAGATCTAAACCTGAAAGGATAAATCTGGATAAAGGAAAGACCAAGTGGAAAGGTGAAAGTTCATCTAGGGGCAGAGGTAGTAACTACCAAGGTGGTTATAACAGAGGTAGTTTTTGAGGAACTTGTTACAATTATGGAGAAGAGGGACATAGATCATTTGAGTGGACACATGCAAGCAAGAAGCTCAGTAGCAACAAAATGCTTTGGTGCAAGAAGAGTCACCGAATGAACTTGAGAAGGAAAATAACTTGATGGTAAGGAGAGCACTAAGGAATAAAGGTAAAAAGGAAGATCCGATAAGGAAAAGTTTGTTCAAGACCAGATGTAGAGTTTCTAATCAAGTTTGGAAGGTAATCATTGATAGTGGTAGCTTGAAGAATCTATCATCTGAGGAAATGATCACAAAGTTGTAGTTAAAAAGGGTGAAACACCCGAAGCCCTATCAGATTTCATGGATCAAAGATGAGAATACACTCTTGGTAAGTGAACAATGCTATGTGAATCTGAATATTGGAAAGTACTATGATAAGGTGTTATGTGATATCATGCCTATGGATTATTGTCATATTTTTTTGGGTAGACCTTGGCAATATGATAGACATGCTATATATGATTGAAGATTGCATAAGTATACTATTTGGGCTGATGGTAGAAGGAAAATCTTGTTACCTTTGATTGAAAAACCAGTTAGTAATGTTTGCACATCTATGAAAGTTTTCTTGATGGAAGGAAGAAATTTTGTTAAGGATTTGAAGAGGAATGATGTGTGTTTTGCTGTGATTCCTAACAAATCAAGTAAGAAAACTGAGGATGGTGTCCCTGAGGAGATTGATAAGATACTCACTGAGTACAAAGATATCATTTATGATAATGTACTTGATGGTTTTCCACTGAAGAGAAGCATTGGTCATTGCATGGATCTAATCCCCGAAGCTAGTTTACCAAATAAGGCACCTCATCGGTTAACACCTATCAAGAATCAAGAATTGAACTGACAGATTCAAGAATTGTTGGAGAAAGATTTGATTAGAGAAAGTTTGAGTCCTTGCACAATACCTACTATATTGGCACCTAAGAATAATGGAGAATGGTGAATGTGTACTAATTCCAAAGCAATCAATAAGATAACAGTGAAATATAGGTTTCCTGTACCAAGAATAGATGATATAATGGACAGTTTGATTGGAGCAAAGTATTTTATCAAAATTGATTTGAAAAGTGGGTATCATCAGATCAGAATCAGAGAAGGTGATGAGTGGAAGACTGCTTTCAAGACAAAAGAAGGTTTGTATGAGTGGTTGGTTATGCCTTTTGGTTTAACTAATGCACCGAGTACTTTTATCAGGTTGATGAATGAAGTTTTGAAGAAATTCTTGGGTAAGTTTGTGATTGTATATCTTGATGACATTCTGATATTTAGTAAGACTAGAGAAGAACATTTGTTGCATGTTAGACAAGTTTTGTAGAGATTGAAAGAGGAAAAGTTGCTGATAAATTTGAAAAAGTGTTCATTCATGAAAGAAGAGATTGTGTATTTGGGATTTGTGATTTCAGATGATGGTTTGAAAATGGATCCTGAGAAGGTTGAAGCTATTTGGAATTGGCCTACATCTAAGAATGCTAGTGAGGCAAGTTTTTACCGAAAGTTCATAAGGAATTTTAGTTCAATTTGTAATGCTATGACTAAGACTATGAGAGGAGATAAAAGAGAATTTAAGTGGACACATGGAGCTGATAGAAGTTTTCAGACTTTGAAGTAGAAAGTTGCTGAATTGCTTGTTTTGGCATTGCCTGATTTCAATAAGGTATTTCAAGTGGAATGTTATGCAAGTGGTAGTGAAATTGGAGATGTATTGAGTCAAGAAGGTAAACCTATTTCTTTCTTTAGTGAAAAGTTGAATGAAGTAAAAAGGAAATATTTTGTGTATTTCAAGAATTCTATGCTATTGTTCAAGCACTGAAGAAATGGAGACATTATTTGATACCGAGTGAATTTGTGTTGTATACTGATCATAAGGCTTTACAATATTTGGGTAGTCAGAATAAGTTGAATTAGAGACATGAAATGGGTTGAGTATTTGTAGAGCTATACATTTGTGATAACGCATAAGAGTGGAGTCACTAACCGAGTTACTGATGCATTGAGTAAAAGAAGATCTTTGATGATCGAGATGAAAATTGAAGCTCTTGGTTTTGATGAGATGAGAGATTTGTATGAAAATGATCCTTATTTTTTTTAAGCTGTGGAGAAAGTACAGAGCACCTATTCAAGATCAACAGACTACTAAATGGGATGAATATTTTATGCAAGAAGGTATGTTGTTTAAAGGTATTCAATTGTGTATACCGAGAGGACCAATGAGAACTAATTTGATAAAGGAGAAACATAGTAGTGGTTTGGCTAGACATTTCTGTATTGATAAAATATTGAACTTGCTTAAGGAGATATACTTTTGGCCTCAATTGCATAAAGATGTTCAAAAATTTATGAAAAGTTGTGGATTTTGTCAAGGTGCAAAAGGAGTAAGTCAGAATACTAGATTGTATACACCAATTGTTGTACCTGAGAAACCTTGGGTTGACATCAGTATGGATTTTGTTCTTGCCTTACTGAAGATAGTAAGAGGTAATGATTCTATATTTGTTGTTGTGGATAGATTTTTTAAAATGGCACATTTTATACCTTGTAGAAAGACATCAGATGCTGTACATATAGCAGATATTTTCCTTAAGGAAATTGTCAGATTGCATGGATTACCAAGGAGTATTATTTCTGACTAAGACAATAAATTTGTTGGATACTTTTGGAAGACCCTTTGGAAGAAGTTTGGCACTGAGTTGAAATATAGTTCTACATTTCACCCACAAACCAATGGATAGATTGAAGTTGTGAACAAAAGTTTGGGTAACCTATTGAGATGTTTAGTTGAAGACACACCAAGTAATTGGGATTCTATGTTGGCACAATTAGAGTTTGCATACAATAATTTAGTGAATAGGAGTACTAGAAAAATACCTTTTGAGATTGTAAATGACACACAACCGAGATGTATATATGATTTGAGAGACATTATTGATGAAAGAAAAAGAAGTGCTGAAGGAGTAAAGTTTGCTGAGTACATGAAGACATTGCATGAAGATGTGAAAAATAAGTTAGAAATGAGCAATCAGAAATACAAAGACAAAGATGATAGATCAAGAAGACATAAGACTTTTGATGTTGGTGATGAAGTGATGGTTCATTTAAAGAAAGGTAGATTTCCTATTGGAACATATGGGAAGCTGAAAATGAAGAAGTTTGGACCTTGCAAGATTTTGAGGAAATTTGACAGTGGAAATGCATATGAGATTGAATTACCTGATGACATGGATATATCACTTATATTCAACATCACTGATTTGTATGAGTACCATGAGTTAGATGAAGAAATGACAATACCGATGGATTATCCTAAGAAGTAGAATGAAGAGATTGAGCATATTTTGGAGCAGAGAGTAGGCAAGAGTAAAAGAGGAAAATAGTATATGGAATATCTGGTAAAGTGGAAGAACATACCGATTGAAGACAACTCATGGATTTCACAATCTGAGTTGGATTCAACTTGGGTTGCATCTACTTCATGATTCAGAGAATCATTCTCAAATAACCCCAGGTGTCTGATGCAGGAGCATCACGAGTCCTTGGCAATCCTGTGTCACCAAAAAGAGATTTGAAGTTTGTCTGTGTTGCCCGGTTCCTTCTTTGACCACTACTACATTTGGGACCAAATTTTGACAGAAGTTTCCGACAGGTAACTTTTTATTACGAATTTGGTGTTTTTTTTTGTAATAGGCCCAATGATGTTGGTATTCTGATGGGTGTTTAATTGACCATCAAAATTCTGATAGATTCAGGGTATACATAAAAAAAAAGTGAAATGGTCTCATCATTTATATTTCGATTGGATAGAGAAGGAGTGGGAGAAAATGAGCGAAAGCTGAGTGTGGGAGAAGGCATGTGATTTCTTCATCTTTCGAGTCTTTGGCATCATATTCGAATGCATTTCATTTTATTTGATCATGAATTCTCTCTGAAATGACTGCATTCTATTGGTGTCATGCCCTAACCAGTGATTTATCTCTATTATTTGATGTTATTGGTGCTTGTGCTCAAGGATATCGATTCACTGTATTCAAATGTTTGGATTCATGTTTGTTGATATTATTGGCATATATGTTTAATGATGCCATTGTATATTGCTGTCACTGAAATGATTGCATTCTACTGGTGTCATGCCCTAGCCCATGCTTTAACTCCATTATTTGATGTTATTGGTGCTTGTGCTCAAGGATATCCATTTTTTTGAAATGTTGACTATGGTTATCAAATGGACAACTCGTGAGCTTCTAGCTAGGTGCCATTTGTATTGATAGCTTAGGGCATCAAATGTATTATATCATTGATAGTTGAGACTTTGTTAAAAGGAAATAGGACAAAGAACTATTTTTATTTAGTTTCTCTATTTTGATTCCTAAGTGGCTTACAACCCTAGAGAAGTATATGCTGATTTATGGATGCAGTTGCAGGATACATAGCAGCTGATAATTCATAAGAAATCCATGCATCCAATTTGAATAGCAATTAATACAAAGAACTAGGGTCCTCCAATGTCCCAATCATCCGGACCTTTACTGTCCCCTCAACTAGTGACCCTTCAAAATCGGGTTATCATGCAATCAGTGAGTGATCCTTCATTCTCCTGGTCTTCCCTGCATCCAAACATATTGGAAATACATAATACAATGATAACAACTCTTTCAAAATCCCCCTTTACCCAAGGAACACTATCAACCATCCCTTCCACATAGCATTTCACTCTTTTATGAGTGGATTGTGTAGGAACAATTAACATTAAACAAGGAGAAAACTCATCAACACATCTTGGAAACCATTGAATTCAATAATAAATGAAACCTAACACCAATACTATTCCTTCCATAGTTTTAGGATACATAACAGTCGATAATTCACAAGAAATCCATGCATCAAATTTTTATAAGGATACCCTACTAATCAATAGGAATTTTCTTGATATGACCAATGATTATGCATTTTGATGGCAGTGTGCTAGTTCAAAAGGATAATATAAATTTGAAACATTTTTTTTTTGATTTTCTCAAACTATAAATGTGGTTAAAGGGAAAATATTATGTGGAAAACCCACAAACCAAGCTAGCAAATGATTGTACATCAAATTATTCCTATATTCATTCAAGTATTGCTATGCTTCAGCTACTTGACCTTTGAGCTTCATCTAGAGGAATGTGTAGCTTTAAGATAGAGTTACTTCTTGGGCCTTACAATAGGGTGGAATATGATCAAGATTTGTTTAGGTTGTATCTTTGTTAGTCCCATTGTTAGGTTCTTATGGTTCATGGTTTGAATCTATTATGGTTGTGTAAGGGATTTGTAGATGCTTTTTCTAACATAATTATTGGACCATGATTGGAACAACTGGTTGTTGGCTATTGTACCCATGAATCATAACTGTCAATGGTTCTTTGTGTTCAAGAATTCGTTGATCAATCTTTGAGATTTATTGTCCCAACTTTAAAAGAGTGATAAAAGATACAGTGAGTGATATCTTTTCTAAGTGTTTTGTGGGTGCCATTATCTTCTAGGAGTAATTGTTGGAACCAAATTATGTTCTTTGCCTCTAGTAAATATTGCAAACACAATCATCTTCTTGGTGAAGGGTTGCTTCCATCCCCATGATGCACTATTGCATGGTTTCCATTCCCTTGTAGTATAGTGAACCTAATTTAATACAAGTGTGCACTATTTTGGGATCCATAATTTATGGCCCCTACACTGTGGTTGTTAGCCTAAGACAGACCTACCTTTGCATATAATAAGAGGCCAACATGAAACAAACATCCAGAAGTTAGGGGGTTGTTCCCTGCCCATAATTTATTATTTAAGTGCTAAGTGATGATGGGTATATCATGTAATTCATACCTAGTGTGTCTCTTTCTTTCTCTCCACATTTCACATTAGGAGTATATGCTATAAAATACCAATGAAATCAACTATTGGTCAAATCTAATCAAAATTACAATATAAAGATTAAAATAGATCTTGAAGAAATATAGGAACCATTTTTGATAGATATTGTACAAATGAAGAGAATACTCCCAAGAGGAAATGCTTCAATGTGGAACAATTGAAGGACAATATTTTACTTTTATATGCACATCTGCAATGTTTTTGATATATTTCTGAGATAACAAAACCATAGAAAGAATAGCATAAAGAAGAAAGTAAAGAATAATGATCATGTTTTGAGATATTGTGGAAAATTAAAGGAAAGAATTCTTGGTGGGGTTATCATGCAATCAGTGAGTGATCCTTCATTCCCCCCTCTTGTAGTGACCTTCAAAACTAGGTTATCATGCAATCAATGAGTGATCCTTCATTCTCCTGGTCTACCTTGCATCCAAACATATTGGAAATACACAATACAATGATAAAAAGCCTTTCAAAATCCCCCTTCCCTCAAGGAACACTATCAACATCCAGACCTTGACTATCCCCTCAACCAATGATCCTTCAAAATTGGGTTATCGTGTAATCAGTGAGTGATCCTTCATTCTCCTGGTCTGCCCTACATCCAAACATATTGGAAATACACAATACAATGATAACAAGTGTTTTACAATCCCCCTTCCCTCAATGAATTACTATCAACATCTAGACCTTGACTGTCCCCTCAACCAGTGACCCTTCAAAACTAGGTTATCATGCAATCAGTGAGTGATCCTTCATTCTACTGGTCTGCACTACATCCAAACATATTGGAAATACACAATAAAATGATAAAAAGTCTTTCACAATCCCCCTTCCCTCAAGGAACACTATCAACAAGTGATCCTTCTTCTTATTAGCCATATCCAATGTTTCATTGAAGTCATGACCAAGAATGAAGGTCACCTTACCCATACCATACATAGATTCTAAAATGTTGTTCCAAACTCCTGAAAACTTTTCTATTGCTTCTTGTTGCTTCTTTAAATACTTCTCCTACCACAATGTCCTCCTGCCCCATCTTCTTGATCTTCCTGGCTAAAGCGGATGAATCCACACACAATAACCCAAAATGAAGGGTTTTGTATCCTTTAATGAATCTTAGTCACTGGTAACGCATGGACAGTCAAACCAGTAGTCTCCAAAACATTCAATAAGTGAATATGAATGTTTGAAAACTTTCCTCTCAACTTCCCCAACCACTCCTAATCGGTTAGAGGGATATTTCTAGAATCTCTACTATTCCTATCCTTACCAACAATTCTTAAACATACTTTATCTGATATGATAATAACATGCTAAACTGAACCAATGGCATGTTCTTTGTGTGGTACAAGGAAGATTTGGCTATCAAATCTTCCTTCGTGCAAGCTGAGTGCGAGAGAAGGTATGTGATTTCTTCATCTTTGATTGGTATCTTTGACAGACAACATCTTTCAAGCCTCTGACATCATATTCGACCACAAATTTCAAATGCATTGCATTTTATTTGATCATGAATGCTCACTGAAATGACCGCATTCTACTGGTGTCATGCCCTAGCCCATGCTTTATCTCCATAATTTGATGTTATTGGTGCTTGTGCTCAAGGATATCGATTCACTATTTTCAAATGTTTGGATTCACATTTGTTGATATTACAATTCATCATATTAGATAAAGTATGTTTAAGAAGTTTTAGTGTCTAAACACTCAACTAATCCCTCTAATTGATTAGGAGTGGTTGGGGAAGTTGAGAGGAAAGTTTTCAAACATTCATATTCACTTATTGAATGCTTTGGAGACTACTGGTTTGACTGTCCATGCGTTAATGTTTAGAAGAGATCAATAAAGTATTTAAAGACATTCTTACATGTTTGGAGAGGTTTAAGAGGCACTTATCATGACTGTACCCTCACAAACATTGGCATAGATTGGTTTTACTAAGTTTCCTTTCTTTATTTTGAGGTTTCCTTTCTCTGCCGTAGGGGTACAGTTAGAGGGTTCATTGAAAAAATGATCCTCTGAATGGTTAATATGAATATGAATGATTTGATATAGCATATTTCTCATTTTACTTGAAGTTTGGAATAGCTTGTGCAAGGGTGAAAGTAGTTTTGATCATTTTGGTCGTGACTGTTCCTCTACATAGTCAAAAAATGTAACTGTCTAATGATTATATGTAACGTTGAATGGATTAAATGCTTTATTCTTGGTAGAAGTGAATGGAAGGAATAGTGTTGGTGTTAGGTTTCATTTATTATTGAATTCAATGGTTTCCAAGATGTGTTGAGGAGTTTTCTCCTTGTTTTTGTTAACTGTTCCTGCACAATCCACTCATACAACAGTGAAATGCTATGTGATTGACAATTTCATACAACTAGTCCTTTGGCGTGTATTAAATACAATCTAGTCACTTATTGAATGCTTTGGAGACTATTGGTTTGACTGTCCATGCATTACCAGTGTCTGAGATTCATTAAAGGATACAAAACCCTTCATTTTGGGGTTATTGTGTGTGGATTCAAATGTAGGTTTGATTTGGTTAATGTTTAGAAGGGATCAATAAAGTATTTAAAGACAATCTTACATGTTTGGAGAGGTTTGAGAGGCACTTATCATGACTGTAGCCTCACAAAAAATGGCATAGATTAGTTTTACTAAGTTTCCTTTCTCTATTTTGAGGTTTCCTTTCTCTGCCATAGGGGTACAGTCAGAGGGTTCATTGACAAAATGATCCTTTGAATGGTTACTATTGTTGGCATTAAGCATGATTGTCATTAGTGACAACACTTATTCAGAATAGTACATACCAAGCAGAACAGAGCTTATCAAGTAGATCAGTACATACCGAGTAGAACAAAGCTTACCGAGCCGAGTAGAGCTTACCGAGTAGAACAGTGCATACCGAGCTCACAAAGTTTCACAGTGTTTACCGAGTGTTGCACGGTTAAATAGGAAACTTAGTTTCTATTGAGTAACACTTTATCTACCGAGTCTCCAGTATTTACCGAGTTTGAAACTACGATTGAGTGGTTAGTATGGACCAAGTTTCCACTTCTACCGAGTGCATGATGATGCCGAGTAATGCAGTGGACACCGAGTATCAGAAAGTCACCGAGTTAGTTTGTAGTAACTGTGTAACTATATTTGGGCCGACTCAGTAATACTTGTGTTTACTTGTTTAAGAGCTGACTTTGTAATTATTTTGGAATTGACTTAGATTGATATATAAACAATGTTTTATGTCATATCCAAGTATGATAAAATAGAGAAGTATGAAAAAGAGAGAAAGGAAGAGATAAGAGAATTACAAAGGGCTACAGTAGCATAAGAAGTAGAAAAGATCTATCCATCATAGAAGGTGATCAGTACATCAGAGAATCTCAATCAGCAAGTACAGTTGCAAGTAAGAGATCTACTGTTTCATCCTAACAGGTGAATCAACTTGAAATCCTTTAACCGGGTAGACTTAACAGTCTTTGTAAAAATCTCTTAACCGAGTGCATACTTCATTGTATGTTTGTAAAACCTCTAACAAGGTGGACCTAGCAGTCCTTATTGCTCCTAACAGGGCAGATCATCAGAAGTGATCATTGTAAGCCTTAACCGACAAACTTTATACTGCAGTATTGAATTTTTGTGGGTATCATCCCCACCCCAGTTTTACTTTCTACTTGGAAGGTTTCTGGGTCACCAAATCTCTGTGTTCTAAGTGTTATGAATGTTTTATTCTTTCTGTTACTCATGCATGCAGTTAGATTATCAATCTAATATTATTAAGATCTGAATCTGTTAAAAGTTTTGAAGTTATTGATTCACCCCTCCCCTCTCAGTAACCTAGATAGTCTTGAATATTTCCAACAATTGGTATCAGAGCACAGTGGATCTCAGAATAAAGTCTAACAGCTTGAGAAAAGATTCAGGACAATGGAGATATTCAGACTGAACAAAGTAATTGAGAATGAAAAGCTAGATCTGGAAATGGCCATAACTCAACTCAAAGAAGCAAGAGAGCATCTTTCCCTTTCCCTAAAAAGAAGGAAGGAACTTGCAAATCAGATCAATGACCACCAGTATGTTGAAGAAAAGATTGAAGACTTTTTCCCTTCAAGCAGCTCAGATGAAGCAAACAATGCAATCAAAGAACTTCTAGAAAAGAATGGATCTCTGCAAGAAGAAGTGAGAAAATTGAAAAGAGAACAGGAAATTCAGTCAACAAGATTCTGTGAAATCTTGGAACAAAGAAACAAGATGAAAGATGAAATAGATGGAAAGAACAATGAAATCCAAAATAAAACTCTTTAGCTAGAAAATCTTATTGATCAAATCTCCAATGCAAATGAAGAAATATTGACTCTAACATCAGAAAATGAAAATATGAGAGAAGAGCTGAGATCTGAAAAGCAAATCAATTTAAGAGTGATGAGTGAGCTAGATGTTGAAAGGAAAATCAATAAGAGAATGTTGAAATCTCAAGAAGATATGAATCAGGTGTATGAACGAAACCTTCATAGGCAAAAAGGAAAAGCAGGACTTGGATACAAAGAGGAAGGTGAATCCTCCAAACAAGGTACTCAAAAGAATCAGAATCCTACCTGTAATCACTGTGGCAAAATTGGTCATACTTCAAACAAATGTTGGAACAATGGAAAAGCAAAATTCAATGGAAAATGCTACAATTGCAATCAGCTTGGTCATAAAGAAAATGAATGCAAGGAGAAATGAATATTTAAAGACATATGTCACAAATGCAGCAAACAAGGTCATAAGGCATCAGAATGCAGAACTAAAACACCCAATCCAGCGAAATAAATGATTAAAGCAATGTTTGGTTGGGATTACAACACTTGGTGTAGATGTCATTACTGTGGAGAATATGGACACATTGGCATGAATTGTGTAAGGCACCACTTGAGAAAAAGGGATTCTACCATAAGATGTTATAATTGCACTAAGCTTGGTCACATAGCTAAAAACTGCATGAATTTAGGCAAAATTGAAGATGAAAAGAAAGCAAAAGAAAATAACATTAGGAAGCAGATGGGACAGAAGTGGATTCCTAAAATTACCGAGCAAACCAATCCTAAAGTCACTAATGAAGGGAGTAGCTCTATGAGCTCTAACTAGTCTCCAAGAAAGCACTGTAATTGTATCTTCATAGACATATTCCAAAACAGTTCCTGAACTGAAAGAAGACAGATTCAAATCAGTATGCAAGATACAACAGGATCACAAGAAGGTCAATATCATTTTCCACCGAGCAAGGTCGGGAGTAACCTAACTTCACTTGGTTACTGAGTAAGGTCAGAGAAGTATGAATTTTTATGATCGCCGAGTTGCGGAGTCTTCACCGAGCAATTAATTCATAATGGATGACAGCCTATCTAATTCTATACCCTAATTCGTACTGAGCATTAATGAAAAAGTTTTAACAAAAGGAGTGAAATCAAGTTCACTATTCACCGTGAACAAAAGTCTCCTAGTGCAATCAAGCATTTCAAAGCATATTTTAGCAAGATATTCTCTTTCCTCAAAGAATTTACTGTGTTCACTGAGCTACCATGGCATCATCCAGCGCTAAAATGAAGAAAGATTCAGAAATGTTGGTTCATGGAGAATGGAAAGCACCAAATTTCAAACTCGTGCCCGCAGTTGCTGGAACCCTAGACCTGAGTGGAGCTCAATCTCAGATTCCTCCTAAGGTACTCCTTATTAACGATATTCACAGTCATTTTAAGAGTACAATTCAAGAGCTTGGAACCCTAGAGATAGATACTATTCGTGAGGAACTATGTGTCGATGGTGTTCTCAAACCGGAGCATCAACATTTGGAAGATAAGGGTTTAGTTCACATCACACACTTGCCTCAGAGCTTTCAGATAAAATGGGTTAGATATATCCTCAGTCAAGTACATGAAGGTAAAATATGGCTTGAGAAACCAGTAGAGATTACGAAGAAGATGATTCATCGAATCACTAGTCTTCCCATGCTCGACAAGGCAAAATCTACAAAAACCCTAGGTCAGACGGAACTGGAAGAGAAAACCCTAACCGAGTGGGATGGTAGAGGTATGAAGATAAGCAGAATTACTGATGTAGAATTGAAGTTTGGTATACATATCGTAGCTCACAAGATATATAGTTCAAGTAGGCAGAACAATGTTCCGTGTGAAGCAGTTGACCTAGCATATAAAATTGTAAAGAACAATCTGTCATTTGACCTAGCAGATCTTTTGTTGAAACAGTTCAATAAGAACATGGAGAGCATCCAAACCTCAAAGAACAATCCATGTAAGTTTGGCTCACTGTTGGTTTGTTTATTTTTCTATGCTCAAAAGTTTTTCCCATCAAAAGGCACGATAGTATGGAGAAAAGATGTGCCGGTTCTTTATCAGATGAATGAATACATTTCAAAAATGGGTGACAATTTTGAAAGCATAATGGATAACTATTTTGAATCATTTAAAGAGAAAATGAACAATAGATTCTGGATTCCACAGAAATTGGTGGAAGATTACAAAGATGATATTTGTTTCATGGTGGACTGTGATAATCTATATATACAGGTAGCAAAACCAAGGATTGTACATGTGAAACCTCTTCCCTATGAGGTAAACATTGATGAAACCAAGAATATTATTGAAGCCCTAATTAATCAACCTATTAATCCAAAGGCACCATATTTTGGGACATATGAAGAAGCTAAGGAGAGAATTGAGCTTAGTATAAAGCTTCCACAGGCAGTTAACAAAGGAAGAAAGAGGATGGCCAAAATACAAGCTAGCACACCTCTAATGTCAACCGAGGAAAAAGGAGAAGACTTTGAAGAAGAAGAAGAGAAAAAGGATGAGGAGGAAGAAGAACAAGTACTAGCAAAGAAGAAAGGAAAAGTAATTATCACCAAGGCACCCAAGCAACCCTCTGTAGTATTTACAAGGAGTGCAAGAGGCAAGGCAGGCAAAGACAGTGAAGAAATAGTATTCAAAAGCCCTCCTCCATTAAAAGAAAAGATCAAGGATATGAAAGAAGGATCTGGAATTGCAAACTTCAAATCTCTAAAATATGAAATCAGATCTGAGGAAGAGCAGCAGGAAATTGAAGATGCTGTTATTGAGAAAATAGGAAGATGGAAATACTCACCTGAAGAGATAGCTTCTCAAATCCTAGGAACTCTGCTGAACAAAATTAAGTTGAGATGGTCCAATGCAAGACAAACTGTCAAGGACATCTATGCTCAAACCTTGAGGCAATTAATACCAAGTTTGAAAAATGCTAAAATTAATAAGGCATTGATAGATAATGAAATTAAGATGACACTCAAATTCAACAGTTGTTTGATTTTGATCAAAGATATTGAGTCAGTTGTGAAGAGTGCCACTGCCACATGGAAAAACATCTATAATCTTCACAAACTAAGTGTTGAAACTGTGATAATCAAGGATATTGATGATGATAGTGATGAACATGAAGAAGATACCGAGGTAGACAAGCAAAGTGATGAGGAAGATAATATTGTTCAGATAGCTACAAAAGTCATTGCCTCACTTCCTCAATCTCTAGCAAAATTTGCTACACCTAGCATGGAGATAACTTCAAGAATGATTATGACAACTTCCACAGATACATCAAATGTCAAATCATCACTAGCACAACTCAATGAATCATCAACAAAAATGACTACCACCTCTTTTACCAAGTTGCAGTCTCCTGTATCTACTTCAGTACCTACTTCCATATCAAGTTTTCCAACAGTAAGTACCTCAGTTCTGGATACTTCAGTAAGTATTTCAATTTTTGATTCTACAATTGTGAATACTTTAGTTTTGAGCCCTTCAAGTATTCCATTCGGTAGTTTATCATTTTTTACAGCTAGTCCTACAATGTCTACAATAACTTCTACAAAGGCATTAAGTGCAATAACAGTTGATCCTAAGGCTCAACCAAGTACAAGATTTTTGAGTAAGAATGTAGAAGAGGATATAGACTTAGATGAGGAGATAGAGATTCCAAAACTAGACTTTGCAAATCTTTTAGCAGATCAAATGCAAAACATTGGTGAACTCCTCCAAAAGAAAGCAAAGCAGAAGAAACTAAAAGAAGAAAGGGACAAGGAATATAAAATTATTGAAGATGCAAAGGATATTTTGTTAGAAGCATTAGGTATTAAAGTTGATTCCTCTCAACATATTTTGTTACAGTTAGCTGAGGTAGTAAACAAGTTCCATGAGGATTCCTCTACGTCAGAGAAGATTTTTGAGAAAGCCAAGAAGAAGTTTGACAATAAAGTGCTTGAGCATGTTGCTCAGCATATAGCTATTAATCAGGTAGAATTATCTTTAGTTTTGACAGATATTGAGTCCTCCTATTCCAATGTTACCTCACTTGTTGCTAAGCTATGTAATGTTGCCGAGTTCACTAAGGAAGTCAAGGAAAAATTGAATAAGATTGATGAGGATCTGAAGGACAGTGTACAGAGGTTGCAACTTGAACCTAGTTAAAGCTTTGCACATCATATGAAAATCACATTCCTATCAAATAGGTAGTTAGAATTATTAAAAGAAGATACCAAGATCCGGTCAACACTGCTAGATATTCAGAACATGATCCTTCCCATCATGGACATAATGCAAAAGCACATTGTTCACTCAAAAGCATTACTCCATGACAATCAATTTTCCATTGCAGATCACATGATTGAACTCTCTGCAGAAGTCCAAATTGCACTCCAAACATGCAAGATTCTGCAAGAGAATTGGGATAGAACTCTAGCACTAATCATAAAGGTACATTCTGATTTTCTTTCACATTTTGGATTCTCCCTGTAAAATACTTGTATATACACCTTTGGCATTATTGTCAAAAAGGGGGAGAAAATGTATAGGAGAAAGTGTATAAGATTAAGGTGTGTAATATGAAAGGGGGAGAAAGTACTCTATATAAGAGAGTCATGAAATATATAAACAACAGTTTGACAAAGATAAATTTTGAAAAATAAAAAAAAAGATTCAGCATGATTCTTGTATATAAGTTTTGGCTATAAGTGTTTTTGTCACTAATGCCAAAGGGGGAGATTGTTGGCATTAAGCACGATTGTCATTAGTGACAACACTTATTCAAAATAGTACATACTGAGAAGAACATAGCTTACCAAGTAGATCAGTACATACCGAGCATAACAGAGCTTACCGAGCTGAGCAGAGCTTACCGAGTAGAACAGTGCATACTGAGCTCGCAAAGTTTCACAATGTTTACCGAGTGTTGCACGGTTAAATAGGAAACTTAGTTTCTATCGAGTAACACTTTATCTACCGAGTCTCCAGTATTTACCAAGTTTGAAACTATGACCGAGTGGTTAATATGGACGGAGTTTCCACTTCTATCGAGTGCATGACGATGCCGAGTAACGCTGTAGACGCCGAGTATCAGAAAGTCACCGAGTTAGTTTGCAGTAACCGTGTAACTATATTTGGGCTGACTCAGTAATATTTGTGTTTACTTGTTTAAGAGCCGACTTTGTAATTATTTTGGAATTGACTTAGATTGATATATAAACAATGTTTTATGTCATATCCAAGTATGATAAAATAGAGAAGTATGAAAAAGAGAGAAAGGAAGAGATAAGCGAATTACAAAGGGCTACAACAGTATAAGAAGCAGAAAAGATCTATCCATCACAGAAGGTGATCAGTACATCAGAGAATCTCAATCAGCAAGTATAGTTGCAAGTAAGAGATCTACTGTTTCATCCTAATAGGTGAATCAACTTGAAATCCTTTAACCGGGTAGACTCAACAGTCTTTGTAAAAATCTCTTAACCGAGTGCATACTTCATTGTATGTTTGTAAAACCTCTAACAAGGTGGACCTAGCAGTCCTTATTGCTCCTAACAGGGTAGATCATCAGAAGTGATCATTGTAAGCCTTAACCGGCAAACTTTATACTGCAGTATTGAAGTTTTGTGGGTATCATCCCCACCCCAATTTTACTTTCTACTTGGAAGGTTTCTGGGTCACCAAATCTCTGTGTTCTAAGTGTTATGAATGTTTTATTCTTTCTGTTACTCATGCATGCAGTCAGATTATCAATGTAATATTATTAAGATCTGAATCTGTTAAAAGTTTTGAAGTTACTGATTCAACCCTCCCCTCTCAGTAACCTAGATAATCTTGAATATTTCCAACAACTATATATATGAATGATTTGATATAGCATATTTCTCATTTTACTTGAAATTTGGAATAGCTTGTACTTGAAGTTTGGAATAGCTTGTGCTTGTGCTAGAATTTTTGGTAGAAGTGAATGGAAGGAATAATGTTGGTGTTAGGTTTCATTTATTATTGAATTCAATGGTTTCCGAGATGTTTTGAGGAGTTTTCTCCTTATTTAATGTTAAATGTTCCTGCACAATCCACTCATACAACAGTAAAATGCTATGTGATTGACAATTTCATACAACTGGTCCTTTGGCATGTATTAAACAAAATAGAATTTTCAGCATATTATTATAATTCTATTTCTTTGTTGTAAACATGCCATTGGTTCAATTTTGTAAAATTTTTTTCATGTACAATTTTTTTTTCTATTTTTTCCATTTGATAACCACAGTCAACATTTAAAAATAGAGAATAACATCAAATAATGGAGATAAAGCATGGGTTAGGGAATGACACCATTAGATTAAAACTGAACCAATGACATGTTTACAACAAAGAAATAGAATGATAATAATATGCTAAAAATTCTATTCTGTTTAATACATGCCAAAGGACCAGTTGTATGAAATTGTCAATCACATAGCATTTCACTGTTGTATTAGTGGATTGTGCAAGAACATTTAACATTGAACATAGCCAGTGTTCTCTTTACTTTCTCAAATCTCTGCAAGTCAAGAACATTAGAGTTTTATAATACATTGTTAGTATCCTTTTTCCATGGGTCCTAGGTCTTTGGGTCCATGGAAAGGAAATAGATTACAAAATACAGTTCAAAACAAAGGAAAAACTTAGCAAATTCAGTCTAACTCACTGTAGATGAAGGAACATTCATGCTAATAGTTCCTCTAAGTCTTCCAAAACATTTATTGAACTCCCCTAAAGTCCTATTGGATCCCCAAATTTCTTAATCCAATCAACTTACATCAGGATCATGAGAAACTTCAAAGGATTAAAAATATTACTTGGAACAGTCAAATTATTATGCTTTCAAATCAATTACCTCGACATATCCCTTGTGAGGGAGAGAAGCCAAACACATAAAGAACATGCACATAAACACGGCAGCTGAAAAACTTAAATGGAATACACCAAGAAGTACCAAATGATGAATGCTCAATTGTTGTAATGGAAAAGCATCAGAACCATCCATTTCTAGAACTTGATTTTATAGTCTAAATGATTATTCTATAGTCGTAATGATTTTTCTAGAACTTGATTTTCTAGTCTGAATGATTTTTCTATAGTTCTAATGATTTTTCTATAGTACTCTTAATGATTTTTCTAGAACTTGATTTTCTAGTCTTAATGATTTTTCTATAGTCCTAATGATTTTTCTATACTCTTAATGATTTTTCTTTCATCCTAATGTTTGTTTCTCTTGATAAATTAGGCCTTGAATTTGAATTTTTGTTCATTTTTTTATTTCAACTTGATATTTCATTCATTTTTCATATACATAGAGACTACACATGCTGATAAAAAAATGAGCTATTTGATTAAGGTTAACTATTCATGATTGTAAATAGTCAATATTTTTGATGGTACTCCTTGGTGTATTTCATTTTAAAATAATCATGTTTCTATGGCTATGATAAATGTCCCTTTGTGTTGAGAAAATTAGAGTTGAAAAATGGTTGCAAACAAATCATCCTTCTTCCACCAACATTCTAGTCAATGTACAAGTAACGAGTCATTCCATTCAAGAAAGACCATGTCTGACAATATCAACACAGAACAAAATAAGGAGTATGTAGAATTTAGTGATTGTATCTTCTATTAGATCCACTTCATATGCACAGGTGATGAACATGCATATTTGCTTGAGCGCTATTGGGAGCTTACCCAGCAACACATGTACTATTGTAAAAATCACCACAAATCTATTTGCTGTTGGGTCTAGCATATACCCTCTATGATCAACTCTTATATGCACATGTGATGAAAATTCAAATTTGGCTAAGCAGTACTTTGAGTAGTCCTCCTACACATGTACTATTGTGAAAATAATCACAAGTCCATTTGTTGGAGGGCTACTCAAAGTACACATGTTTGGAGGTCTGATGGAAACAAGAGAATTTGAAGAGTCACGAGTCTTAAGATTGTACTTAATATAGCCAAGCTTTATTCAATGGTACATTCAAACATGAAACAAACCATTCTTAAACTAGATTAAACTAGTAAACCAAAGGACATACTGATTATAAGTAAACTAGTAAACCAAAGGACATGCTTTTACTACCAAGTCTCTGTTTGTTGGGCATATTGATTATAAGTACTTGACATATATCACAAATGTTGCTAATTAAGGTTGGTGGGATGATTATGCCTATCCTGAAAAAAGACAATCAAATCATTATGCTTTCAAATCAATTACCTATCGATGTATCCCTTGCGAGGGAGAGAAGCCAAACACATAAAGAAAATTCACATAAACATGAAAACTGAAAAACTTAAATGGAATACACCAAGAAGTACCAAATGATGAATGCTCAATTGTTGTAATGGAAAAGCAATATCAGAACCATCCATTTCTAGAACTTGATTTTTCTATAGTCCTAATGATTTTTCTTATTTCTTGTCTGTGCTTGGTGACAGGATTTTGAACATTGTTGACATACTTAAATGGAATACACAATACCAAATGATGAATTCTCAATTGTTGTAATTACAAAGCATCAGAACCGTCCATTTCTAAAATTTGATTTTGTATAGTCTTAATTATTTTTCTATAGTCCTAATGATTTTGAAAATTGTTGACAAAGAGTGTTTCTTTTTTTGATTATAGTATAAATGATTTTTCTATAGTCGTAATGATTTTTCTTATTTCTTGTCTTTTGTCCCTTTTTGGTTTCCTATGTCTGTGCTTCGTGACAGGATTTTGTCACCTTCTTTTGATGGTATATTTCATTCAGTCTATGTGGAATACTATTTTGTTCACTATTTTATTTCAGCTTCATATTTCTTTCATTTTTCATATACACAGAGACTACACATGCTGATAAAAACATGAGCTATTTGATTTAGGTTTACTTTTCATTATTGTAAATGGTTAATATTTCTGATGGTACTCCTTGGTGTATTTCATATAAAAATAATAAATGTAGTAACGATGGGGCGGTGCATTATTGATATATAGGCTCGATGACTCTTGTCAATGTGCCAAACTGTCAATGTGGTGGTGGGCAGTGTGTGTTGAAGAGTTCACGGACACCGAACAACCCTGGACAACAATTTTGGTGCTGCCCAAATAGAAAAAAGGTTGCTAATGTGTATATATTTAATGTTTCTAATGTAAATACTATTCATTATAATATAAGAACTAATGTAGACTAGGCATCACAGGGAAATAATGGCTGCAGATACTTTAGTTGGGTCGATGACAACTCATCTGCATCTATCCGCCCATCTCCACTTATCCGCGATGAAGGATTTGAGTGCAAAACGTGTCAGGCTAGGGAAAATTCTGAAATTATATTTTTACGATGCCTTCTCTATATTGTAATCACATATCTTTATTGCGACCATATGCATAGATGAACTCAGGAATTAGTTAGTTTAGTATTTTCATATTGTAACTAATATTTTAATATGGATATGACGTAACTTCTCCTTGCCTCAAGTGCACATATATATGGTTTACATCTTTTTTTAGAATAATTCTTCATGTTTATGGCTTAGGTGAGCCCCAATCTGCTATCAATCACATGATTTAACATATAGTGTGTTCTTGGTTATTCCATTTGTTCCTTGACCTTGACTATGGATTGACTATCATTTCCAAGCTTGAGCGTGGCTTTGTACCATGTACCGTCCATAGATTTGTATGCAACATTGATTTATGAATGTAAATAACACATTGAATGTAATCTAAAAATGTTGTGTGGTATGAAGTCTTGCTCAAGTTTGAGTATCCTCCCTTTATTCTAGTGAGGGATTGGGATGAGTTCATTTTGGATACAAAGGAGAAAGGGGACACTCAAAGAGGAATTACACTAGCAAATGGGAGAAGAAGGTATAAATATTTTAATAGATTTTTATTATTAAATAATGAAATTTGCATATACTAGTGTTCTAAGTGTCCTCATTACATGATTTAAGGTCTTAGTCCATGGAAAATTAAATTAGACTTACTATCCAAAACACATAAAAAACATGCACATAAACACGACAACTAAGAAACATAAATGTAGATTTCACAATAGCTGAGAAACATAATTGTAGGCATCATAGTCACAATATTTTGGAGACAACATAATTGAGTTGTGTACCCAAGCGATGGAGAGCAACATCTGTACCCCCAATTTCAAGTTGAATACATCTATTGGAGGACCTTGTATTCATGAGCAACAGATGTAGTCAACTTGGAATCGGAGGTGCAGGAGTTGTTCTCCATCGTCTGGGTATAAAAATCAATTATGTTGTCTCCAAAAAATTGTGACCACGATGCCTACAATTATGTTTCTCAGCTATTGTGTCCCAGGACCCCTTATGACCCTTTACGATCGCTAAGAATACATCTTAGAGGTCTTAAAATGTTGTAAAGGTTCATAAGAGGCTCCTAGGAGGGGCCAGATGAGCTTCCACCTTTACATGGTTGGCCTTGTTAAGTAGAGAATGTTAAACTATTCTCGAAACAAAGAGAAGCTCAATAATTTAAGGTCTTAGTCCATGGAGATGCTGGAAAAATGACGGGAATCAATGATGGAGATTTTTTAGATTCTGAGAAGACATAGATGGAGTGGAGGCCAGATTGAGTACTAGTCTAGAGATGATGATTCATTAACCTACATCTATAAAACCTTCACAATTATCCCTTCTTTGGCCTCCACTCATTCCTCTTCTAAAAAATGGTTATCTAGAAACTTTGGATACTATTTCTCATCCATGCATGAAATGTGCTAGTGATCATATAAAATTACTTTAGGCCTCCAGTATTGATGAGATGTACAAGTGAAAAATGTTTTTGCGAGAATGGGATCAATTTGTGCAGTGTACATAAATGCAAGGTGATGATTATTCTCGACGATCGACAGGTATAAGTCTTCCAGGCCTTACCTAGTAGCTAGGACTAAAGATAACACAACTCAATAGACCATCATAGGTTGTCTCTTTCTTTGGTCTATATTATTGACAAAATGTTTTACCTTTCATTAGCTCATCAAATCTAAGGATTTGAAAGAATTTAATAAAATATTTTCATGACAATGTATATTATTTAAGTTGGCATTGCACAAATTTATCTACTTCGTGCACTTGTAGACTAGTAGGATGGCGATAAAGAAGCATTTGATGTTAAGTTCCAACATAAAGTGAGTAAATTTTTTTTAAGTAAGAAAAAATTGATAACATGAATGCGTATGAAATTGAAATGCAACCTGCCGATTCTTTTCGTACACAACTTGTGCATGTTGATGATAATGAGGATGTGCATCACAGTAATATAAGTAAACATCTTAAATTTATTGGTGTAGTAATACAAATTTAATTACAATTGATGTTTGGATTAATGTAACAATTTGTATTGCAGCTATAGAGAGTGTAGAGGCTGTTGTTAATGAGAAGGTTGAGGTTGAGGCCGAGGCCAGACAAACTGACCTCGATGTTGATGATGTGACTAGATTAGGTAAAGAGCTATATGATTATGGCTTGTAAAGTATTGAAATACTTTAAAATGTTTTTAATATTTTTAATTATAATAACATGTTTTTAATTTAACCCTTTTATATGTTATTGCAGATGATCCCCCTTTGCATCAACACGTGCATTGAGATCTAATGAGAGGGTAGATGATCATCATGATGATATCGATACTCCTCTTAATGATTACTTCTTAAAAACTAGAAATCAAAAGAAAAAAAAGAAATGATTGTCATCTATGCACCTTAATTGATAATGACTAATTTTTATATGCCAATGAATTTAATTATGTTGTATTGAATGTTCATAAATTTTATAATGTGTTAATGAATGTTATCGTGTGCTAATTAATGAATGTCACATTTTATTAATGTGTGAATGAATGTTAATGAATGTTATCATGTGATAATTAATGAATGTTACATTTTATTAATGGATGAAATAATGAATGAATGTTAGATGTTAACGGGGAATTTAGAGTGATGTTAGAAGATGTCACTGACATCTTTTCTTTCTCCTAAGAACTCTCACTGAGCTCTGATACATGGATGAGTAGAAGATGTCCCTTACAAGCTACACATATATAATATGGTAGATCTAGGGAACAAATATACTACAACATAGAATGAGTCAACTTGAATCTATAGTTTCTTCATTCACAATGAAAATTCAAATTACAAGCCATATTTTAGATTTAATATTCATATTCATCTTCATCATGATCATAGCCATCATGGTCAACATTTGGTTCAACTTCATTTGAACCGCACTCCATGTCGGGTACCATTATAAGGCATGGAGTGTGGTCATACCCATGTTACCATAATAATGAGTTAGCTTATAAAATTATGAATAAAATACTGTAGGTGCACTCGGGATTGGCCCAGGCACCCAAGTTCCTACCAAAGGAACCCAAGTCAAACCCAGAGGAGAACAAAAGTAGAACCGGAACCCAGCCTCAAACAAAGAACCAGATAACTTGAATTTTTTCTAATTCAAGTTTATTTATGAATTCTTCTCTAATTCCAACCTGATTATTCCATATTTTGTTTTCCAATTTTCCTTCTTCCTCACTCCAAATTATGTTATGTTGTTATTTCCTTTTACTAATTGTGCTATTTCAAGGATCACTACCCATGACTTGGTTAAGATGATGAATGCTATCAATGCCTTTATTACCAAGGAATCACCACTCGCCATTAATGAATATTAATGATCATTATTTCCTAAGGGTAATCATTGTTTGTGTATGCTAATCACCCAAGTCTTTGGCTATGATTTGCATGCTGTGAGGTTTGTCAGAAGTGGGGGTATGACATGCTGGTTGGATTATAATATATTGACACTTAAACCATGAAGAAGACAAATGATTAAACAGAAAGAGAGGACCAACTGAACCATCTTGTGGTCAGTCTATATCACATTGAGAAACAATGTCAAGACTTGAGAATCAAAACAATCCAAAGTTTCTTCAAGACCATGAATGATCAACAACATTCCATTAGAAAACAAAACACTAATCTATGTTATCATCAAGCCATAAGATATGTCTTTAAAGTTTAGAAGCATCGCAAAAACTTTCAAGAAACATAGTACTATCCAAAATATGTCTTTAAAATTTATTTCTAATGATTATGATGATGTTGATGTTGATGTCTATAATTTATTTCACTTACTGATGCTTACCTAGATTGAATTTTGAATTTCCAGGCTGGAGAACGCTTTCAAAGTTTAGGGTCTGTGTTGGTGTAATTAAATATTCACTAATTACACTTTACTTAGGATAATGCATTTGCATATTAGTTGTCTTTGAGACACCTAGGAGTTTGCATTTCATTTTAGCACATGGTTAGGAGAATCTCCACTTTAGGTGGTCATAGTTGTCTTCTCATACCTCTTTGTGTGTGAGATCCACCTTTAGTGATCTTATCGCATTATCATCCTCTCATTGTTGCACATGTTGCACATACTTTCATGTACAATGGAGGATGATCCACCTTTGGTGGACATGTGATTCCACCTTGTGTGGGTGATATCTTATCATCTCCTTATCATGTAGTCTTATTGCATTGCTTATATATTTAGGCACTCCTACTATGTAATCAATCATTCATTCAATATATATTTCATTATTTGATCATTTGATCATATCATATTTTGTCTCTCTTGTGCTATCTCTTGAGCTTCTAGATCTTGGTTTCTATTCTTTGCCTTAGGCAAATTCTTACATGGTATCAGAGCAATATCAAAATTTTTACATGGTATTAGAGCCAAAGAAGTCTTCATTGCATAGCCATTGGAGAGTGATTGATTGCTTCAACTTTGGAAGAGCCACGATTCAGATTCAGGATTAGCATTTTGTGGGAGCATTTTGAGCAAGATCGGACCTCACCATTGCATCTGGGTGGCTGTTTCCATAAATTTTGACTATAAATTTGCCTATATTAGGCAAAAGTCAAATTTGAGGCAAATTTTTTTTGCAAATCAGACCCCTAAGGCCGATCTGCAAAATTGGAGCACATTAGGCCAAATCTGACATTGCCATTGCGATCAGATTGGCCAAAAACCCCAAGATCGATTGTTCATTCACCCAAATTAGACGCAGTTGGTCTGAGAAAAAAAATCTCCCTCCCTGCCCCGTCGTACAGATTTCCGCAGTCTAAAGGTACGATTTTATTTTTAAAATAATTTTTCATTTTTTATTATTATTATATTTCATTATTTTAAAAATAAAAAAAATAAAAAATTAGGGGGGGGGGGGGGTCTATTTTTCATTTTGAAATTTTTGTTTGAAAAGTTTTAAAAATTAATAATTTTTTGCAACGTACCGCATTGTAGGCAGTCTGCACTGCAGTGTTGTACCACCCTGCAGTGACAGTACCTGCACTGCAGGTTGTACCACACTGTAGTGATGGTACGCACTGCAGACAGTACCACTGCGTGCGGTACCCGCACTACAGTGCGGTCCTCGTAAAGGGATTTTTTAATGTTTTTTTTAAAAAGATTTTTTTTAATAGTTTTTTTAAATAAATAAAAACTTTCATTTAATATGGTTTTTAATTTGTTTTTTTCATATGTTTTTTTAAAGTTTTTTTATAAATAATTTTTTTTTGTATTATGTTTTTTTTATTAAGTTTTTTTTAAATAAAAACTTTATGTTTTAATAAAACATATTTATGTTTTTCTTTATTAAATTTTTTTTAATAAAGTTTTTTAAAATCTAAAAATTAAAAAATAAATTATGTTTTTTTTATTTGTTTAATAAAGTTTTTTTGGGTTTTTAATAAATATTTTTTCTTAAGCTTAATGAGTTTTTTGAAAAACAAAATCTAAATAAACTAAGCAAAATTGGGAACACATTTTTTCTTTGCCACTTGTATCCCTGTTTTGTAGTGTCATCCAACTGACAACCAGGGGGGGAGGCCAATTTTGTCCCAAAGACTTCCTAGCATAAGGCCAACAGGAGGACACCTTTTTTGTAGCATTTGACAGGGCATCCTTGGTGGCTTCATCTTCTACATGTTTCCAACTTTGCATTTGATGTTGTATGCTCTTGCATGAGCAATGTTGTACATGCACTATCATAAAGTGCCACATTTTTTTGTACCTTGTCATTGATGACACATTTGATGTAATCCCTATGTTAGTAGATTAGGAATATCATGGGACTTGGTTCTTGAAAGTTATGCTCCAAACATCAATAGATGCATGACACAAGTTCAAGTATACCAACCTGTCAGTTGAGTATCTAGTTGGTGCTTGCAGGTGTCTCCATGCCTCATCTCTATCATATCTTAATGGGCATTCCATCGGTCATTCTACATCAACATTGGTACTTGATTTTGTCACACTTTGACATTCTTGGTGCAACATTGGCTCTATTTTCTTCCTATGGAGGAGTATTGGTCAACATCTTGGACCATCTTTGCATGAGATTCAACATTGAGGGGGGGCTACTTTGTCTCTCTTCCCTATTTCCTTCCTTTGGGGGGATTCTTTATTGTATTCATCTCTCTTTTTGGGGGAGGGTTTTTCCCATGAGGTTTTCCCTCTTTCTCCACTTTATGAGAGATTGCATTGTTCTTGCATATTGTACATGGGTACCTAAAATGGCCTAGTAGCCGGGACCCATCTTGCATTATGAGCTTAAGTGCATTCCCCTAAGTTGCACTTAAGGGGGGGTGTTGGTGTAATTAAATATTCACTAATTACACTTTACTTAGGATAATGCATTTGCATATTAGTTGTCTTTGAGACACCTAGGAGTTTGCATTTCATTTCAGCACATGGTTAGGAGAATCTCCACTTTAGGTGGTCATAGTTGTCTTCTCATACCTCTTTGTGTGTGAGATCCACCTTTAGTGATCTGATCACATTATCATCCTCTCATTGTTGCACATGTTGCACACACTTTCATGTACAATGGAGGATGATCCACCTTTGGTGGACATGTGATTCCACGTTGTGTGGGTGATATCTTATCATCTCCTTATCATGTAGTCTTATTGCATTGCCTATATATTTAGGCACTCCTACTATGTAATCAATCATTCATTCAATATATATTTCATTATTTGATCATTTGATCATATCATATTTTGTCTCTCTTGTGCTATCTCTTGAGCTTCTAGATCTTGGTTTCTATTCTTTGCCTTAGGCAAATTCTTACATGGTATCAGAGCAATATCAAAATTCTTATAGTCTGTTCCACATGATACTCTTAGTTACAACTCAAATGCAACTCAACATATTTTTGATGTTGGACAACCCACTATAGAAACTCATCTGCAGGTGAAATTTAATGCTGTGAATCTTGGCATTATTAATGTTATTACTTTTCCTCACATTTCATATTTGTGAAAATGTTTCTTGGCACTATCTTCTTTTTCAATTCCTATATTTGTAGCTTTTTAGATCATTAAATTAAGCATTACATGTCTTTGTTCAAAGTTTATTCTAACACTATATTATATCTTATTCTTATTACAATGTTCTTTGTTATGGGGCAGGAGGTTAATCTTCATTGTCTTCATTGTGGGGGACAGTGAAGATTTCTCTAACAAATAGCAAGTCTTCTTTAGTATCTTATAATAACATGTTAAACTGATAAAGATGTTATGGGCATTTAACGTGCAATTACTAATAGATTAAGTATATTATTACTATGCTTAATGTTCCATTTAAATGCATTTAACACAAAAAACAAATTTACAAAACTGAACCAATGGCATGTTTACAACAAAGATGTGTTGAGGAGTTTGCTCCTTGTTTAATGTTAACTATTCCTGCACAATCCACTCATACAATAGTGAAATGCTATGTGGAAGGGATGGTTGATAGTGTTACTTGAGGGAAGGGGGATTGTGAAAGACTTGTTATCATTGTATTGTGTATTTCCAATATGTTTGGATGCAGGGCATACCAGGAGAATGAAGGATCACTCACTGATTACATGATAACCCAGTTTTGAAGGGTCATTGGTTGAGGGGATAGTCAAGGTCTAGATGATTGGGCCATTAAAGGACCCTATTTCTTTGTATTAATTTCTATTCAAATTGGATGCATAGATTTCTTGTGAATTATCAACTGCTATGTATCCTGCAACTGCATCTGTAAATCTGCATATACTTCTCTAGGGTTGTAAGCCACTTAGAGATCAAAATAGAGAAACTAAATCAAAATCATTCTTTGTTCTATTTCCTTTTAGCAAAGTCTCAAATATCAATGATACAATACATTTGATGCCCTAAGCTATCAATACAAATGACACCTAGCTAGAAGCTCACAAGATGTCCATTTGATAACCATAGTCAACATTTCAAAAAAATGGATATCCTTGAGCACAAGCACCAATAACATCAAATAATGGAGTTAAAGCATGGGCTAGGGCACGACACCAGTAGAATGTGGTCATTTTAGTGATAAAAATATACAATGACATCATTAAACGTGCTAGTAATATCAACAAACATGAATCCAAACATTTGAAAACCAATGACACGTTTACAACAAAGGTCTAATAGAACTCCCAACAATTCTTAAACATACTTTATTTGATATGATGAATTATTAAACAATTAAGGTTGGAGTAGACATAGTTATCACAAATTTTTTTTGTGTGGTACAAGGAAGATTTGGATAGGTCAAATCTTCCTTCGTGCTAGCAGTCTACAGAATTAGACCTTTATTAACAATTGATCATATCATATAACTAGTATGTTTAAGAATTGTTGGGACTGGTCCTTTGGCATGTATTAAATAGAATAGAATTTTCAGAATATTATTATCATTCTATTTCTTTGTTGTAAACATGCCATTGGTTCAGTATTGTAACTTCACTGTTGTATGAGTGGATTGTGCAGGAACAGTTAACATTAAACAAGGAGCAAACTCCTCAACACATCTTGGAAACCATTGAATTCAATAATAAATGAAACCTAACACCAACACTATTCCTTCCATTCACTTCTACCAAGAATAAAGCATTTAATCCATTCAACATTACATATAATCATTAGAAAGTTACATTTTCTGACTGTGTAGTGGAACAGTCACGACCAAAATGATCAAAACTACTTTCACCCTTGCACAAGCTATTCCAAACTTCAAGTAAAATAAAAAATATGCTATATAAAATCATTCATATTCATAGTAACCATTCAAAGGATCATTTTGTCAATGAACCCTTTGATTGTACCCCTACGACAGAGAAAGAAAACCTCAAAATAGAGAAAAGAAACTTAGTAAAACCAGTCTATGTCGCTGTTTGTGAGGGTACAATCATGATAAGTGCCTCTCAAACCTCTCCAAACATGTAAGGTTGTCTTTAAATACTTTATTGATCTCTTCTAAACATTAACCAAATCAAACCTACATTTGAATCCACACACAATAACCCCAAAATGAAGGGTTTTGTATCCTTTAATGAATCTCAGTCACTGGTAACGCATGGACAATCAAACCAGTAGTCTCCAAAGCATTCAATAAGTGACTGGATTGCATTTAATACATGCCAAAGGACCAGTTGTATAAAATTGTCAATCACATAGCATTTCACTGTTGTATGAGTGGATTGTGTAGGAACAATTAACATTAAACAAGGAGCAAACTCCTCAACACATCTTGGAAACCATTGAATTCAATAATAAATGAAACCTAACACCAACACTATTCCTTCCATTCACTTCTACCAAGAATAAAGCATTTAATCCATTCAACATTACATATAATCATTAGACAGTTACATTTCCTGATTGTGTACTAGAGGAACAGTCACGACCAAAATGATCCAAACATTTGAAAATAGTGAATCGATATCCTTGAGCACAAGCACCAATAACATCAAATAATGGAGATAAAGCACAAGCTAGGGCATGACACCAGTAGAATGTAGTCATTTCAAAGAGCGTTCATGATCAAATAAAATGCAATGCATTTGAAATTTGCAGTCGAATATGATGCCAAATGCTCGAAAGATGAAGAAATCACCTACGAAGAACATGCCATTGGTTCAGTTTTGGAAATTTTTTTTTGTGTAATTAGTAATTGGCAGATTAAATGCAGATAACACCTTTATTAGTTTAATTAGCATGTTATTATCATATCAGATAAATGTTAGGAATGAGGTGTCTCAACCTTGGATAATTCCTATTCTTATTATTTGTTTTGTAAAATTTATTTGTTGCAAATAATGTAATTAAGTGTGAGTGTACATGTCTAGTTGGAATGTTGATGTGTCACTCCACTTGATGTGTCAACATCTTGAATTATGTGTAATGAGATCATGGCTAAAATAGTTATGACAAATTCCTATGACATGTAAGAGCTATGTCTGGAAGATTCAATGATAGGTGAAGACACGTGGCAACTGATAAAACTAAGAATGGTAAAACCCTAATATGGGTATCTTTGGAAGTTTCCCTAAAAAGGGAAGCACATGATATAAGTGTTTTTTTAGGGTTGCGAAGATAGGAGAAGCAAGTGTATTGTTAAAACATTTTATGCTGCCATGATTTGTCTTCAAGAGTTGGAAAAATCTTCTAAAAGAACTTGCATTGCAAGTGTATTGTAAACTGTAATAGTTTTGATTAATACACTGTGCAGGTTTTGGAGTGCTGGGGTTTTTACTGAAAGGTTTCCCCAGGGTAAATCATTGTGTCATTCTCTATTTTCTGTATGCATGGTATATGGCTGCAATATCATTGTTAAAGTAGTTAACGAATCTGAAATTGTAAGGATTTAAAAGAATTTGCACAATACTTTCCTTTAGAGATTAGTGTAGGAAGTTGTTTCCGCACCTGAGTTTCCGTACAAGTGGTATCAGAGCTTGATCAACTTTTGATCCTAGTTGTTGGGTAGGGTTTTTTGAGCTAATCTCAAGTTGAGTGGGATTTTTGTGCAGAACATTCTGAATCTTATTTGCAGATTGAGATGGCAAGTTCCTCATACAATAGAATGGAGGTGGAGAAATTTAATGGCACTAATTTTGAGTTGTGGAAACTCAAGATGGAATACATGCTTGAAGATCATGATCTATGGGAGGCTACTTCACTTGATGTGAAACTTGCAATGATATCTCAAGCGGATTGGGAGATCAAGGATCGGAAGGCTAAGGGTCTCATCAGACTCTGTCTAGTAGATGCCATTCTTCTGAATGTTCTTGATGAGACTAATACAAATTCTTTGTGGAAATGGCTTGGGTCTGTGTATCAGGCCAAATCTTTGGTGAATAAGTTGTTCCTGAGAAAGAAGTTGTATTCTTTAAGAATGGAGGAAGGTGGATCTGTAACTGATCATCTCAACACATTCAATTTATTGATTGCACAGTTGGCATCATTCGGTGCCAAGATCGAGGAGGAGGATCATTGTATGACCCTGCTTTGTTCCTTGCTAGATTCATGGGACCATCTTATGATGGCTCTCAAAAGTACTATAGTCACATTCCATATGGATGATGTGGTGTCTTCACTGCTATTTGAGCAGATGTGAAGAAAGACTTCAGATTCGTCTAAGGAAGTCCTTGCTATTCATGGGAGATCCCATGATAGAGGAAAAAAAAATGACAAGTCAAAGAAGGGAAGATCCAAATCTCATGGGAGTTCTAAGACTCCCAGAAAGTCCAAGGTAAAATGTTGGAACTATGATAAAATTAGGCACTTATGGAGGGACTGCAAAGAATCGAAGAAGAATAAGAAAGGCTCAGATTTAGCTTTCAAAAAATCTCAAGAAGATGGAGATGCTTTTATTGTAGCTTTGGCAGCCCATGCATCTAATGATGTTGGTTGGTAGACTCAGGTGCTTTTTTTCACATGACCTCTCATCGAAATTGGTTCTTAAAATATGAAGAGTTTGATGGTGGAAAGGTTTACTTGGGTGATGATTCTCACCTAAAGATAGTTGGACGCAGAAGGGTCACTATCAGATTTCCTCATGGATGAGTAAAGGGAATCAATGGAGTTATGCACATTCTAGGTTTGGCATGAAACCTATTATCTGTAAGTATGCTGAATGATGTAGGTGTGCAGGTTGTTTTTTTGAAAGAAGGATGCAAGATGATGAGAGGATTGATAGTGCTTATGAGGGGTACTAGGAGAGGTACCTTATTTCAACTAGATGCATGTATTCCTCTATGTAATAGTTCTTCATCCTCACCATTTGAATGAGTAGTGAACAAGTCTGTGGTTATTGGTTCCGATGGTAGTGCAAACACTTTGGAAGGTAAGCTTCCTGTAGAAAAGATAATGTTGTGGCATATGAGATTTGGCCACATTGGTGAAAAGGGTCTCAGAACCCTGAAAAATAAAAACCTCATTGAGGGGTTAAATGATTGCAATCTCGAGTTTGACTTCTGTGAACACTGTGTCTATGGTAAACAAAATCATGTTCAGTTTTACTCTAGTTCTCACAAATCTTCTGATGTTTTGGATCTTATTCATTCTGATGTATTTGGTCCTGTAAAAGTTCCTTCAATCTCCAAGTCTATATTTTTTGTATCTTTCATAGATCATTATAGTAGAAGGACTTGGATTTTTTTCCTTAAATGTAAGACACAAGTCTTTAGTTAGTTCAAAGAATTTAAAGCTCTTGTAGAGAATCAGACTAGTAAGAAGATTAAGTGTGTGAGAACTAAAAATGGTGGTGATTTTTGCTCAGTAGATTTTGAACAATTCTGTAAAGAACAAGGTATCGAGAGGCATAAGACAACTCCTTATACCCCACAACAAAATGGAGTTGCAGAGAGAATGAACAGGACACCGATGGAGAAGGCTAGGAGTATGCTTAGTGGAGTTGGTTTAGAATAAAGGTTTTGGGCCGAAGCTGTGGCCACTGCTTGCTATCTGGTTAACAGATCTCCTACATCAGCTCTTGTTGGTAAGACACCCATGAAGATGTGGTCTAGTAAGAAGCCTTCAATTAGAAATCTTCATGTTTTTGGTTGTGAAGCTTATGCACATGTTCCAAAGGAGAAAAGATCTAAGTTGGAAAACAAAGCTGTCAAATGTATTTTCATCAGATACAGTGTTGGTGTGAAAGGATACAAGATTTGGGATCTTGTGACTAGTAAGGTGTTGTATAGTAGAAATGTTATTTTTAGAGAGCTAACATCTTATCCTATTGTGCTACAACCAGATGAAAAAGAAAAGGAAAAAGATGTTGTTGCCTCCTACCCCTGAGAAGACTGAACAGAGAGACCATGTTGGGCCTAATGATGAGGAGAGCTCTAGTAGCTTTGATAGTTCAGAAGAAGAGGAAGAACAACCTCAACCTTATCCCTTGAGGAGATCCATGAGAGAAAGAAAGAAACTAGAAAGGTTTGGTTATTCTATGTTAGATTCTAGTTGTGCTTTTGCTTTGATTACTAACACTGACGAGCCTAGATTTATGAAAGAGGCTTTGGGCATGGAAGATGTAGGTTCTTGGATTGAGGCTATGGATGATGAGATGGCTTCATTAGAGAAAAAAAAAACCTGGGACCTTGTAACTTTGCCTAAAGGGAGAAAATTTGTTGGCTATAAATGGGTGTTCAAGAAGAAATTCTATGCAGATGGCAGTGTTGAAAGGTACAAAGCTAGATTGGTTGCAAAGGGGTATTCACAGGTAGAGGGAATAGATTATGGTGAAATATTCTCTCCTGTTGCAAAGTTGACATCCATTAGATTTCTATTATCTCTTGCTACATCATATGATTTAGAGATAGAACAAATGGATGTGAAGACAACTTTCCTACTGATTGATGAAGATTGTGCACCTCAAAAACTAGTTCATAAGGTACCAATCATGTTTCCTATTCACTTATATTTTTGGATTGGTAAATCTCCTTATAAGTTTCATGTCCTTTCTTTTGATTACTATGGATGAGATATATATCTTACATTTAACATTCAACTTCTTTACATTTTAGAACATGTAGTGTGTTTTTTGAGGATTTTACCAAATCAACTTTTAACATAAACCAAAAACACCAAACTGATATCTTGCCCTTTCAACTTGACAAAATATTTTCATTTGACCAATAACTGCAAGCAACTGAATGATAAATCCACATACCTGTATCTTTGTAAAATACCTGGAACATAAAAAAGATGGCTAATTGGCTGCCACCATGATTTTTATCTACTGAATATGGGAAAAAAAGCACAAAAAAGAATCAAATAGAAAACATGATTGGTCATTTAAGAGAGCATTCATGATCAAATAAAATGCAATGCCTTCTCTTACACTCAATCAACTTTCACCTGCTTGTTTTCTCCCACTCTTTTTCTCTACAATTGAAATAAAAATGATTTGGCTGTTTCAAAATAGTGAATCAATATCCTTGAGCACAAGCACCAATAACATAAGCTATTTTGATCTGTGGGTATCCTAATGTTGGCAAGAGTTCTTTTATTAATAAGATTACTCTGCAAGCTTGAAGAAGTGGTATATTTTGGCAAATGAAGAGTGGAAAGATGATGATGTTCCTAAGATCATGGATGGACACAATGTTGCAGATAGAATGGGAAGACATCTTTCTATCCTAGCCCTGGATCCTTCGATAATTGGGGTAGGATCCAGACCCAGGCTAAAAAGATGTCTTCCTTTTTCTTGTAGAATATAGGCTCTATTGTTGCAACAATGACAGACTGCGATGTAGATATCACAACAGCTGAGAAACATAAATGTAGGCATCATGGTCACAATTTTTTGGAGACACAACATAATTGAGTGCTATTTAGAGATGATGCAAAGAAACCACTACTTTTCATCATTTGAGAAAACCACTCAATTATGTTGTGTCTCCAAAAAATTGTGACCATGATGTCTACATTTATGTTTCTTAGCTGTTGTGTCCCAGGACCCCTTACGACCCTTTACAATCCCTAAGAATACATCTTAGAGGTCTTAAAATGTCGTAAAGGGTCATAAGAGGCTCCTAGGAGGGGCCAGGTGAGCTTCCACCTTCACGTGGTTGGCTCTGTTAAGTAGAGAATGTTAAAATATTCTTGAAACAAGAGAAGCTCAATAATTTAAGGTCTCAGTCCACAAAGATGTTGAAAAAATGACGGGAATCAATGATGGAGAGTTTTTAGATTCTAAGAAGATGTATATGGAGTGGAGGCCAGATTGAGTACTAGTGCAGAGATGATGATTCAGTAACCTACATCTATAAAACCTTCACAATTATCCCTTCTTTGGCCTCCACTCATTCCTCTTCTCAAAAATGGTTATCTAGAAACTTTGTCGGCATTTTGACACATGTGTCTATTGGAATTTGACCTCAAATGTAATAGTGGACTGAGTTGGTTTGGTGTTGCTCAATTTCATTTTTTCATCAGTGTTGCTCGATAATGCTTGACTGGCGCTCGGTTGTTTCCTGGTGCTCGGTGATGCTTGTCTAGCACTCAGTTGACTTGCTTACCGATGGGTTTATTTTGAGTTTCTGTTGAGGCTGACTTGTGAATTTATTATGGGTCATGAATTTAATGTTGGAATCCATCATTGGGAAGTGTGTGGTCCCAGATCTAACTATTCCTTCCGTTAATTATGGATCTGAAGGCTGAATCAGTTTGGTAGACTCTTGTATATATGTAGTTGTTTAGTTAGAGTTTAGGAGGGAGTTCAGTTAGAAGGTAGGAGGTAGAAGTTAGACATATTATGATAGATCCTCACATGTTTGAGGAATTTTGTACTTCATTGTAATATCTGGCTGTAACTGGGAAGGCCTTATAGCCTAACATGTATGAATCTATTGAAGTTAATATAAGAATGATCCTTCATTTCTCTCTCCCACTATGTTGTTGTTTTCTTCCACGTGTGTTTGAGAAAGGTGGATTAGGTTAGGGTGTGCCACCTATGGCCCCTACTATTCCTCTCTTGAATCATTAAGATATTGGGATACCAAGTTATCATTCAAGAATGTAGGAAGGATGGTAGGTTCAATGGAATCCCATTCGATTAATTCAGGGTAGATAAGGATCAAAGGATCAATGCTTTGGTTTAGTCCTATAGGATTTAGGGACATGACTTCATTTGAAGGTTGAAACATTGTATCACTTAAGTCTATAATATGTGCTTCTTCAAGATGTTATAGAGAGCTAGGGTCAAAATCTTCCTCACTAAAATCCTCTAAGGTTTCTATTGGATAAAAATTTCATGGATTAAACCTAGGGTTAGATTATGCTATAGTAGGTCTCCATGATGGTACGTAAAGTTCTCCTATCCATTGATTTATTTCAATTTCTTGAATTGGTACATTATCTAAAATCACTTGACTAGAACTTGAAGCTTGATTCTAATTTGATTCGGAGACTTGTTCTTTTCCCTTGCTAGGAGTATAGGTGTGGATGACATCTACTTCTTTATCTTGGCATGACTCACTTGACAATGAGTCCCATTCCCAATTGTTGGAATCTTCATCACTTTGAGATCCTAGTTGTAGAATTTGGTCATAAACCAAGGGACACTTCTTTTGAATGTACCCTTGTTCTAGGTACCCTAATCTAGTCTTTTCCTTGCTATCTCTCCATGTCATTTCAATAGGTTCAACAAGTCCTTCATTTCTTGTCCCTAAAGGCCCTTGTTCTTTATATCCCATTTTTTGAATTATTTAAAATCCTTTCCCATATTGATGTGTGGTAATGCTTATACTTTGGATGTGTTTTTCACAGGTACTTGATTCCTCATCCTTATATAACCAATTTAGGATGTCATTATCTTCTTCATCCATGGATGAAAAGGTGTTTTCTCTCACAAATTGATCATTATACTTATGAGGTAGATTAGACGGTCTTCCATATGATTTTTGAGATAAGGGTAGATTCATCATGGATAAGGAGTATTCACCTACACCTTTTGTTTGATTTGACATTTCTTTTCAAAGTTTTTCATCATGTGATCCATTTTTTGGTAATGAGCATCTTTGGTGTATATTTGAACAGATCTAGCTTGGTCTTCTTTCTATTTCTCAAGATCTCTCTCCTCACTAACCTGTTAGGAATGAAGTCTAAATATAACCTATGGGGGAGTATTCACAACCATTCTATAATAGTTGTTGTTGCATTCATGACTGTGATTGTCATTGATGTCAACACAGTGACCTATTGAAGATTAGCAGAGAAGTAAACAATGTTTGAGTTAGCGCACGTGGGATATTGAAGATCTAGCTATGTAGAGTTGGGGAATTACTCTATAATGTGTTATATGATCATGGTTAAGAGTGCATTAAAAAAGTCATCTATTCATGACAGTTATGATGAAATTAGTGGAAGCTATATTCAGGCAGTGTTCCTGAGTAGCGGTTTGTGGAAATCAGATGATATATCCTAATCAGGATTGAATCTGATCATGCACAATTATGAAGTAGTTGAAGACATGATTATAGTGACATGGATGTGAGTGCAAGGTCTGAGGTCACAAGAGTGAAGAATTATATTAATTGGAAGCTGATAGTTTTATGTAATTTTTATGTAATGTGTGGAAACTTTTATTTTGTAATATGTATGCCGACTCATTTGTAATTACTTGAGTGTGGTATAAAGGAAGGAATATTTTCCTTGTTGTAGAGTAAGAGTGTAGAATTGAATTGTAAGATTGTGAAAGTGAATTGTGGAATTGTGCAATACTTGTTGAAAGAGGATATGTGAAGTATAGAGATCTGGTATTGAGATCTGATGAAGCAGTTGGTGCAGTTTGGCATAGTCACAGGAGATGTAATATGTTGTTGAGATCAGTAATATTTTGGTATTATTATATTGAATAATATAGAGATCAGTTGGACAGTGTGTTCAATGATCTTTCCATTGAAGCTGTTTGGGCAGTGGGTTCTTCTGTCTTCCATAACTCCTAATAGAGTTAGAATATTTTAACAGGGATTCAAAGTCTCCTAACAGGGGCTCATATGTACTGAATGTATTTCATAAGACTCCTAATAGATTCCATCCTCTCACAAGGAACTTTCATATTAGTGCATCTTTTGTGGGCATCATTCCCACCGGGGTTTACTCTTTGATTAAGAGGTTCCCTAGTCAACATATCTTATGTAATTGTGTTATTGTGTATGTATATATTTATACGGTTGTTGGTTACATTGCTTATATGGTCAAAATATATTTAAGTTGATAAAAGTTATATTTATCTGATAACTGATTCACCCTCCCCTCTTAGTTATCTTGGTGGACTTTACTTTCTAACAATTGGTATTAGAGCAGCAGGTCCTTGAAGGAAAAGTTTAACAACTTAAGGAGATCCATGGTGAGTCATTTCAGGAAAGAAATCCCTAAGTTTGATGGAGTAAATTTTGACAGTTGGAAAGAAAAGATGAAGACACATTTACTTTGTTTAGGACTAGGATATTGGTTAATCACAAAGAAAGAGAAGACTATCATCGATGAATACAAGATTGAAGAATGCACTACTGAAGAAAGAGATCTATTCATGTGTAACATAATTTCTAGAGAAGCACTTTTGCCAGCCCTTCCAAAAAATGAGTACAGTCAGGTAAAATATCTGAAAATATCTATGAAATTTTGGTTAGCTTCACAATCTACTTTTGAAGGTGATGAACATGCAAATAAAGTCAGATAACATAATTGGATATGTGCATTTGAAGATATAAGAATGATGGAAGATGAATCTATTAGAAGCTATATTGGTAGAATGTTAGAGATTGTTGCAGGTATAAAATCTTGTAGAGGAACCAAGACAGAGAATGAAGTGATATGGAAAATTTTGAGGACATTGACTCCTGCATTTAAGTAGACAACACAGATGATTGAACAAGTTATACCTTGTACTATGAACTGTACTAGAGAAACTCTTCTTGGAAGATTAGAAGTAGCAGAGATGAACTTGAGACTATCAGGAGATTTGCGTAGAATGGAGACATCATTCAGTCACTTAGTGTTCACCCTACTTTGTCAAGAAACATCAGTGTAAGTGGAGATTATGCTAGCAGCAATAGATCTAGAAATGAAGAAGACAAGAAGATTGAAGAAGGTATTGCCTTGCTTGTGAAAAGAGGTCCAGATGTAATACCCCAAAAATGGGCTATAAGTTCATTAACCTCCTACATCTTCAAATTTGAATGAAATTGATACAAAAGTCCTAACCTAAGGCACATCTACACATTATCGAATCCTAATTGATTTTATTCTTAATTCTGTATCGGGGAATATTCCTTGAATATTCCTAATTTATCTAATTATCTTTAATTAAATATTATTTGGTGATAAATATTATTATTTATCCTAAAGTTGATTAATTGAATATGATGAATATTTAATTAATTAATTTAATTCTACCACTTAATTATTTAATTTGTTTTAATTGCATTTATTCCTAATTAATATTGTTTTTATTTTGACAATAAATCAAAATTCCTACAAACAATCAATTGGATATTTATTTAATCGATTTAAAATCAAAGTTGTCAAATTTAATGATTTAATTTGAATAAAGTTTGATTTAATAATTGATTAACCCATAAATCATTTAGGATTATATCAAAAATCAGTTAAGTTGAGGATAAATCACTTTATTTATTTAATTAATTCATAATTAATTGTGCACATTCAAAGAGCAATTAAACTCAAAATTAGGAAATCAATGCAAGTTGTTAACTTTTGGAAACTCAACATTCTATTTTGAGTTCAAAGCTGATCTAAACTTTTGATTTGAGTTAAAAAGCTGTTCTTGGATGCTTTTGCATGATTTTTGTGAGTTCATTATCTCTAAATTCTTGATAACTCAAAAATCAACCTGAGTTTATCAAGAGTGATTTATGGCTTTTCTCTTGCATCCTCAAAGCCTTGGATTTCTATAAAACCAAGGCTCAACTCTTCATAATTACAACACTCAAATTTGCACAATTACTCTGACAAATTGGCAATTGAAGGATTGAGCATTTGCGACAAGCGATTTGTGAGATCTTTCATAGTTGATCATTTAGCTTTTACATAGTTTCTTATTCATAGTTTCATACTCATTCATAGCATTTTTAGATCAAATCTGCATTCCAATTTCATTCATTCTAGATTAATTTCATATAGTTTTCCGTATTATTGCACAGAAAATCCAAAAATATAGCTTAATCTACATTCATATAATCTTTCATTCTTTGCATTCAAATCCTTCATTTAGGTGTTGCATTGTCATTGGTCTCGGTCTGATCTGAGAGTATCATACTCACACCTACTAGAAGGCAGTAAATCACCTGGTTAGTTTAGTTTCCATTTCATTGCATGATTTTGGTTTTTGGCTAACCTCTAATGTTTTACTAAAGTGTTGTGTCTATAGCTAGGTACAAAATTCACACACACACACCAGACGGTAAGACAATTTTTAAATGTTGGACTTGTCAAGAATTTGGTCATTTTGCATCTAAATGTCCTAAGAGAGTTGAGAAGTATAGAAAAAAATTTAAACCTAGAAGATCTAAAGAATACTATTATGCTAATGATGAAGAACTTGAAGCTAGTTTGGAGAAACCTCTAAGTGAAAGTGATATTGAGAATGATGATATAGGGTTTGTAGCAATAAAAGAAGAAAATCTTGAAACAAAAGTTAAGGAAGAAAAAGCCTTAGTTTATCAAGTAGAAAAGAAATCTGATTGGATTATGAATAGTGGTTGTTCACATCATATGACTCGAGACATGAAAAATTTCATAAAGTTTAACAATTATGATGGAGGAATTGTTAGAGTTGGAAACAATGCACCTTGTTTGATAAAAGGTATAGGATCTATTACTCTTGATGGAAAGACTAATACTAATGATGTTTACTTTGTGGATAGATTGAAACATAATCTTTTGAGTGTTGGAAAACTAGTTGACAAAGGATATCAAGTTTGGTTTACTGAGAAAACTTGTGTAATCAAAGACAAGGATGGTAATTTGATTGGTATTGGATCAAGAACCAGAGGTAATGTATTTCAGTTGAATCCTATTGAGATGACATGCTTGATTACTAAGATTGATGACAGTTGGTTATGGCACATAATATTTTGTCATATAAACTTTGATAACATTGTGAAAGTAAGTACTACACTTGCAGTAAGAGATTTACCTAAAATTATGAAGCTTACTAACATGATTTGCAAGGAATGTGTGATGGCTAAACAAAAGAGAAGCTCATTTCCCAGCAAGAAGTTTACAACAAAAGAGAAGTTGGAAATTATTCATACAGATTTGAGCGGTCCCACAAGGACTAGAGGATTCTATGGAGAAAGGTACTTTATGATTCTTGTTGATGATTTTACAAGAATGATGTGGATTGCATTTCTTAAAGAAAAATATGAAGCATTTGAAAAGTTTAAGATTATTAAGAACAAAGTTGAGAATGAATCTGGAATGAAGATTAAATGTTTGAGATCAGATAGAGGTGGAGAATTTACTTCAAAATAATTTAATAGTTTTTTTGAAGTGAATGGTATTAAGAGATAGTTTTCAGCCCCTAGGAAACAAAATGGTATTACAGAAAGAAGGAACAGATCAGTGACTGAGGCAGCAAGAGCTATGTTATTTGAGAATGACTTAGTGAAGATATTCTAGAGAGAAGTAGTGAACACAATAGTATATACAATTAACAAAGTACAAATCAGAGCAGACACAGATAAGATACCCTATGAACTATGGTTTGGACATGCACCTTCAATTAAGTATTTTAGAATTTTTGGAAGCAAATGTTATATTAAGAGAGATGATGACATTGGAAAGTTTGATCCTAGAAGTGATGAAGGTATATTTCTTGGATATTCATTGAAGAGAAAAGCTTATAGATGTTACAATAAAAGAGCTAAAACTATTGTTGAGAGCGCAAATGTTAAAGTTGATGAAAAGTTCAAAATTCAGGAAAGAATGCTTGATTATGAATCAGATGAAGGAACTCATCCTAGAACTAATCCAAAGAACACTGAATTATTCTATGAAACTGATAGTGATTTTCTGAATGAAAGCTACAATGAAGAAATCATTGAAGAACCTTCAACAGAAACAAGAACTAAGATAGTGACACCTAACATGAATCTATTAAGAAATCATCCTGTTGAGTAGATTATTAGAAGCATAGATAGAGGAGTTCAGACTTGGAATAAGGTACAAGGGCAATTGTGTTTAATTTCTCAAATTGAACCTAAATCTACTATTGAAGCATGTGAAGATGAACATTGGATTAAAGCTATGAAGGAAGAACTAGATTAGATTGAAAAGAACAAGACTTGGGAATTGGTCCCTAGGCCTAATGTTAAGAATGTTATAGGAACTAAATGGGTATTTAGAAACAAGATGAATGAACAAGGAGAAGTTGTAAGGAAAAAAGTAAGATTGGTATGTAAAGGATACTCATAGCAAGAAGGAATTGAATATGAAGAAACTTTTGCACCAGTAGCAAGAATTGAAGCTGTAAGAATGTTTTTGGCTTATGCAGCTTATAAGAAATTCAAAGTGTATTAGATGGATGTGAAGTCAACATTTTTGAATGAAGAATTGGAAGAAGAGGTCTACATTAAGAAACCTGAAGGTTTTCCTTTAACTAAAGAAGGAGATATGGTATGAAAACTGAAGAAAGCTTATATGGACTAAAATAAGCACCTAGAACTTGGTATGCAAGATTGGATAAGTATTTGATAAAATTAGGATTTACAAAAGGCACAACTGATAGCAACCTGTATACAAAAGAAATTGAAAATGGTTTGTTGGTTGTAGTTATTTTTGTTGATGATATTATCTTTGGAGGAGAAGATGAAGCTAGTGATAAATTTGCAGATGAAATGAAGACTGGATTTGAAATGAGCATGATTGGTGAAATGAAATACTTTTTAGGATTATAGATAACACATAACAGTGATGGTATATTTGTAAGTCAAATAAAATAATTGAATGATTTACTGAAGAGATTTGGAATGGAGAACTGTATACTAGATGGAACACCTATGGTAACTGAACACAAATTATCTAGCACAGATGAGACTCCTGTAGTTGAAAAAAAGAAGTACAGATCTATGATTGGAGGATTGCAATATTTAACTCATACAAGACCAAATATATCACATGCAGTTGGAATTGTAGCAAGATTTCAAGCTGAACCTAGAGAATCACATTATGCAACAGTGAAGAGGATACTAAGGTACTTAAGAGGCACAATTGAATATGGATTGTGGTATGAAAAATCTGATGAGTTTACCCTATGTGCATATACAGATGTAGATTGGGGAGGTAGTGTTGATGAAAAAAAGAGAACCAGTGGTGGAGAATTTTTCCTTGGAGGAAGATTAGTTTCTTGGCTAAGAAAGAAGAAAAATTATATTTCACAAAGCACAACAAAAGTAGAGTATGTGGCAGCAGCAAATAATTGTAATTAGATAATTTGGATGAAACAAATGTTGAAAGATATTGGAATAAAATTTGTTGAGCCTGTTGTTATACATTGTGACAAACCCATCACAGTTAGTATGTCTAAGAATCATGTACTATATTCTAAGATAAATCATATATAAATTAAGTATCATTTAGTGAGAGAGAAAGTTGCAGAGAAATAAGTCAGACTTGAGTACATAAGCACAAAGGAGTAGATTGCAAACATATTTACAAAACCTTTGCCTAAGGATACATTTGAGTATCTGAGAGGTATGCTTGGGGTTATGCCCCAACCTACTTTTGAGAAGTGATGCAGATTGTTGCATCCGTCTAGTGGTATATGAGCCTTATCTTTCTTCTGGACTAGATGTTGGTACTTCCTCTATGGGGGAGTATGTGTTTTAGAGATGAGTCATGAGGACTCTAGTGAATGTATTTTCTGAAAAAGTGTCTTTTGACATTGAAGTGATTGTTGACATAGTGATGAAGAATTTTTCATTGATGTCAACGGGGGAGAAGTATACATGAAAAACCATCTTTTAGAGAACATTGATAGGAAAATGAAGCAAGATTTGATTGATGAAGAAGACTTATGATTTGATTGATGAAGAGGACTTAAAAGAATTTTCAAAGAAACAGTGTTGCAGTGGTTGGTATTCATGGAACTTGGATGTTTTTTCATCTATGTTGCCATCAATGTCAATGGGGGAGATTGTTAGGAATGAATGCTAAATATAACCTATGGGGGAGTATTCATAGCCATTATGTAGTAGTAGTTGTTGCATTCATGACCATGATTGTCATTGAAGTCAACACAGTGACCTACTGAAGATTAGTAGAGAAGAAGACAGTGTTTGAGTTAGCGCAAATGGGATATTAAAGATCTAGCTATGAAAAGTTGGGGAATTACTCTATAATGTGTTATATGATCATGGTTAAGAGTGCATTCAGAAAGTCATCTATTCATGATAGTTATGAGGAAATCAGTGGAAGCTGTATTCATGCAGTGTTCCTGAGTAGAGGTTTGTGGAAATCAGATGATATCTCCTAATCGGGATTGAATCTGATCATGTTTAATTATGAAGCAGTTGAAGACATGATGATAGTGACATGGATGTGAGCACAAGGTCTGAGGTCACACGAGTGAAGAATTATATTAATTGGAAGCTGACAATTTTATGTAATTTTTATGTGGAAACTTTTATTTTGTAATATTTATGCCGACTCATTTGTAATTACTTGAGTGTAATATAAAGGAAGGAATGTTTTCCTTGTTGTAGAGTAAGAGTGTAGAATTGAATTTTAAGGTTGTGAAAGTGAATTGCGGAATTGTGCAATACTTATTGAAAGAGGATATGCAAAGTACATAGATCTAGTATTGAGATCTGATGAAGTAGTTGGTACAGTTTGGCACAGTCAAAGGAGAAGTAATATGTTGTTGAGATCAGTAATATTTTGGTATTATTATATTGAATAATATAGACATTAGTTGGAAAGTGTGTTCAGTGATCTTGCCATTGAAGCTGTTTGGGCAGTGGGTCCTTCTGTCTTCCATAACTCCTAATAGGGTTAGAATCTTTTAACAGGGATTAAATGTCTCCTAATAGGGACTCATATGTACTAAATGTATTTCATAAGACTCCTAATAGAGTCCATCCTCTCACAAGGAACTTTCATATTAGTGCATATTTTATGGGCATCATTCCCACTAGGGTTTACTCTTTGATCAAGAGGTTCCCTAGTCAACATATCTTGTGTCATTGTGTTATTGTGTATGTATATATTTCTATGGTTGTTGGTTACATTGCTTACATGGTTAAAATATATTGAAGTTGATAAAAGTTATATTTATCTGATAAATGATTCACCCCCCCTCTCAGTTATCTTGGTGGATTTTACTTTCTAACATAACCTTCTCTTTTCCTTTTGTTGATGTAGTTAGGTTAGTAGGACTTTGGTTATCTTCAACAATAATTTCTTTTTCTTATTTTTCTTTTCCCTTCAAATATGGAGGATCTTTTGAACTTTTTCCTTTCTCTATTCTTTGGGAAATGGACCCTTTTGCATTATGTAGGACTAAGGAGTCATTAACAAGCTTCATGTTATTACAATATTGAAAGGGGTTAGAATTGTCACTTACCATGACTTCTTGTCCTAAATAGGGGAATTTGAGACATTGATGGTAGGTTGATGGTATGACCTACATTTCATGGATCCATGACCTCCCTAATAAAATATTGCAAGTTAACTTTAGGTCTAGAACTTGACAAATGGTCTCCTTTTGCATTGGACCAACTCAAATGGGAAGAACTATGACACCTTTAGAAGCTCTTTCTTCATCATCACAGGATTTTATGGTTATATTTTTCTTTGGGTCAATAGCCTCCTCATAAAATCCTAAGGCTTTTACCAAGTTGAGGGTACAAATATTTAGGCCTTCTCCTCCATCAATGATGACTCTTTTCACTCTATGCTTGTGGATTAGGACATCTATATGCAAGGGAAAGTTTTGTGGGTGATTTAATGACATGTCATCTTGTTCTGAAAAGGATAGGCAATGGGGTGCAACAAGATGTCCTACCATGTTTTGAAATTTATCCGCATCTAAATTTAGAGGCACATTAGTTTCTACCAAGGCTTTTTCTAGAATCTCCTTATGAGTTGGTGAAAGCTTGAGTAATTCTAAAATAGAGATCTAAGTAGGGGTTCTTTGCAATTGGTCTACCAAATTATATTGTTTTGAAGATGAAGATGAAGTTTGATTTGATAGGACAATCCTTAGGGCATTTCCTGGTAGGGTAATTTTTGATGCTTGCCCCCTAGTTACAACATTAGATTTGCTTCCCTTGGATTATCCTTCACCATGATAACATTTATGGTGTTTTCATCACCACTTAAAGTATTAATGGTGTTATCATAAGTATGAGAAAAATTAACCTTCTCATTACCTCTTTTTTTGTTAGGATTGGTGTTTGACAACTCACCTTTTCATGGTTTAGGAAAGGATTTTTGAAGGCCGTATGATCTTCATTGTTTTGAGGTCCTTCAACCTTTATGGTTCCATCATCAATTAAATCTTGGACAAGATATTTCAATTTCATACACTCATTGGTTTTATGTCCCTTATTACGATGATATTCACAATGATGAGAGTCATTCCACCGATTTGGATTAACTTGGGGTTCATAAGGCCTTGACTCAGGTAAGGTAATGATTTTTTTGGCCACCATAGCCCTTAATGCATTTTCCAATGGTTCACCTAAAAAGGTGAATTTTATCTTTTGATATGTGGAAAAGAAAGGCTTAGGTTTGTTGACATTGGAATTATTGAAGGGATTGTTGTTGTTAGCATTGTTATTATTGTTGTTGAAATTATTATTATTGAAAGGGGCTTTGTTTCTTTGATTTACATTATATTTTAAATTTTCCCCACTTGATAAATTAAATGGGGTAGCCTTTAAGTTGTGCGCTTCCACAAATCCATCATTCACAAGATTTTTATTATTGTTCTTCAACCATAGCCTAGGTTTATCATTATGATTGTTAGCCCCTCTATTATTGTTATAATTAGATGTGTTATGATTGTTATTAGTGTTGGTATAGGGCTTATTATCTTTGAACAATTTGATTTCTCCCTTCTTAACCAACACATCTTCAATTTTGATCCCATTCTAGATAAGTTTTTCAAAGGTTGGAGGACATTGAAGTTGGAGTCTATAGTTCATCTCCATATTAAATTTATTCATAAATATTTCCATTTTCTCCTTCTCAGGGATACTTCGTGGATATCTTGCAAAAACTATTATCCATCTTTGAAGGAAACCTAGGAAAGATTCACCACCATCTCTTTGTTTAGTATCACATATATTGAGCATGGTAATATCATGTTTGAAGTTGTAAGAATAATGGGTTATGAATTTGGAGGTTAATTCCTCGAACGTCTTTATCCCTTGTGGAAGTTTTGAGAACCATTCCATGGCTTGGCCTCCTAAACTTCTAGGAAAAAGTCTCATTAGATAAGTTGTATCATGCATAAATTCGATGCTTAGAGCACAAAAATCTCTAAGGTGGTCTTGTGGGTCTAAATTACCCATATATTTATCGTACTTAGGAAAAACCACATTTATCAGAAAAGGTGCCATAACCAAGCTCTTATCAAAAGGAAATGGGTACAAGGCCTCGATAGAGAATGGATTAGGTTCAAATGCCTTTTTAATTAGGTCAATTTGTGTTTGAAACATCTTCAATTGTTTAGTCATCACACCTATTAGATTATCATCTCCTTGTCTTTCTTAAGTTGATCAACATCATAATCGTGAGGAAGTTTGACCCCTACTTGGGCTAGGTTTAAGAAGTATTTTTCCCTATCTCTTTCTATTAGTTTATCCATGACTTCAAGAAATTAAATGTCTTGAGCCACCCTATTAGCTTTGTCTTCAAGCATTTCTTTAGGTCCTTGATTGGCATTATTAATGTTATCATTATTTCCTCCATTGAGATAGTCATGATATGTAGAGTTCCTATCCATTGAATCAATCCTCTCTTCAAAAAGATTTGGGAGACTATCCCCTTGGTTGTGATTTATGAAAGAGTTTTGGGATTCAAATTCAGGGACCTCTTTGGCAAGGCAAGTTCCATCTTCTTGTAAAGATAATTTGAGTCTATGAGAGCATGTGGAAACCGACATTCAACAAGGTTTGATTTCGAATCGTTTTCCCCCAATTTGGTAATTGCTTATTTTTATGAAGAGATAAAAAATATAAGATGAATTTTCAAATGGATATCTCTTACTTGTGCTATGTATTTTTCAAACAAAACAACCACAAACACACTTGTTCTTTTTAACCCTTCACACAAAAAAGTGTTTGAATTTTGAAGGACGTTATCACGGGGTTTTGCACAAAAAGACACTTCAAGCAATCCACCTAGCTCACAATTTGGTTTGTAAACATGGATCTCTAAGATATTCTTTTCTATTTTAACAAGGTATTTAATCAATATTCCCTTCAAAATGGCTATTAAGTTTTCATCCTCCAAAATTAGGAGGCTTCCCACCACCGGTATGTCAGAGTTTTGCGCAATCCCGAAGGACTACTCAAGGAAGTTCAAAAGCTTAACACCCTTTTGTCACACACCCCATTAAGGATGCATGCATTTTATTTTATATTGGGTCAGATTATTGTGGAAAAAGCAATTGTATCCCACTTTGGGCTGTCCCTCTCACCGGCCTTGTAAAGGAAAATCTCGGGAGGCGAGCCCACTATGGATCTAGCATATTCATATTGCAAGCAATAAAGTGGAATGAAGAGATAGGTTTTGGGAGTTTGATTCATCAAAAGGTGAAGAGAATATCCCTATCTATTTCTCAATTCCCAAAAACCTTTTAACAAGGTTCAATTACCAAACCCACTAACTAATGGGAATTGAGTATTTCTACTCTTTTCCACAAATAAGGGGTTGTTCAAATTTAGTGTTTGATTTACTTAGCCTTTCTTTTAATCAAGGAATTTGATATTTTTGGCATTTTGATTCACTTAGAAAGTGAAGAAAATAGGAATAGTATCAAATCCCTTTAACAATAATAGGCTGCTTTATTTACTAGATTTTGAAATTGACAAGGCCACAATTTAAGCAAAAATTGACCAAGTTTTAGGCCTACCTTGTTTCGAAGCTAGCTAAGGCTAGGGGCATTTTTGAGGAATTCTTTATTTTTATGCTCACCCAGTGGCGATCATTCCTTCCCATTCGCTTCTCCTCCAACAAACTAGTCAACACAACCAAACAAAGTGAAGAAAATCAAGAATAACTTTGAATCTAAGCCTTATTTATCAAATTTGACAAAAATTGATTAAGGCAAGTAAGTCCAATTTAATGAGATGAACTTTGATTTATACACTTCTACAACTCTTAAGTACTGTTCATATACCTCATTTTCTTGTTGCAAATCCTCCAAAATGAGCTTGATGTGTGCAATGTTCTCCTCTTTTATCATTTTAGCCAAGGCCTCTCCTTCATTGTTAAATCCGGTCTCTGGTTTTTTAATTTTTCTATTATAGTCATCCAAAAGACATTGAGAAATCATTTTTTGCATATAAGATTCTGTAAATTTTCAATTTAATGAAATACGCAGCAAAATCTATTGAATGTGCTATTAAAACAATTAAAAGTGGTGTTAAAAATGTCAAATGTGCTGCAAAAAATAATTAAATGCACAGGAAAAAAATCAAATGTGCTAATAAAGTGAGCAAAGGTGTTAAAAGAAAGCCTTGAAAGTGCTAGATAATGAATTGTACATGCTGGAGAGTCAGGGCATATGCACTGAAAGAATGAAGACAAGAAATAGAAGGATTTAAATGCGCCAAAACACTACGTAAAGGCACAAAAATTTATTGTAGAAGCACTATTTCAGGCCTTAAATGCATTGGAGAATCTATTGTACACACTTGAGAATCTGTCAAATGCACTGAAAAACCTGTAAAACAAAGAGTAAAAATAAGATTTGCAAGAAAATTTCAACTTCTCCGAATTTAAAAATTAGTGAGGTCTAGTGCCCCAGGGTGGGTGCCATTTTGTGTGCTAAGGAAAGCACCTTCATAGGGGTAGTGTCTTCAATAAATTACAATAAAAAGTAAATAACCACAAGAAGCAATTTAACTAAGTAAATTTAAATAAGATTGAGCAATCTATGACTCTCTAATTATGGATGCTAATGATGAGCTCTCAACAAGCTCTCACTAGTGACAGTCCTAATATGAGAAATGAATGATAAACAAGCTAATCCTAGTTAATTCCAAAAGAAATTAGTCTAATTAACTCCTATATTTTCCTTTCTAACTCAAATTTGCAAGAGGTTTGATGCTTCATAAAATTTGTGGATGGATAATGAGTGATTTATGCCTTACTTTTATAGATTTTGGCAAGGGTAGGGGGTGTAGTTGATTTGATCATGATTAGGTGAGGGTTAAGTCCATGGCTCCACCTTTGGAGACCATTTAAATATTTTTTCCTCAAAGCTTGGGACCAAAGGACAAAATGAGTGGACAAGATGCATTCTCCAAGTGCGTGATTGAGATTCAATTTAGGCTTGATCCATGTGAGCTCAATCCTTAAATCCTATTGGTTAATGATTTTTCCTCCCATTTGGTGGTTGAGGGAAAACGTGATTTAAATAATTGAATTTAATTAATATCTTTAGCCATGTGTACCCATTGAATGGGTTGATTTTATTTAAATGAACTATGTAATTAATTAGATTAATTACATAATTGATTGATTTATCACGCTTTATTTGATTTAAATTGAATTTATGGCTTTTGATTTTTAATTAAATTTGATTTATGTCTTGATTGCAATTTTTCTTTGATAATAGCTTGATTTGATTTTTGCCTTGGTTATTCACTTGATTAATCTTGTCCATTTTCAGGTGATTACAAAACCCTTACTGGTTCAAGGGGAGTTGTGTAGAGGATATTGAGAAGGTTGGACAAAAAAAAGAAGACTATTATTGGGTTGATAGTTTTTCACATATGTTGCCATTAATGTCAAAGGGGGAGATTTTTGGAATTGTTTCTTGACATGTTTTGTCATTGATGTCAACCTATATTTCAGAAGATTCACTGTATCTGATGTTGCAGTAAAAATGGTTAAGACAGGAACATGCATAATCCACTGCTCAAACCACATCCTTGTTCAACCCATTTTTGAAACTCTTCTAATCATATCTCAATTAGAGGCTTCCTCTGATAGCACCTTCTAGCATAAGAACCCATGATTTGTTACTAGATTTTCCCTAATTTGTCTCCTTATATCAAGAATTATGTATACAAACCATAATTCATCTTCCTTTCAAATCTACATGCCAAATCTTATGATCAAATTCATCTCTGACCATAAAGTCCAAATTATAGCACTTAGCAATCACCTAGAGATCATAAATCTCTCATATTTTATAGTTTACTTGTTGCGCAACACAATTTACCAACCAAGTCAACCAAGAACAAGAATAATAATAAAAATATTATTGTTAACTTAAAACTCCACCAATCAGATCCTTTGGATCCATGACTATCACCAACTCATCAAGCATATACTTCAATAACATTTTGTAGCATCATTATTTAAACACTCATCTATACAAATCCATCACATTTATTGGATTTTCTAGCCCCTTTTTACCTCTTCCTCATTAACACTCACTCCATCCTCTAAGACAATAGAATCATGGCATAAAAACCTTTGAAGTACTATCTCTTTGAGTTGAGGAAACTTGAGTATGTCCTAAACACACTCCTAAATGCACTCCATTTGATTCAACCTTGATTCAACACACGTGACCTTGTCAACACTATTTGCCACTCTATCTTCCAGTCACCAACTTTGACCTTGAATCATATTTCAAATCTTCATATCTTCCCCTAAGACTTTGAGAAAACAAATTATTGACCTTCATCAACTATCTCCCATGTGTGCGACTTCATATCTTCAATATCCAAACCTCACTCCTAAATGCACTCCATTTGATTCAACCTTGATTCAACACACTTGACCCTATCAACACTATTTGTCATTCTATCTTCCAGTCACCAACTCTGACCGTGAATCATATTTCAAATCTTCTTATCTTCCCCTAACACTTAGAGAAAACAAATTATTGACCTTCATCAACTATCTACCATGTGTACCACTTCATATCTTCAATATCCAAACCTCACTGGACCTCTGAACAACCTATTCTCTTGGCTATCCTGCACTCATTTAGTTAACATTCAATAAATAGATCTTCTCATCAATTCTTTTGAAATTTTCTACCATGTTGACATCCCTCTAATTCCTATGATATGTTGGCATCAATGACAATACACAAAACATTCCAATTTCCAATAGGGCTTGTTGAAGAGCACTCAATTGGACCTTCGGAAGTCTAAGGTATGGATTGAGGTGCTTACTATGGAGTTGAGTTTAGAAAAGTACTCACCAACTATAGAAACAATACAATCTTCTATAGTGGTAGTTGGTGGTGATCATATATCTACAGTAACTATTAAGGATGCGGCTACACCTATCATAGTTATAAGTGTATTTGATATAGATGGGATGCGTGCATTTATTGAGAACTATAGAGAGCCACATGTTGCACCAAGTTATCCTATGGTTACATCAACTGTAGGTTTTTTTGGTGAGTGTTTGATGATAGGGTTATATTCAAAATTATGATAGTTGACCATTGACCAAGGTGAGAGTTTTTTTTATCATGAATACATAGGGAGGAGTAATCAACACTTCTTTTTTGATTCACACATAGATGATTTGATGATGTATTGATGTAATGCCCCTCCCATAGTCTGATTTTCTATATGATATGGCTATTTTAGGATGATGAATTATATGTTAGGATATCATTGATTCCTATGGTTTTACTGACCCCATACTTGCATGTGTATGGTTGGCGTGCATGTTTTATATTTCTGTTTGATGTGCTTGATGTGGTTGAAGGACGAAGTCGTAGTTACTTTCTTGCGGGATCCACATGATTGACCGATCCCCGCCATTGTCTATTATATATCTATACATGTATGTACATGCTTGTCTTTTATAGAGGTTTGCAGGTACTAGGCATTGACTTCCCTGAATTGTCAGGATGAGCATGCCCTATTGTAATATCTCAAATGGTAAGAGAGGGGAGATAACACACAGGTCCAAACCCTAACCCAAGCCAATATTGTCCTAAATTAAGGGACATGTTTCTAATTGAGTTCCCTATCCGAATGCGTCAAGGTGACATGAATTCATGAGCCCTTCCTTGGTGTTTTCTTGTTATGGAGTTAGTTGGTTTTCAGTTTTGGGAGTCAAGTGTGTCTGCTTATGTGAATTATTTGATTTAAATAATTAATTAGGAGTAATTATGGTATCAAAATAAGTTATATTTTATGATGTGGAAATATTTTATTTAGAGGACTTTTAATTATTAAGGTTGATTAAATACCTTTGATTAAATTAAAAGATCTAAATTTGGAATTTAAGGGTTTAATTAATCATTAAATCCTAATGTAAATTAAAAGGCCCAGTTGATTTATTTAATGTTTAATATATTAGTTTACACAATTAAATTTATGCTAAAGTAATTATTGAGTAATTAAATAATTGAAATGAAAATTTAAGTTGCACATTCATTTTAGTGAAAATTAAATTAGAATTTAAAGTTAAAGTTGAGTTAGGAATTAAATTTAGAAAGTGCATTCTTTTATTGTGGTAGTTAAAATTAAGCATGCATTATTAAATGATAAAAGTAGGAGTTGAGAGTTGAGTTCTATTTTCTAATTTGGAGTTGCATGTCCAGTTTTATTTTCTATTTGGAGATTGCATGTAGGGTTTTGTGTGGGGAATTTTCTTTACTAGAGTTTCTTTTAGTCGTTCTTCACACACAGGTTTTGGGAGGCTAGATTTTGGAGGAAATTGAGTGGATTGTTTAAAAGATTATTTTCAAGCGTAGGATCAATTTGGATTCGTAGAGCCTTCATTTTTGTTCTTCGTTGTTTTAGATTCTTCTTGTGTCCATTTCAGGTAGGGTTTTGAAGAGCCCATGTTGCTTTCATTTTGAAAAGATTGTTTGCATTGTGTCTAGAAGATTTGTTGAACTTTTTCTTCTGTTGTTGTTGTTTTTCAATTATTTGGTTTGCATTAGGTAATGAATTCTTGTATTAAAATCTAAGGGAAAACCCAGATACAAAATATTGTATGTTTTAAAATTTAGAAAGTTCATGCATGTTGAAACCCTAGACATTCTTGGTGAAATTTTACATGTAATGTTTTAGGGAAAATTCAATAGTTTAATCAGTTAGGGTTTGTTTTGGAATTAAAACCTTGAAATTGATTCAATAAAAGAAATTGATTATTTCATATGAGTTTTGGTTTGTAGTTAGGAAACAAATTTTCATGTTAGTTAAAATCAGATTTCTTCATAAAAAATATTGAATCGTTTGAGCGTTTAACCCACAATTAAAAAGTGTATTCTCATTTTTAGTACTAGATTAATTTTCTTGTTAATATATATATATATATATATATATATATATATATATATATATATATATATATATATATATATATATATATATATATATATATATATATATATATATATATATATATATATATATATATATATATATATATATATATATATATATATATATATATATATATATATATATATATATATATATATATATATATATATATATATATATAAATTAAAAAAATAAAATAAAATAAAATTATTAGCTCTCTATTTTTTTATGTTAGAGATTTTTCTGACAAATAAATGAAAAAATGTATTAATTAAAAAGGGGATTTAATGGCTTATGCAAACGGTGGGGAGCAGAAATGGAAAATGGTGGGGAGAAGAAGATCGTTGCAGTCATAGAGTGAGAAATTCAAAGAGTTCTGCCGTCGCAGTAGCTCTGATAGAGGGCATCATCATCAGTAGTCAAAAGGTGGGTTGTAGGGTGTACATTCTGACATGGTGAAACTATTTCATGGAACCCCTTTTGTCCAACCTGCAAACCCTTGACCCAGTCGTAGCAACCATCTACCCAATGATTTTCTCCGTTGTCATTTTGTGGAAAAGAATGTCCCAAACAACTTAAAGGGTAAGTTAAATACCACTATTTTCTCTAGAAAAGCCATAGTCCAACTTGGGAAACCCTTTTTGGTTAACCCTAGGTTTTAGATTAAACCTCAGAAGGCTCATTAGCATCAAGGTAAGGAAGCGTGAGGTGAGTTTCAAGGCTCATCAAGTTTTGAGTATGGAGAATCATCCCACCAAGCACATATTAGAATGACGGCTTCCCTACACCAAACATTGGTAGCTTCCCAGAAGAATCATCCTAATCCTTGGAGGGGTTTTTCTAATGCGACCCGCTCTAATAAGAGAAATACATTTAATCAGTGCAGGAAGGGAAAATATATCAAGGATCAACCGGTTTTTGACATTTGTGAAGGTACCCCTCCAGGATCTCCTGTACAAATCAGGTATGCGCACATGGCCGAAAATCATATCAATGTAGCTCTGAATGCTTCCTGCATTAGAGCACCCTTCAAACCAAATAAAATTTGGACGCCCATTCAAAATCTCAACCCTTATACACATACCCATTTGCACATAGATGGTCATTTTCCAGATTCTAGAATGCATTATCATGGAGGCCCATTTATGAATAAAGGCACCAAAGAACCACTTGAGATCACTCTATTACAACAGATTTTACAAAACCCAATTGAAGCTTTGCAAGGTACAGTGCTCATTGGTAAGTTCTCAAACCAATCTCTTGAGTTTTCAGCTATAAAAAATTGGGCTTTTGATAGTTGGAAGGGTTTATCAAACATTTTTCTACTAGATTCAACTATAGGCATTTTTGTAGCTTCTTTTGAATCAACAGATTTTAGGGATGCTATTCATCATTATAAAGGATGGTTTTGTAATTGCCACAGTTTATTCACTCGGGTATGGACACCAAACTTTAAGCCAATTAAATCTGAATGTTGTTTCTATCCATATTGGATCTCTCTCCCATCTCTCCCCTTAGAATACAGGGATTTGGAAATTGTGGAAATCATTGCTAATAAAATTGGCATCTTTGTCAAGCATGATCTCATTCCATTTGAATACCCACATTGTGATACTCGCATTTGTGTGCTACTCTGTTCCTCAAAACTGACACCAAATCAGATAAAGATCAAGTCAAAATGGGGGATACCGGTTTAGAACATTGTTGTAGAGGAAGCAAGTATTTGTCAGAAACATCAAAATTGCTTAGGTCATTTTACCACACAATGCAAGAAGTTAGAGCACACTAAGACCCTTGTATGTGTGGATCATTGCACGAATCCAACAGACTGCTATGTACAGATTTCAACACAATATAAGGGAGAGGAAACTAAATTGCACAAGGATTTGAGCATTACCAATTCAATTTTTAAGGCCCAAACCCCCTCTCCATTACTTGAAATTATAGTAAATAAAAGGTTGATCTCAGTGATTAATATTCCCGATCAAAGGCTGCTTTCATAGATTCATAAAATGTATAGTTTCTTTACCTCTGAGATCAGAAAATTGTCAGTCCGTTGCTAGATTACCCAGCATAAGCCAAATCCAGTGTCGTTGTCTTCAATGATTATTCTGAGGGACCAACCTATGTTGCATTCTTCAACTATTAATAATATAGTACATTAGTTGATGTATCAAAATTCACCAATCAATATTATCAGCATACAAGACTCACTCAGTCAGCAAGTAGTCATTGATTTGAAAGCTAGGCATCTATCAGATCAAATGATTGTAGAACTGGCCACCAAATTGATCTTTGAGATAGCGGCAGAAGAGGGGCTGCTTGATGAAATAGACCTAATTAACACACAATCAGGTTCGACATTATCTGAGTTTTTTGTTCATGAGGACAATCTATCACCTATTGCTTTTGATCAAACTTCTAAGTCAAAATCATCTTTGGAACTACAAGAATACCAAGCTCCATATGATATTCATAATCTTTTGACCATTCAGGACAGTTTAGATATTGAGCATGATTGCAACCTAGAAGAAATCCTATATAAGCAAGTTGGAGAGTGGAAGCGAGATACTGCATCTATGGAATCAGACCGCGAGGAGATGCAAAATTTTGGGATTTAGGAACAAGGTTTGTTAGTTCAAAGTTTAGATCAGGACACTGTTGTCCAAAAGGAAGCCTATGAGATAGCAAAATGAATTTCAAATTATACAAAGCCAAATCCTAAACAAATCTCAACATAATCGGTATGTAACTATTCATTGATGACTATTCAACAAACCCCCTCTCAGGCCACCCAGGTCAAGCCCGCAATGAAAAAAAGAGGAAGAAAGCCCAAAAATACTTAGACTAAAGCTGAAATTGCAGCAGGTATCCAATCTACTCTGGTTGACAAGTTCACACCTTCAAAAAGAATGACGAGGAGAACGATGAGTTCTCCTTGTCAATCATGAAGATTATCTCATGGAATGTCAGAGGTTTAAACACCTCTGACAAAAGGGGTAGAATGAAGCAAGATCTTGATTCTATGAAAGAAAATGTCATCCTATTGTAAGAAACAAAATTGTCACAGGAGAACTTTGAGAAAACAATTGGGAAATGGACAAACTGAGAATTAGCCCAAAGACCAGGTTTGGGTGCATCTGGGGGCTGGCTATCCTATGGGACCCCAAGTCAATCCAAGGTCAGCTCACAAACTGAGTTGATAATTGGAAAGTAGTAAGCATGAGTTGTTATGACAAAAAATTCCTCTTGATTAATGTCTATGGACCCACAACAACGATGGATAAGCAAAGAGTCTCGAAGGAGTTGACTCATATGATTTAGTCACATCAGTTACATCACATAATTATAGGGGGAGATTTTAATGCTATCTTGAAATTGTCTGAAAAATGTGGAGGCATTAGTCCACCTTGGAAAACAATACAAGATTTCTCCCACTTTGTACAAGATAATAATCTTGTAGACATTGAGCCAAGCAAAGGTGCATATACTTGGACTAGTAAAAGATCTAATTTTTCTTAGATTGCTGTGAGACTAGACCAATTTTTTGTAACATAGAATTGGAATCTCACTAAGACCTCCTTTCAGTCAGACATTTTGCCAAAACCAGGCTCAGACCACTTTCCCATCAGCATCCAAGTGAGTTTTAACTTGGTCTCTCAGGGTCTACCTCATAATTCATCCTTCAAATTTGAAAGAATGTGGTTACGACATCCATCATTTCTGCCTTTAATCAAACAATGGTGGATGAGTGTCCCTCACTTGGATGGTACTAAAATGCATCAATTTGCAACCAAGCTGAAATATGCTAAAGCCTAGATCAAAAAATGGAATGAACTAGTCTTCAAGAATTTTTTTAAAGAAAAGGAGATTGTAAAACAAAAACTAGAAGATGTGTTGGATAAGATCACCAGACATGGCATGGATAATGACTCTTTCCTTGCCCAGAAAAGCCTATCTATGGAGTGGGAAGAATTATGTAGTAGAGAAGAGATTTATTGGAGACAGAAATCTTGGGAACTATGGCTAAAAGAGGGGGATAAAAATACAAAATTCTTCCATGCTTCAGCTAAACAGAAAACAACAGCTAACCAAATTTTTTCAATTAACAATGCGGAGACAGGTACCCCAATTACAGATCCTCAAAGCATACAAGATGAAGGGGTGAGATTTTTTAAATCCTTGTTGGCCCCCCATAATCTACCTCCCTACTCGGATGCCCAAGAGGTTGAGCTTCTTTCAGCCATACCATCTATTGTTACAAAATCAGAAAACATCAAGTTAATGGTGCCATTCACAATTCAGAAACTAAGGAAAGTAGTCTTCTCCCTTCCCCCAGATAAAGCACTAGGACCGGATGGATTCAAAGCTCTTTTCTTCCAAGCATGCTGGGACATAGTGGGGTGGGATCTATTGGGAGTTATTGAAGAATCCAGATCTAGTAAGTCCATGTTAAAATATTTCAATACTACCAATATAGCTATTATTCCCAAAGTGAAAACACCTAAGACTTTTGTGGAATTTAGACCCATCTCCTTGTGCAATACGGTCTACAAAATCATCACAAAAGCCATATGTCTCAGAATGCAGCAGTTAATTCCAAGTCTAGTATCTCAACCTCAAGGCAGTTTTGTCCCTGGTTGGGAAACAATGGAGGGAGCACTAGTGGCACATGAAACACTCCACTCTATTAATATAGGAAAAACTCCAAATTTTGTCATTAAGTTGGATATGATGAAGGCATATGACAGGGTCTGCTGGAATTTCTTATTTAAAGTCTTACACAAATTTGGATTCTCCAAAGCATGGTGTAAATGGGTATGAGTCTATGTATCGGGGGCTTGGTTTTCAATAGTGATTAACAGAGTTCCTGTAGGATTCTTCTCATCTACACAAGTGGTTCGGCAAGGAAACCCTCTATCCCCAGTCCTTTTTATTCTGATGGCTGAATATTTTAGTAGACACATTCAACATAAGTAGGCTACAGGGCTCTGGCAAGGTGCATGTATTAGTGAAACAAACATTTACATTACCCACACCTTATTCACAGATGACACCCTTCTATTTGGAGCCTCCTCAGTATCAGAAGCAAAACAGATTAAACAATCCCTGGATATGTACACCTCAATCTCAAATCAGAAAGTGAATTCACAGAAATCTAAGATTTACTTGTTCAATACAAATCAGATAATAGCCAACAAGATTGTCAATATTCTAGGCTTCTCAGTAGACTTTCTGCCATCAATTTATTTGGGAATTCCTTTCTTTATAGGAGCCAACCGAACAAGCTATTGGGCACCCATTATTGACAGAATCAAATCAAGAGTGGTTGCTTGGAAAGAAAGATGGCTATCCCTCTCAGGTAGAATCCTTCTTATAAAGATAGTACTTTCAACAATTCCAAATTATTATCTATCAGTTCTCAAAGCCCCTTCTTCAGTCATCAATTCCATCCAAAAGATCTTGAGAGAATTCCTATGGATGACAAATATGAATGGAGAAAAGAAAATTCCCTTGGTCTCACTTGATTGTATGGAACAAACAAAACACCTTGGAGGTACAGGGATTCATGATCTTCATAAACGAAACAAAGCATTTGGAGGAAAGCTAGTTTGGCAAATGTACTCTAAGCCCAACAATATTTGGTGTCGAATCATGCAGTGAAAATATTTAGATAATAACAATCCTGCTAGAATCTTGACCATCCTTGATCCTCCAAAAGGATCAGCAATATGGGACTTCATGGTGGCCTCAAGGGAGATTGTAACTAACCATATCTCCTGGGAAGTTAATAGTGGTTCTCAAGTTAAATTTTGGCATGACTCATGGAATGGGGCTCTGCCATTAAGTAAGATGGAAGGTGTGGATAACATGGTAATTGCATCTAAAAATGTGTGGGGTTCACTTCTGATAAACTTTGTGTCTACAGTTTCAGTACATTAAAGAAAGGTGATATGGAAAGATCCATCAGAATTGAATCTTCCTCCCTTGTACTGTCAATTATTGGAAAAAAATCTTTTCAAAAAAAGTAGTGTACTTATCAAATTTTGAAGATAAGGTTCTTTGGGTCCTTGGGAATGAGGGCAATTACAACATTAAGGATGGGTATAACATTATCCAACAATAGGAAATCAAATCTCTTCCTTGCTGGGCATTCACATTTTGCTGGAGTCAATTAACACTACCCAAAGCAGGATGCTTCTCATGGTTAGCATTGAAAAATAGGGTTTTAACCAATGACAGACTACACAAACTAAAGATTGCACAACCTTTTAATTGCTTACTATGTGGGCATGTTACAGAAAGTGTAGACCATTTATTTCTATCCTGCTCGTTTGCACAACATTGTTGGATTTTTGTGTTGAGAAAACTTCACTACTCGATGCCTTTGCCAAGTAATCTTTGGGACTTGTTTTAGTATTGGCTAGAATTATATCTAGATTCCCTATTCTCTACATTATGGACATGTATCCCAGCCCTGGTTGTGTGGGCAATTTGGTGGGAGCACAATAAAAGAATCTTCCACAAAATTTCCTCTACAATTGAAGTAGTACTATCTAATTTGGAAAAGTCAATATCTGAAATGGTGAATTCCAGTCATTCAAAGCTTAAGTGTAACCTACGTATGACAAGTTGGGATAGTGTGATTTCAAGGGAATGGAAACATATTCATGTACCATTTGGTTGGTGTCAGTGAAATCTTAATTCTAAACCACAAGACCACAAATTGGTTCGATGGATTCTTCCAACCGAAGGGATTGTGAAATTAAATTTTGATGGATCTTCTAGAGGTAATCCAGGTGATTCAGGTGCAGGTGTGTTTATCCGAGATCATCATGGCATTGTTAAAGCATTAAATTTTTTCCCTCTTCCTCATGATACAAATAATATGGCTGAAGCGCATGGGTTATTCATTGGCCTCACATTGGCTAGAGCAGGTGGATTCAAATGATTACAAGTAGAGGGTGATTCCTTGATCATTATTAATACTTGTATAAAATGGGAAACACACAGTTGGTAGTTAGGATATATCTTTCAACAAATTTGGTTCCTACTAGATTCCTTTGATGAAATATACATATCCCATACCCTTCATGAGGGGAATGTAGTGGCAAATTACCTTGCTAATATATCATGCGATGGCCATGATATGACATCATTTGCACTTGACGAAATCATTAAACAGGACATAAAACTATAGGATTTGGTTTATGCAAATATGACAGCCTCTTCATTAGAGCGAGATGTGAAAATGGAAACTTAAATAATTGTTTGGTGAAGTGGAAAATGGGTATATAAATGCTGTATCTCAAATGATGGGGGTACGGTACCAATGGTGTGTGGCAAGCTGCGTCCTTATCCAGGTATAAGTGACATATTTAATAACCTTAGATGATATGCTATCAATTCCTCTTCCCTTGTGTTTATAACAACTTGTTTACATGTATGGGATTTCTGTGAGCTGCGAGGAAGTACATTCCCATAATATTTTATGGGAATTTTCATTCCCAAGGTATGATTTGATATCATCTAACTTCATCCTTGAGATTTGTGGGGATTCGACGGACATGGCAATTTATGGTTCGAGTGATGGGAGTGCTTTGACGGCTCTATATATCTTCCCATTCACATTTACATACCAGTCATTTTGTATAGTTCAAATTGCAGCAATGGAGTTGAGGGTTGGACAGATTTCAAAGTGCAAACAATGTGGAAGGTATCATCATGATATTTTGCTGAGAAATTATAGATTGAGGCTACAAGATCCTGGGTTGGAAGAGGTGTTGCCTGTGATTATTGATGAGGGCTCCTTTGATGCCATGTTTGTTTTCCATTCACCAAGGATTTGGGCTGCTATCCACACTATTATTAGGGAAGAAATCCTTGCTCCACATGTGCGTCAGTTCTTCTTCCCAGCACAACTTGTTTCCATCTTCCTATCTAATGCTTTGGACCTCATACAATCAGTGCCCCTGTTCGTCTCCTTGGTGGAGAAAGTTATCAATCCAAATTATTTGTAGAATAATGTGCTTATGCGAGCTTTACAAAAATATGATCTCTAGGATGGGTTGGCACTAGTTGGTGGTTTGTTTTCCCATCACGAACTGATCACAAACCATGATTGCATGCTGGTGTATGTAAGTATAAAATGTTCCTTGGAGAAACAGGATGCAAGGTATGCAGAAAATGCTCTCTGCTCTATGAATCAACGCTTAGGGTTTCACATGGTGGATTCGATCAAAATCAAGGTGAACGCATTGCTGGATCTTTTCAAATTTCCAAATTCTGCCCCATCTTGGGCTGAAAATTTGATTCTTTCATGCCCAATCACTTGCGGGCATTCCCCAAGGATGATTGATGTGGTGTCAGACCTCAATGTTCATCCATCGGGTTCGGGTAGTGTGTATCTACCAGGTGGGAAACTTACTCATGCTGCTAGCCTTGATGTGCCCTACTCTCAAGCTTTAGCCTGCACTCATGGATGGCTACCTATTTCTTCATTGGAGGGAGAAACTTTGCACCTGGCTTCATCAGAATTTACGGTGGCTGCTGGTATAGAACCTTCGGGTTGGTCCTCGCATGCTACAGAGTCTCCTATTGTGGATTGGGGTTCGGAGGACATGATCGAATAAATGTCCCATTGTTTGTCACTTCTAAAATTTTGATAGCCTTTCGATAAGCTTGTGGCTAAATTCCTATTGTAAGGTTTTTTTTTTGGTTCATTGGCTCACTGATGGGTTTTGATATGTGTGTTCAATTTGTGTATAGTATATAACTTGAACTTCTCGGTATGTGGGATATGTTTGAACAATGACTAAGTGCCTATTTGGCCTCTTATGTAATTTCATATGTAACTAACTATTATCGAATATATACTTGTATATAACAATGATCCCGGGGTTTCTTTTTGGTTCTTCCACGGGGGAGTTTTTGAATTAGTTTATTAATAAAATATGGTGGACTCCCCACTTTTGCCTAAAAAAAAAGAAAAAAGGGGATTTAATATATATAAAAAATTATTGAAAAAATGAAATAAATGTTGTTTGGTGGTGGGGCCACCACCCCCCACCTTGTGGCAGTGCAAGGCTTGTGGCCGCAAGAGCCTGCAGAAGACCACAAGGCTTGCAAGTTGTCGCAAGCTTGCAGCAACTACAAGTCTTACGGCCTGCCACAAGGCACATGCGGCCTGCCACATTGTGCATGTAGTAGGGACCACATGGTGGGGAGGGTTGAGCCCCCCCACATAAAAAAAAATGTTTTGTTTGTTTTAAAAGTGTTTTTTTTTTGAATCAATAAAGGCCGAAGCAAGAGTTTTGTATTAAGATAAACAGTAGTAAAATGTACATGAAAATATTAAAGTATCTAAGAAACTAACTACCATTAAAATAAGTCCAATGTTTGTAGATGGAAATCAAAGAGCAACAGAGCTCTACCACCAATATAAATAATAGACTACGATTCTATCAAAGTCCAACAGTTTCAAATTCTAAAAAAAATAATTCAAAACTCAGAGGAACCTATGAGACAACACCCCAAAGCTATAGAAAAGGAGATGTTGTATCATTCTCAGAGGTCTTAGAGATCCCTTCTACCATGTCCTCTACATCTGGGTCTTCTTCATTAAATTCACTTTTGATTTCCTCCTCATCCTCATCCATTTCCTCTTCAACAGCCTCTTCCTGCTCTGCATTCTCTTCCTCTTTATCTTCTCCCTCAGATGATTCATCTTCCTCATGAGAGGACGTGTTGGTACCTTCTGAATTGTCCTCCTCATTGTTTGAAGAATGAGGACTCCCCAACCCATCCATCTGGGCATCATATTTGAAGCTGTATATCCAGTCAATATCCTCATTAGAATCATCATGAAAAGGGGAAGCTAATGTTGGCGCACGTGGATACCAGTAGGGCATCTTTAATCTTCCTTGTCCTGTTGTTGACCTTCCCCATCTACTATAGCCTGCTCTCTATGCCTTGTCGCATGATCGCAAGGAATCCTTTCCTTCCTTGAGATCATGCGACCAGTCCTTGCTTTTATTGCATATGCCTTATCGCATGATCGCAAGGCATCCCTTCCACTCTTGCGATCATGCAACTAGTTTCATACCCCCACCTGTAGCGTTTAATTCAGCTTTATTTTATAATAGACTTCTAGGAGAGTACTATAAATCAATGGAAATCTATGTCAATCCATCCTTTTAGCCACCTATAACATGCCTTGAGCACAAAACTAGACTTCACTGGGTATAAAAACATCATGCAATCAACCATAGAGACCCCCGAAGTAGTCTGCAACAACTGGCAAAAAACCCTCTCAAGAAATTCAAATTTGAAAAAAAATGGTCACTTGATGATGCCAGACACATGTCAATGGCCAACAATCAAAATCAGGTCAAATTTACACCTCTGCCATCAGATCCTTACTTTCCCGGGCTTGACAACTTAACCATTTATCTTTAGTTGTGTAGTCGCATGGTCATCTACTTAACCACCCCAGGAATCCTGGTTTACATTTTAGATTAGTCACATGATCGCAAGGCACTTTATTAACCCTTGTGATCATGTGACCACAGTCTCTTAGCCACGGTCAATAGTCGCAAAACCCCTTTGAAAGGTCCTCGGTCACATTACCAGCCAGCAACCAATCACAATCTAGCACCTCAGCAGCATTGGCACCGTGGATCCACCTCACAACTCCGCAACTGCGACATTCTCTTAATAGTTGTCGCATGATTGCATAGCCAGGAAAAGGGCTATGCGAACATGTGACACATTGCCATGTCACCCCTTTACCTTGCTTCATAACCATCACCACTGTGAACTCGACACAAAGGGTTTGTCGCATGATCGCATAGCATGAAAATGGCTCATGAGATCATGCGACAGACCGCGAACCCGTTAGAAAATAGGTCCCAATGACAACTGGCACACTGAGAACATCCCTGTCACTACTCGCAGCCAATGAAGAGTGCACATGCTGTAACAAAATTGACAGCAGACCCACCTTAATCCTTCGTGCCTAGATCCTAGATCAACAGATGTCGCATGATCTCATGACATGAGAATATTCCTTACGCTTATACGCCGTCTGTAGATTAAAAGGTTTTGAAGACTTGGGGCCCATGTCACATAGCAACCAATTGAAAACTGACACATCAGCACTAATCTAACACTAGTCCACACATACCACAGTTTAGAAGCAGGGCCCACCAATACAAGATTGCGTGATAGAGGCAAACTCACAGTTGCGAGAAGGAAAGGAATATTCTTCTTTTATTTGGAGATTGAGCGACTAACATGACATGAAAAATTGGGCCCCACAAGATAGGTGGTAGTCGGTCACAACTTCGTGAAGAGTAAATATCTCACAACTTTTCCATACGAACATGCGACAACCACTGATTCTGACCGAACCTTAACCACACAAAATAACCGAGAAGAACTGGGTCCCACCAACTGGTCGCATTTGCGCAAATCAGGAATGCCGACAAATAGGGCAGAAGTGCGAGATCAAAAACATCCAGGGTTTTCACATTAACACAAAGGTAATAGAGAAATGTGAAAACATTGAGGGTTTTATGCTTAGACAGTTTTTGGAACCCTGTGACATGAAAGAATTATTTCCAGGAGACCTTGAAATATGAATATCTCCCTGGTTTCAACACTTTAGGTTATGCGCTCTTAACCTGACCTTGGAAACACAAAGAACTATTTTATACTAAGAGCGCAAACCATGAAACTTCATAAATCCATCTCGCTGATGAGAACTGTGTCAAAACTAGGGAAAAGCAATTCACTTGGGTTTTCTGCATATTAGGAGGTGTGATCTAAATTGGAGCATGGTGATATCAAGAACAATGAGTGGCTGAGGGCGCAAGCGATGAAACCATGTTGTTCTGTTTCTTCCACCATCAGCTAATCCAACTCCTATCTGTGAAGTGATCCATTTTGAAGGTGTAATCTGCACATTAACTTTGGTGGATTTGACTAGGGAGCCAACCGTTGGAGATTGATCTAATGTGTATTCCATCTACTACTTGATTTTCTAGCTCATTCGCTTTGCCATTGCCTTCGCGGTAGATGTGATTAGCCATTGAAGATTCAAATTTTGAAATCAGGTTTAATATGTTTTCTAAATAGGATTGAAGTTTCCAATTTGAAATGGACCCTATCCTTATTGCATTTATAATAATCATTGAATCTCCTTCTATTTCAATTCTATTAAGATTAAGTTCTCTGGCTAGAACCAAACCATGATAAAGAGCTTTTATTTTTGCTACATTGTTAGTGTCCAGGTTTAATGGCTGGGCTAATTGAGCAATAATTTGGCCATCTGCTAAATGAATAATACAACCCACCCCAGAAGGACCCAGATTTCCTCTTGATGCCCCATCAAAATTTAATTTAACCTAGCCTAGAGAAGGAGATTTCCAGACACATGTCAATCTGTGGAAAGAGCTGCCCTTGCTGCCTCTACCAATAATGGTAGGTGTTTTCAATCCATGCCAGCTTTTTAACATCCTATCATCCCAACTGGTGTAAAATTTATGAATGGTTGAGAATGTCTGACTCCTAGAATTCATGATCTCCACTATAGCTACCTCAATTCTATTCAATAGCTGATTCATGTTCAATGCTTTCTCTTGGAATAATCTCCTATTCCTTTCCTTCCATAATTCCCATAGAAGTATTGATGGGGATATGATCCAAAGGTTTCCACATAAGATTTCTTTGAAGAGAGATGGCCAAGCAATAAGGTGTGATTGCAGATCTTATGGAGAAGCAGCTATCCAATTCAGTTTTGAGTGTAACCAATCCCAACATTCCACTAAAAACTGACAAGAGAATAATAAATGATTGAGATTCTCTTCATGATTATGGCATAGTGTGCATCTAGATGGCCCAAAGAACCCCATTTTTATGAATTTCTCTGCAGTCAAAATACGGTCCTGAAAAGATGCCCAAAGGAATGTGCCAGCTTTAGGCAAACACATTTTGTTCCAACAAAGGTGAATGGGGATTGAGGAAGTTTTTTGAGAATGTTGTGTTAATAATTTATACCCTTCCTTCACCTTATAGTTACCATCCTTTGATCCAAACCAAATAATTTCATCATTGCCATTTTTAAAAAGAAAAGATCTTTTTTGTAAAGTGGATTTTATCAGCTGTAATTCTTGGTAATTGGCCCCAATATTTGTGAAATCCTTCCATCTCCAAGATCCATCCTCTTGAGAAGATGAAGAAGGAAAGATATAGTCTTTCAGCATTGTTCCCCACACCCCCTGACTAACCTGCATGATCCATTGGAGCCTTGGAATAGAATGGAGGCTTTGAAGTCCTCCCCATGAGTCTTCCCAAAATCTGGCTAGATTACCACTTCTGATGTTCCAAGAAAGATTGGAATCAATGACATGTCTAGATTTTACAATAAAATTCCAAATTCTGGATCCTCTTGGAGCATTTTTGATCCTGAATACTTCTTGCATCCCCACTAAACCCATGTATTTGCCCTTGAGAATTCTAACCCATTTGTAGTCCTTATTCTTAATGAGCTTCCAATATAATTTAGCCCCTAATGCTGAGTTCTGCCATAACTGATTCTTGATCCCTGTACCCCCTGCAGAAATTGGTTTGCAAATATTCTCCCAAGAGATCAATTTGAATTTCCTATTTTGATCAGTGCCATGCCAAAAAAAAAGTCCTCAATTTTTTTCACTATATCCATATATCCTATTGATGACAAAGAAAGGCAGGAGAGGAGGTAAATGGGAATGGTTGAAAGTGTGGCTTTAATCATTACAATCCTCCCTGCCCATGATAACCATTTTGCTTTCCAGCTTGCCAATTTTCAGTCCAGTCTTTCATTTATTGTTTTCCAAATTCTTGTGGTTTTGAGACTTTTATCAATGGGGATTCCTAGATAATTGCATGGAACAGAGCCTACCTTGAAGGCTAGGAGGGATTCAATCTTTGATTGGACTCTCTTTTTTGTGTGAAATAAAAATATGACTGATTTATCTTTATTCATTGATTGTCCTGAAGTTAGAGCATAATTTTTTAGGATACTTCTGAAAGTGGATGCTTCTCTAACTGATCCAAGGCCAAATAGGAGGTTATCATCAGCAAATTGCTGATGTGTAATAGGAGGCACCGCAGATGTGACTGAGATGCCTCTAATGCTTCCCTGAGATTGAAGATTAATGATGCTCCTCCCTAAAGCTTCTACCATGATAATGTATAGGAAGGGAGATAGGGGATCACCTTATCTAATACCATTTGAACCATCAAAGAAGCCATGAGGGGATCCATTAATGAGGATAGAATATTTTGGTGTTGATATGCAATAGAATATCAGATTTATCCATGCTTTGGAAAAGCCAAAGCATTGCATACACTTTGAAAGAAACCTCCAATTCACCTTATCATAAGCCTTCTTAATATCTAGTTTAATGATCATGCTAGGTTTTTTGGAGAGTTGTATGGAATGAATAGCCTCTTGTGCAATAATATTGCCATCAAAGATAGATCTGCATGGTACAAAACTAGTTTGTTCTTCTCCAATGATTTTATCTAAAATCACCTTTAGCCTATTTGCAAGTGTCTTGGATAGAATCTTACATATGGTATTACACAAAGAAATGGGCCTAAATTCATCCATCAAATTTGCATTTTCTGATTTGGGAATAAGGGAAATAAAAGTGTTGTTGATTTCAATAAGAAACCTACTTGATGATCTTGCTGTTTCGAGGGCTTCAGTGAGTTCCATCCCAATCAATGACCAGCAATGGAGGAAGAAAGTAGGAGGAAACTCGTCCGGTCCTAGAGCTTTATCTAGAGCCATTGAAGATAAGGTCTGATGTATTTCCTCAGATGTGAATGACCTCATTAACATACGGTTGTCCAAGTCTGAGAGCAACTTAGGCACATTGCAGAGAAGTTCTTGTTGACTTGTGAGAGGAGAGATATCTGAAGAGTTCAACACCTTGGAGAAGTAGGATACTATTTCATGCTGGATCTCTTTCTGACTAGAGATAATTGAACCATCTTGATTAGTGATTTGAAGAATCCTGTTGGTGTTCCTGCGACATTTAGTCCTGGTATGAAAGAACTTGGTATTTTTATCTCCAGCTGCCTTCCAAGATTCTCTTGATTTTTGTTTCCAAAAAATTTCCTCCTTACTAAGCACATCCTCTAATTCCTTCAACAACTCCTCTTTGAAATATAATTCTTGATTCATTCCTTGCTTCATAATCTCATTATTTAACTCGTCCAATTCATTTTTAAATTTTTAATATTTATTTTCATTATTATTAAATTTTAATATTTATTTGTTAATTAATTAAATTTTTATTTTTATTTTTAAGTAGATAAAATTTAATTTTTATTTTAATTAAGCTAAATTTCATTGAAATAATAGAAAGGGTAATTATAGTTATATTATTGTTTTGTGACAAGTGTTTAAATTTTAATATATTAATGTTGTATAGATATTATTTTATTTTAAATGTGGTATATTATTTTAATTGCATGGATTTATATGCACATGTTTCAATTTTGTAGGCCTTCTTATTAGAATTATGTTATGGAAGGTTCAAACTTTAAATTTGGTTGTGCCAATTTGTTATTGGGAATTTGAGTTGACCTTTAGAAAGTGCAAAACAGAGGCTCATGAGATGTATTTTCTTTTCTGTGATGTTTTGTATACTTCTTGGTCTTGAATTTTGTTGGTTCAACAATGGTTGTGTAAATAGACTATGTGGATACTGAAAGAGTGTTTTTGTGATGTTATGGTTAGAGACTTGTTGCATATTCCTGGTGTTTTGTGGAACAGTCTTGAGGGACATTATTATTATCTTGTCTTGTTATTGGGGTTGTGAACCTAGGTAGGTTAACTAAGTGTATAGGTGGGAAGTGGCTTGTAATTGGTGCCGGAGCCCATAAGTGGTTGCTAGGATATCCTATTACAAGTGGCTTAATAAGTGATAATTAATGACATTGAAGTTTAAAATGAATTAATAAGATATTGTGTGCCTTGCCCATGCTTGAGTTCTTGATTGAGTTTTGACTAGGATGGGAGTGGGAAGATGCTTGCCACCTATGTGGACTGGATATAACATAGTTAGTACCTTGTCTATACAAGAGGTTACTGATACCACATAGAGACAATAGGGCACCGAGGTCTTGAGAGACTACCGGGATAACCTTAGAGTTGGCTCATTTGATGACACTACACTTTATGCATCTTAGGTGTCCTACGTGTGTTGGTTGCCTATGATATGTTTTACCTTGTTATCCTATTGTACCCTTTGAGTTAGAAAGCTTTCAGGACTCTTCCTTAGCTTGTGTTATGTTTATTGTTGATGTTTGTTATCTGATTGGGATCTATTATTATCTCCTCAACACGATGGGAGTGGACCATTTAGGTTCCACAAGGTCGGGTGGTAGTGATTCTTTTACCATTTGAGATTCTGACGTTCATGTACTAGTGATGGATGATCCCTGTGGCAGTTGATCATTCTTGTTCTTCATTGATGGAGATGTGTTCTTATATTTCTTATTCTATATTTCCTTGTATCCTTGTATAAGATTATTCAGGTGATATCATGTTGTACTTTATTTTGGTTATTGTATTACATACCCTGTGACATGTGCAATGGATGTAGATTCTTATGGTTACTTTATGGTACCAATTGTATTTTATATGATTTTGTGGTTATCATTCATTTGTATACATGAGATTTGTAATTATATCTAATCTAACGTAATTAATTAATGCTTACATAATCTACGTCAATGAAGCCTTGAGATTTGTAATCTATGTTGAGTTATTTTTATGGGTGAGTTGTAAATTATACTGTATTGCTTCCACATTGTAAAACATTATTGCTGTTTGTTAACACTTAAAAAAAAATTATTCCGTAAACTTAGTTTCATGTTTAGGTTAATTTCTCCTGGGCTCCTTGGCGGAGCATTACACTTGGTATCAGAGCCCGAGTTTCTACACTGGGAACTTTGGATATTTGTGTGCCCATTAGATGTCTAAACTGTCAAAACTTGAAACCAAAATTAGACATATGACTCTTTTGTATTTCAGACTATTGTTTATGAACCTAGAGGTATGATATTAAACTTGTATGTTAGGACTGGATGTTATATGAGTATTGCATTAACTAGGTTTGCATGAACCTTGTAAGTTATTATTTGATATAAATATGAATGTGTTCCTTATACAATTGATTACTATATGTTTTCTATAATGATGAATGAATAAGGGTTTAGATCTATTCAAAATTGTTAATAAATGATTGACCAATGTGGTTTTTGGTTTAATCTTAAACCAGAATTATATTGATCTTAATGACTGTATATCATGTTCTTATTCTATGGCTTGACTTTAGATGTTTTGTCTTTTGTAAATGTTTTGTGCTTGAGGGATATATATATCCTTATCTATTTGTAGGCTTCCAGGACTAAGCCTAATTTTAGGGGAGGTGGATGTAATACTCCTTCCATAGTCTGATTTTCTATATGATATGGTTATTTTAGGATGATGAATTATATGTTAGGATATCATTGATTCTTATGGTTTTACTGACCCCATACTTGTACGTGTATGATTGGCGTGCATGTTTTATATTTCTATTTGATGTGCTTGATGTGGTTGAGCTTGACAAAGTCATATTTACTTTCTTGCAAGATCTACACGATCGACCAATCCCCACCATTATCTATTATATATCTATACATGTATGTGCATGCTTGTCTTTTATGCAGGTTTGCAGGTACCAAGCATCAACTTCCCTAAATTTTCAGGATGAGCGTGCCCTATTGCAATATTTGAAATCGTAAGAGAGGGGTGATAACACACAGGTCCAAATCCTAACCCAAGCCAATATTTTCCTAAATTAAGGGACAAGTTTTTGATTGAGTTCCCTATACGAATGTGTCAAGGTGACGTGAATTCGTGAACCCTTCCTTGGTGTTTGCTTGTTATGGAGTTAGTTGGTTTTGAATTTTGGGAGTCAAGTGTGTGTTCTTGTGTGAATTATTTGATTTAAATAATTAATTAGGAGTAATTATGGTATCAAAATAAGTCATATTTTATGATGTGAAAATATTTGATTTAGAGGACTTTTACTTATTGATGCAGGAGCATCCTAGGTGTAAGAGCAATCTTGCATCACCCAAAAATATTTCTATTTTTGTATTCAATAAGGGCTATCTTGTGCAACACTGCTATTTATGGAAACTAGTTATTTTTAGTAATTTGGTCTTCCGATCTTGGAATGTTCTGATTTCTTCTCTGGAGGTTCATTTTGGTCATATCAGCCTGCCAGTAAAGTTTCATTGACAGATCAAGTCTAGCTTTGTAGATATTGAAGATTTTCAGTATTGGCAATAGGGTATAGAAACTTTGAACTCAGTTTTGAAGGCTTTAGAGGCCTGAGATGAGGTCAAATTTTGGGTTGAATGAAGCTTTCTTGATTCAAGCGTTGTTGAGCTCCTCGCGCCCTTTCTGAAATGGGGTTATAATAGTCAATCGGGTCAACGGGTGATGACTTATGGTCTCCGGAAGTTGGGTCACCTGAAATGGTGAAAATTGATTTTCCTTCAAAATTTTTGTTTGGGTTTCAAAATTTATTTTGAGCCAACTTTGATGTAATAAATTGTAAAATAAAATAATTCTAAGTTTGGTCAGCCTTGTTGGCTAAAATTCTGGAACCTTCCCAGGCGGTGAAAATTGCCTATATAAGGAAGGCTGTAATGTTGTCTTAGGCAGTTCAGGATAGTTCTGGGTAGAGATCTGAGTATTGATTCAAGGCTTTGTCCTACAGACTATTGTAAGGGAATGCCCATGTGGCTTTGCATATTGTAATTATGAAAGTTTGTAATTCCACATTTGTGGAGATAATAAGAAGCCAATTTTCTATTCTTGCATATTGTTGTTGTTT
>BSBK01009706.1:0-65000 GCA_027943335.1 Chamaecyparis obtusa
GAGGGTAGTAGATAAGATACTTGTCCACTTTTTTGAGGACAATAAATGGCTTAGGTTGGCATTTAGACATGGATGCTATCTTCCCTCTCTTACCATTGAGATATTGTGATAGGGCATGCTCATCCTGACAATTCAGGGAAGTTGATGTCCAGTACCTAAAAATCCTATATAAAATTTGAGCATGTACAAAGATGCATATATTGTTACTCGTAATTGCATTAAGAGTTGTCATTAGTGTCATACATATAGTCGATAATTAGATCAAATAGTTCAGTCGGTAATTAACTACAAGTTTAGTTGCTGAGCATAGTAGTCATCGAGTACAGTGTTTACCAAGCACACAATGTTATAAAGCGCCAGTAATATACTAAGACTGAGTCACAACATTTACCGAGTAAACTAGAGTTGAAATACATGTTTGAGAAGGCATAAAATACAATGCAAACAACTTGTATCAAGAAAAAATGTTTTACACAAATTGACATAAAGTTTTATTGGGAATGAAATATTGATTGGTCACGATTCCTATGCTAATTCTGAATTAGGTTATATCATCTGATCATTGATCAAGATTTGCACAAGATGGTTATACAACCCTAATTAAGTCAAATCACTATGATAAAAAACATAGTCAAGATGTCATTGTAGGAAGAAGCATGATCAATAAGCAGGAGGAGGAGAGATACATGAAGTAGCCACAATGGAGACATCTGAAGATTAGACAAGGGTTATATTGAAAGGATTCTAATAGAGTATTTAGTTTATCAGAAATAGTTCAGAGGCTACTGAGAAGAATAGGACACATTGATCACTACAAGGTGATTTCATATATGTATTTAATAGACCTATTATTTATCAAGTAAGTTGCTATCATTCAGATCAACCCTACTGGTACATTCAAATAATTGTGGCAGACAAAATCTCTTAACTGAGTAGACTTAACAGTCTTATTGTAAATCTCTTCACCAAGTTTACACTCAAGTAGTGTTTCTAAAATCCTCTAACAAGGTAGATCCTAATAGGTCTTTTATGTTACTCCTAATAGGGTAGGATCATCAGAAGTGATCATATTGTATGCTTTAACTAGTAACTTTGTTACTGCAGTAGTGAAGATTTGTGGGTTCCATCCCCACCATAATTTTTATCTTTTAACAAGGGTTTCTACGATACCAAAATTTTATTGTTATCTCTATAAAGTTTCATGTATGCAAATTTGATTAGATTAGAAGTATTTACATTTTACATTTTAGTATTGATTAATGAATGTATGGATTCAGTAAATACTCAATTGGTTAATAAAGGAATATATTTCTAAGTTTTAAGGACAAATGTTTTTAGGGTTACTATTTCACCCCTCCCCTCTTAGTAACTCACCTTTCCATAAACCCAACAATTGGTATTAGAGATAGTTCTCTTGTTAAGAAAGTTTAATCATTGAGAGATAAGAGCTTAGAGATGGAAAGGTATAACCTTGATAAGACAATTGAAAATTAGAGAGTGGAGATGCAGATTCTTATGGAACAACTTAAGGAAGCTAGAGAAAAATTAAGGGAGACACTAATCAAAAGGAAAGACTTGACACTTCAGCTCAATGAGTTTGACTACAAGGAAGAAGAGATAGAATAATTATCTGAAGGATCTAGAAGCATATCTGATGCATTTGAAGGTACCATATCAGATGTGTCTCAAAAGAATCAACACCTTATCGAACAAGTGAAAGCATTACAAATTGGACAAGAGACTCAAATGGTAAGTGTAGACACCTATAAAGCCTTTGCCAAAATAAAAATATTTTATTTTGCAAAAACCCCTAATGACATCATCATTTCTTAATTAATTAATTAATTAATTGTTTTTTATTATCATTATCCCTTCTCCTAATTTAATTAAAGACATTTAAGTAAGAAACCCTATCCAAAAGTATTTAAATCAAATTTAAATGATTTTCCCCCTATTTATTGAATCATTATTTGATAAATATTGTCACAATCCCTAAATATATTTAATATTTATTTAAAGCCCTAAACCCTAGAATCTTCTAGAGATTCCTAAATCCTCCTAAACTTTCCTAAACCCTTCCTAAAGCTTGATTAGAAGGTGATTCATACCCATTTTAGTCTAAACCACAGTTCTTTTACTTTTGGTCAAACCCCCTCATTATGAGCCTTATAGACTCATTAATAGCCTCTTACACCCTCATTAGGCTCTTACAACCTCATAAATGAAACCCATATCTTCTCTTTCACCTCGGTTCCCTAGGAACACTTCTCTAGTGTTGCTCACACATGTGTGAGAAACCCTTAACCCCCAACCATCTAATCTTATCTCTAACCTTACCTCAGAATCTACCCCAAACCCTGACTCTGACCCTAACTCCACTTCCTAACCAAGCCATTCCTCATATCCTATAAATACTCCTCCTTCCAAGAGTAAATTATTATCTTAGTTCATATCATTCATGCATTTTTATCATGCTCATTTCTATCTAGACTTAGCATAATAAATCCTATTTGTTAGATTTCATTTATCTTTCAAGATTTCATAACACATCTTAGCTTAGCATAATGGATTAAACATAGTTTATTTCATTTTTTTTCATAGCATTTTCATCACATCACACTTTATTTGGCTTAAAATCAATCATAGAATAGCATTTGTAGCTTAATCTGTATTTTAGCTCTATTAGGCTCCTTGAGGCTCTAGGGGAAAATTAAGTGATCTATACCTGATTCTGTGTCACTATGGGGTTGTCATGGTCCCTAATTCATCCCAATCCTTCCTAATCTAAAATAGGGACAAGCTCCAATTTTTTGAGAGCACACCCACATCCCTAAATGAGAGCAAATCGAATAGTGACAGGGTGCTCCCATTGAGCTCTATCTGAAGTGTCTTAGAAAATTGCTTTTACTATATGTTAGAATATGCTCTTAAACTAGTGTTTGAATGTCTATGATTTTTGGAACAAGTTAGGTTTTCTCTGAACATATTTTGGCATGCCTAGTGGGACTCCAAAAGCCTTCAAAACTCCATTTTTTAGGTTTTTGAGCCAAAAAACCCACTTTGTTGACAAATCTCATCCTCTCTAGGTGACTTCTCATATGAGTAAACTCTCTAGCATTATTTTCTTGTATTGGCACTTATGTAAACTCATACCAAAGGTGCCCATTACTCATATGGGACTTTTTTGTGCATTTTAGGCCTTTTTAAAGCTAAAAACTCACCTTTTTGAGGAATCTCATCTTGTTATGGGTGAATTCTCATATGAGTAAACTCCTATGGTTTTTTTTATCATATGGGACTTATGTATACTCATACCGGGGCCACCCATTACTCATATGGGGTTTTTACATGCATTTTAGGCCTATTTTAGGCTCTCTAGCCCTATTTACTCATACAAGGAGTCATAGTGACTCATATGAGCCCTCATCCTGACTTGTACAAGTAAAATCCCCCAAATAAACTAACCTATTTACTTGCATGTAAAAAAGAGGGCATGTGTAAGGCCTTAAGCATGGGTTTAGTTGGATTTTAGGGTTCTATGGGGCCTCTTGGTGCCTTTTGACTGCAAATTTCCTTTTTTTTACCCCATTTTTGTAGGTAATCATTGGAGGAAAAGAAGTCACTAAAAACTAGGACCATAAGGCTAATCAATCATTTTTCATGTTTAGGAATCAAAACACTTTGTTTTTTGGGCTTAAAAAAGAACGTCTGATCACTCTTGAATGCCTTAAGTGTAACAAACTGCAAATCTTTCCTAATTATTTCCTAATCAATCTTAAAAAATACTAATAATTGCTAATAAGTTAAAAAACAATAAAAATCATCCCTAATGTCTTTCATTTGGGTAAAAAGAACTTCATGCTTTCAAATCTAAGTGTTTTAGGGTTTTCATGCAAACTAGGAACAATTTAGATTTTGGGTGCATAAAAGGAACTACAAATCTGCATCTCATTCCTAATTGGTTCCTAAACATTTCTAAATCAATCCTAATTCTTTTTCCTTGGTAAAAACAAATTTCTTTTGGCAAAATCTTGAATGTTTTCAAAAAATTTCATGCATAAGTCAAATCTTGGAACCTCTTTTTGGGCATACAACTGAATTCTAAAGCAAACAATCTTGATTGCCTCTAAAGAGATCGAATTCCCAAATCAAAAAGTCATTTTCTTTGAGTCCAAAAGAAAAAACAACCTTGAATGTCCTAAATTGAAAGCAAAGTATTTTCATTTCATCTCAAAATTTCAAATCAGGTTCCTAAAGAAAGCAGACTCAATCTTGAATGCATAAAGGTAAAAAACTTGCAACATCTCTTTCAAAAGCTTTCTTGTCTTCAAAAGAATAAAAAAATCAAAATATTAAAACATGTGTGTTTGGTAAAATATTTATTTCAAAATCATTTAATCAAATTGGGAAATAATCAATTCTTGGTGTTCTTTCTAGGAGTTTCAATTGTACAAAATCCTTGTTAACTAAGTGATGTAAAATGGGTTAAACTTGGACGAGTTCACTCATTTTACTTCTAGAGAAACTTGTCCAGAGAGAAAAGAGCTTCCTCTTGGAGAAAAACTTCAAACCAGTACTTCCCCAGTTGATATAGAAATAAAGCAATGAGAAAACTCTCGCTTTATCCCCTCAAGCTTAGGCAATGTGTGTTCATGGTAGCCCAAGGTAGGTGAATATCCCTACTATTTTGGCATGGTCAACTAGGCACTTAGTGAGTCACGCACGTAAAAACTTATTGGGAGGAAACCATGAACCAAATTTGACACCTATCAATCAAAGGCTTCCCAATCAATCCCTGAAGGTATCAAAATCTTTGTTCAAGGATCAATCTAAGTGGTTTCCCAGATCACCTTAAGATTACTCACCATCTGTATTCATTTTTGAGATATCAAGCTGTGGGCAAAATATTTTGATACTAGCTTTTCCTTAGGTAGTTCTTTCTTGATGTGTTTTTGAAGTTTTAGACTCAATGCAAAACATCTGTTGAAATGTACACAAACAAAGAGTTCTACACACCAAATCCTTTTTCCATGTCAATCAAAATCCTCCAAAATCTAGAAGTCATCCAAACTTTTAGAATCTTTTTATCCTAGTCTCCTAATCATGGTCTTCCAGTCATCTTGCATCTAGTCTTATCCTCCTATCTTAGGTTAGTAGAGTCATCTTGGTCATCCCCATCCCCTTTTTGTCTTCTTCCAGAGTCAGTCTTTTCTCCTATCCTAAGCCAAATCCAATCCTAGTCTGATCTTGTCAGTCATCCCAATTTGAGTCTTAGTCTTCCAATCCATCTTCATCCTTCATCCCCATCCAAGTCATCTACAAGTCATCATGTCTCAAAAATATTATAATGAGTTTGGTTATTACGTCTCTCCTCTTATTCCATCCTATCTCGATGATGATGAAAGTCTTGTTGATCATGATGAGCACTTTGAAAACCTTAGAAGGCTTTCTCTAAATATCCTCTAGAATCTAATCATTCCTCCATCCTATCCTAATGATGATGAGAGTCTTGTTGATCATGATGAGTATTTTGAAAACCATAGAAAGATTACTCCAAACATCCCCCAGAATCCAATCACTCCTCCAAACTATCATATCGCACCTTCATGCATATCCACTAGTTATACTTATCCTACCTTTGACAAGGGAAATCCATTATCCTATTCATCCAAACCTTCTTCCTATCTTGAGCCTACATATCCTCTGTACGCATCCTTCATACCTCCATATCCTTCAATGGTTGTATCCCAAGCACCATCCTTTCACAGTACCCCTACTAGATACTTCCCTTATCCAAATCCTCCATCATGCACTTATCCTTCAACCCAGTTTCAAAACCAAGATCCTAGTCTTCCAATCCATTATTCTAATCCTCCATCCTATCTTGATCCACCATCCACTATATCCTATCTCAATCTGACATCTTTCATTCTTGCCTACATTTCCACAAATCCCCTTCTACAATAAGAATGCATCCCTTAATCTGCTTCACATCCCATATCTAAACCCATCACACCTACCTCACCAAATATCCAATCAAGTTCACAAGCTTCTTCTAAAACTACCTATGCGAACTATCTAGTCACGCCATCCTCCAATTCCTCTTCAGCACCGTCATCCCCCCAAGCAAGTTCACAATCCTCCACCCAACCTTCATGTGAAGACTATCCTAGCTCTCCATCTACTACACATTCTAATCCTTCACCATCATGAAAGTCTCCAAGGATTTTTACAAGGAATCCAACAAAAAATCCCACTCCTAAAGATGAAGAGTCATACCATCTCAATCCTTCATGTAAAGCCATTAGTGATGATGCCCATCTATCTCCTTCATCCATCATTTCTCCTCCATCACTCCCATCTGTTATCCTTCTTCCATACATCCCACTTAGTGATCCTCTTCTATCTCCTAGCATCATTGAGTCTCTTCCACCTATTGACTCCATCTTATCTCCATCCACATCTCCTCCTCCCAACATTATCCAAGCCACATCTAATGAGCCTCAAGAGTTCACCCTTCTTCCTTCCATCATAGTCATAGAATCTCCCATCCTTTCATCCATACCATATGAAGAATTCACCCTTCTTCCTACCATCACAATTGCAGAATTTTCCATCCTTCCATCTACCTCATTGGAAGAATCCATCCATAAAACCCATATCACTCTATCTACACCAATCCAATCTAGTTCAGATATTGTCCAAAAGCATGTTGAAGTACTCATAGATGAAAATCAAGATCCAATCCCTTCACTTCCTCTATTTCATGTTCTATTACTTCCATCACCCCAAATCCAAGATCCCATCATCCCATCCTCTCCACTTGACAATCCTCCAACACATATCCAACTACCATCACTCTATCCTCTTGGTCCACTTACATTTGTCAATGGAAGCCAACTTGAAGCAAAAGAAATCAGTTTCACATCTTCCACCACAAAACCTGATACTGGATGTTTATCTTATTCCCCAAGTAAAAAATATCCTTGCTTGGATAAAATGCTCAAGAAATGGAATTATCAAGGCAAAGGCTTGGATGCCCATGAACAAGGAAATCTAGAGCTAGTTCAGGACAAGAAATATCCATGATCATGTGGTATTGCTCATACATCCAAAGAAGGACTTTCCTCCAAAAAAAGTTGGTATAACTAAAGCTAAATTCAAGCATCCTTCCAAGAGAAAAATACCAATTCACCTTTCATATTAAGTAATGTTATAATGCTAGTTTACTTCTAGATCATAAGCTTTTAGCATAATTGTTAGTTTAGTTCATTTCTAAGCTTTCCTAAATCACATCCTAGCTTAGAACTAATGGATTAATCTAGTTTTTTAAAAAAAAATTTCATATAATTTGCATCATCTCACACTTTATTTGGTCTAAAATCAATCTAGTTTAATCATTCGTAGCTTAATTTTCATTTGAGCATCATTAGGCTCCTTGAGGCTCTAGGGGATAATCATGTGTTCTATACCTAATTTTGTGCCACTATGGGGTTCTTATGGTCCCTAATTCATCCCAATCCTTCCTAATATGCATTAGGGACAAGCTCAAAGTGTTTTGAGAGAACATGCACATCCTAGTAAATCGAGAGCAAATCGAATGTTGACAGGGTTCTCCTGTTGAGCTCTATCCAAAGTGTCCTTCCAAATTGTATTTTCTATATGTTAGGAATATTCTCTTAAAATAATGTTTGAATGTATGCACTTGTATAAATAGGTTAGGTTTTCACCCACCATCACATCTTCCCATTATCCCTCTATAGCATACAATGTCATTCCTCCTCCTCCATCTTTGCAACCCAGAACAACCTATCACATTCCTCCTTCATCCTTCAAATCTATTTTGGGTCCCTATTTCCCAAAATATACTATTGCATATCCTCTACATACCAAATCTATTTTGGGGCCTTATATCCCAAAATATCATCCTCCATCCTATCCTACTCAATCCTTCATCCAAAATCCAAACATCCCTAGTCAGGATCAACAAAGGTAAATTCCCATATCTCCTATCTACCAATCTCCTTCCATATTTCCTCCATCCTACACAACTCCTCATATTCCTTCTAATGCTCCTCACAATTTGGATGCCAACTCAAAAATACACAAGGGCAACTATCCACAAAAATCTAAATGTTGCCATGTCCACTCTAAAAGACATGTAAATACATGCTCAAGCAAAGAAAAATCCAATCAAGAAATCCACTATATCCCAATAGCCACAAAGGCCCATCAAAGAAAAATCAAATCCAATGCATCCAAATGGCCACAAAGGCCCAACAGAGAAAAATAAAAATTCAATGTATCCCAATGGCCACAAAGGCCCACCAAAGCAAAAGAAAAAACTATGTGGATCCCAAAGAAAAAAGATGTAATGCATCTAAAAGAAACATTCACAATGGAATCCAAGAGTACTAATCCACTAGCTTCTCATTTCCCTCCCCCATTTCCTAAATCTATTTTGGGTCCCTATGTCCCAAGATCTCCTAGCACAAATCCTCCATCATATCCACATCTATCTTCCAAAACCCATCCACTTCATCCACCTTCCTCACAACATGTGCCAATGTTGGTCCTGATAACATCCCCCTATGATGATCACTTTCCATCATTCCATCCAAACACTTTATACCACCATATCTCCCATCTTCCCCATCCCATCCATGTCTTTTCATAATTCCCCCATCCTAGTAAAGTTGTACCAATATCCAGATAAAATCAGAAAGTCAACAACAAATCAAAAGGTCATTAACCAATAAAAAAGTCAACAACAAATCAAAAGGTCATTAACCAATCAGAAAGTCAACAACAAATCAAAAAGTCAGCGAAAGGTCAACAACAAGTCAACAAAAAATAAAAAAATCCATAAAAATTGGAAAAATAAAAAAAATATCAAAAAAGAAAAGAAAAGAGAAGAACATTCATCCAATGGTGAAAACTTGGCAATTTAAGCACCTTGGACAAGTATTGTGATGAAAACCTGGCAAACAGGCATCATTCGTAATCCCCCCAGTTCCTTTTTGTAATTAGGGGCAATTCCCTTCTATCACATCCTATCCAACATCTCCTTCATCCTATTTTTCTCTCACCTCCTTTATCCTCCTTCAGTTCTTGATGAAAAAAATAGAGACCACCAGGTACACATGCTTTTGAGCATCTTTTTGGCATCCATCACACTTTTCAACCACCTATGTTCTATCCAATCCATTCTACCTAGTTTCCTCATCTTCTTGCCAACATATCTTCCATCCAATCGTACCCCCTTCCTAATATCTTAGAATACATGAAATAACCTAAGAAGGAGCATCTTGTTCCTCTGTGACATATTCCTAAATCAGAATCATCCTAGTACTACCCTATGACTAAGAATTATCTAGGGCATCTTGTACTTGTCTTTGTAGGCCTCATCATCTCGAGAAAGATATTAGCGTACAATGGAAAGAATCTTGTCATTCTGAAGATCAATAATCTATCTTAGGTTGATAATCCAATCCTATTTGATCCTACATCAAGAAGCAACAACTCATTCTTGATACTTAGTAGTCCTCCATAACCCTCCACAAATCAATCCTCAATCAATCAATCATCCTCCATCATCCTACCTATGGCAAAAGGTTTCATGAGATACTTGTTATTTCATTGGTTCCTTTGGATCTTTTCTTGTCTTTTGAGCTCCTTTGTACCTATTGTTTCATCTTTTTGTACATATCCTAGTCAGTTCTGCAACAGTATTTGATTAGCTAACTTGTCCCATCTAGCCTTTTACTTTAGCAACATCAATTTTTGACCATCCTTAATCACTATTATTATCCTTGACTCATCATTTTCCAGTCACAAACACATCATTCTCCCCATGAAACTAGGTCCAAATAGATGTATCCTCTTGTATTATCTGACCTAAGAATTCAAATTGGGTCCATAGTGATGTATCCTTCACCATTTTTACACCTAATCTCCCCCCATCAATCTCTCTCCTTGGCAAAGGATGTCTTTTGGAGGCATCATTTTGACCTTGGATTTTGTCCTTTAGGTCTTGTTAATCTTTTATGGCTTCCATTGTTCTCTACTCAAAGTCACCATGATCATTTATATCATGGTGTGCTACGAATGAGGACAATATGGGGCAAGGTCTTTTGATCTTTTGCTTCTACTTGTAAGTTAGTTGTGTGTTTGTGGTTTCTCTAGCATTAGTTCCACCATGCCTCCTTCGGGTTTCATGTGTGATGTTGGGGAAACCCTTTATGTGCTTGTCTTTTTCTGTCAGTCCTATGCAACATTGGTGACAAGGCCTTGTGTTCCCAATAACCATGGCAGGTCTCTAGCATTTCTATATCAAACTAGGTTGTGCTCTCAAAAATATCCAACACACGGAGCTCCCTAAATCCCCTTGCATCCTACATCATATAGATTAATCTTACATCTTTCATCTTACATATAGCTTCATCTTGCATTTCACATCATATTGCATTCATGCATCTTTGCTCTTGGAAGATTGGTTGTTTATCTTCCCTTCCACTTTTTCCTTCCCGCTTGTGTTCTTTTCAAGAAAATTCCACAATGTTTCCTCTTTGTGTTATTTTCTGAAGCGGCAGAACCCCTTATTCCTCTAAATTCTAGCCTAGGGCATCTTGTTTTCTTATCTTTGATGCCACGCCACTTGCAGAATCACATCAAAGAGGGGCAAAATGTAGACTCCTAAAAAGCCTTTGCCAAAATAAAAATATTTTATTTTGTAAAAACCCCTGATGACATCATCATTTGCTAATTAATTAGTTTTTATTATCATTATCCCTTCTCCTAATTTAACTAAAGACATTTAATTAAGAAACCATAGCCAAAATCATTTAAATCAAATTTAAATGATTTTCCCCCTATTTATTGAATCATTATTTGATAAATATTGTCACAATCCCTAAATAAATTTAATATTTATTTAAAGCGCTAAACCCTAGAATCTTCTAGAGATTCCCAAACCCTCCTAAAATTTCCTAAACCCTTCCTAAAGATGATTAGAATGTGATTCATACCCTTTTTAGTCTAAACCACACTTCTTTGACTTTTGGTCAAACTCCCTCATTAATGAGCCTTACAGACTCATTAATAGCCTCTTCCACCCTCATTAAGGCTCTTAAATCCTCATAAATGAAGCCCATGTCTTCCCTTTCACCTTGGTTCCCTAGGCACACTTCCCTAGTGTTTCACACATATGTGTGAGCAACCCTTAACCCTCATCGATCTAACCTTACCTCTAACCTAGCCTCAAACTCTACCACAAACCCTGACTCTGACCCTAACTCCACTTCCTACCCCAAGCACTTCTTCAAACCCTATAAATACTCCTCCTTCCAAGAGTAAATTATTAGCTTAGTTCATATCATTCATGCATTGTTATCATGCTCATTTCTATCTAGACTTAGCATAATAAATCCTATTTGTTGGATTTCATTTATCTTTCAAGCTTTCATAACACATCTTAGCTTAGCATAATGGATTAAACATAGTTTATTTCATTTTTTTGCATAGAATTATCATCACATAATACTTAATTTGGCTTAAAATCAATCTTAGAATAAGTATTTGTAGCTTAATCTACATTTTAGCTCTATTAGGCTCCTTGAGGCTCGATGGGAAAATTAGGTGTTCTATACTTGATTTTGTGCCACTATGGGGTTCTCATGGTCCCTAATTTATTCCAATCCTTCCTAATATGCATTAGGGACAAGATCCAAGTGTTTTGAGAGAACACCCACATTCCTAAATTAAGAGAAAATCAAATGGTGACAAGGTTCTCCCATTGAGCTCTATCTGAAGTGTCTTAGCAAATTGCTTTTACTATATGTTAGGAATATGTTCTTAAACTAAAGTTTGAATGTCTAATCTTGTTTTGAACATGTTAGATTTTCTCTAAACACAGTAAGAATGGTTGATGTTATGAACAATGCAAGACAAGATGAGCAAGAGAGAAATTTGGCTATTGAGGATAGAAGACAAATGACTAAAAAACTAGAAGAGAAAGAATCTAAAATACTAAGGTTTACCGAGCATCATTTTGAGTTTTCAAATCACATGGTTTTTATGAGTCAAGAGATCAATTGAGTCAATAATGAGCTTGCTATAAAATTGGAAGATATTGGTGAATTGAGAGAAGAAAATGAAAGACTGAAGAATGAAGTGAAAGTGCAACAACAAAATAATGAGATGATAAAGAAAACTGAAGAAAGTACTAAAAGGATGGATGAATTTATGAATAGTCAGAGAACATTGAACAAAAATATTGGTTTAGGTTATACCAAGCAAGGAGAGTCATTAAAACAAGCTAAATAGAAGAATGCCTATGAAAATCCAAGGCCAAGAAAGCTCTCATGCTATCATTGTGGAAAACAAGGTCACACATCCAATGTCTGCAGAAGTAAAGCTAAAGGTAATCCTAACCATACTCCTGAATTTGATGGTTATTGTTATAATTGTAATAAGTATGGTCATCAAGCAAATGAGTTTAGATCAAATTTGATTATGTCACCTAAGAGACAATAAATGGAGAAGCAATATAGCACCTGAAACAAGCATGGACATGCATCACAGGAATGTAGGACAACAATGAAACAAGTATGAAAGCCTAAAGGATAGAACAAGACTTATCAACCAAGAAGAAAAGAAAATACATATACTTGGGATTACAACACTTGGACTAGTTGTACAACATGTGGAAAATATGGTCATATTGCTGAGAATTGTATGAAAATGCATTGGAAAAAAAGATATTGGAACTAATCAAATTTTGGAATGGCATGTATGCACTATCAAAAGGTCAGTCATCTAAGAAGAGACTGTAGAGACCAAGCACCATAACTAAATGTGAATGAAAATAAGAATACAATTGAAGAAATCATGAGGATAAGGAATAAAATGTGGAGAAGAGAAACAAATGATAATGCATGATCAAGCACAACAATCAGTGAAACCTCATCCTATGGATTAGGTGAAAGCACCACCTCCACCTAAGCAAAACAAGTAAGTATTTGGAATAGAATTTTAATCGGTCATTTCTTACAAAAGTTCCTTATATCTATTAGATGAAGACCAAATCAGCATGAATTAAGATGCACTATGGTATTATATGTTTTTAACTTGAATTGAGTTAGTCGGTTAAGTTGGACCGAGTAAGAAAGTTCCACTTGGTGAAAGGTGTAATAGACAATAGATTTGTGCAGTCAACTAAGCACTATCAGTGCTCACCAAGATGATGCATCTATTGTTTAAGTGAGTGAAATTGGTGTTAACTATGTGGTAGATGAAAAAATAGTAATGGACCGAATAGGATTTTTTAATATAAAAGCATGACAAATGAACTCATTTTTCACATTGAGAGCAAGAGAGAATCGGAGAAATTTTGAGCAAAGATTGAGTGACTCTATTTTAAAGATTTGAAGGAGATTTGAGCATTTTACAAAAAAATTTTAAGCGATTCAAGAAGGTCAAGGCACTACCTAACAATTTTCGTGAAGAACATCAAATCCCTAATTTCTATTTCACGATGTATTCTTCTTCATGATCTAGTAAATCAAAAGAAGATAAAGAGAAGATTTGTATATTGATAAAGTACACAATGTATGAGGAACCTAATTAAAAAATTCACCAAAAAGTTGCAGCTCAAACTGATAATAGGGACACACTTTCATAGATACCACCTAGGGTTCTACTTGTGAAGGGCATCAGATCATACATACACTACAAGATTAATGAAATTGGTGATGTCATGCTTCAAAATACCAACCAAGATATTTTCACAGATGGATATCTCGAGGATGAGAACAAACACTTGGAGGTAAAAGGATTAACCAATGCCCTACATTTTCTAAAAGTTTTCAAAACTAAATGGATACAGATTATATTGAGTCGAGTATACAAAGGGATAATGTGATTGGATGAACCGGTATGAATCACAAAGGATATTATTCATATGGCTATTGGATACCCTATGTCTGATAAATTGAAGAGTCTTTGGCATCCTCTGAAGAATGAGATAGAACAACTAACAGGAGTAGAATGGGATGGAAGAAGTATGAGAATCAACACCATAAGTGACCTCAAGATTATAATTGGCAATTATTTCATAGCATATAAGATATTTCAATCAAGAAGACTAATAACATTATGTGTGGTGTAGTCGATATTGCATGCAAGATTGTCAAGAAGGGTTTGCAACCTTGCCAAGTTGATGTTGAGACAACTAGAGGAGAATATGAGTACAGTGTTTATCGAGCACACTATGTTATCAAGCGCTAGTAATATATCGAGACCAAGTCATAGGATTTACTCAGTAAACCAAAGTTAACATACATGTTTGAGAAGGAACAAAATACAAGGAAAACAAATTGTACCAAGCAAAAATATTTTACACAAATTGAGCTAAAGTTTTATTGGGAATGACATATTGATTGGTCATAATCCCTATGCTAATTTTGAATTAGGTTATATCATCTGATCGTTGATCAAGATTTTCACAATATGGTTACACAACCCTAATTAGGTCAAATCACTATATATAAAACCTGGACAAGATGTCATTATAAGAAGAATCATGATCAAGGAGGACAAGAGATACATGAGGTAGCTACAATTGAGACATCTGAAGATCATACAAGGGTTATGTTGAAAGGATTCTAACAAAGTATTCAGTTTATCAAAAATAGTTCAGAGGCTATCGAGCAGAATGAAAGTACACCTTCATCACTACAAAGTGATTTCATATATGTACTTAACAAATTTTTTATTCAAAAAAGTTTCTCTCATTAAAATCAACCCTACTGTTACATTCTAACAATTATGAAAGACAAAATCCCTTAATCGAGTAGACTTAACATTCTTATTGTAAATCTCTTAACTAGGTGCACACTCAATTAGTGTTTCTAAAATCCTCTAACAAGGTAGATCCTAATAGGTCTTTTATATTAATCCTAATAGGGTAAGATCATTAGAAGTGATCATATTGTATGCTTTAACTAACAACTTTGTTACTGTAGTAGTGAAGCTTTGTGGGTTCCATCTCCACTGGAGTTTTTACCTTCTAACAAGGGTTTCTATGATACCAAAATCTTATTGTTATGTGTATGAAGTTTCATGTATGAAAATTTGATTAGATTAGAAGTATTTACATTTTAGTATTAATTAATGAATGAATGTATTGAGACAGTAAATATTCAGTCGGTTAATGAAGGAATATATTTCTAAGTTTGAAGGACAATATTTTTTAGGGTTACCGATTCACCACTCCCCTCTCAATAACTCACCTTTCCATAATCCCAACATATATTTAATAGAAAATGGCAAGGATCGACCAATTGTGTGGATCTCACAAGCAACTACAACTTCATCCCTCAACCACATCATGCACATCAAATAGAGAATAAAACATACATGCCAACCATACACATGCAAGTATGCGGTTAGTAAAAACCATAACATAATTAACATCATCAACTAACTAACATGATATAAATTAAATAATTTAAAGTATCATAGCTCTAAATCAATAAATGGAATTGAAGATCTAATATTCATAAAAATGTCAAAAGGGGTCAACATCATAAACATAATTGGTAGTAAAGGGGTGGGTATTACATAGTCATTAGTAAAGAAAATAAAGAAAGTGCTACAACTATTATGGATGAGAAAGATTATATATATAAAATGCTTGTTCTTCTCTCTGACCCTGTCAGCTACAAAATATTACCCTTTAACCCTTGCCCCAAAATTCTAAAAAAACTAAAATCTGTCATTTCTTGCTCATCATTTGATGACCCTATCAAGAAGGTTTTGATTCCCTCCAAATAAATCACCCTCGTATTTATGGGGTCCTTAAAATTCATGAAGAAAGAATCTCTCTTAGACATATAGTAGATACTATGGGGTCCCCCACTTATAAGTTAGCAGCCTTTTTGGCCAAGCTCATTTCCCCTCCTGTGAGTAAAACAAACTTCTTTAAAAACTCTATCCACTCCATTGATTTTATTAAGTACAACAAGTTATAATATGGTGAGATCCTTGTTAGCTTTGATGTTTTTTCCCTTTTCACCAAAATTCCTCTTCTTGATGTTGTTGATCTTGTTGGACACAAGACCAATGATAAAATTAAATCTTAAGTTGAATTATACCTTATATTTACTTTCTTTTCTTTTTTTGATATCATCTTCGAGTAATTATATAGTGTGGCCATGGGTTCCCATCTCTCTCCTATCTTATCCAACCTCCACATGGGACATTTTGAGGAATCTTCTCTTTCCTTTTGCCCCATCAAACCCGAGTGGTATAAATACTATGTAGATGATACTAATATTCATTGGTGATGTGTCTTAGAATATTTAAAAATCTTTCCACACCTACCTTTGTAGTTTAGCCCCCACAATATCTTTAACCAAAGAGATTGAATGTGATAATCAAATCCCCTTCATTGACATCATGCTAACCAAGAGAGCTGATGGTTCCTTGTCTCATAAGGTATTTCAAAAATCTACTAAAACTAAACTTTACCTTCACTCTTCTTCTCACCTTGACCCAGTCTATAAATATACCATACTCAAAACCTTATCCCTAAGAACCTTCTTCATTTTTTACCCTAATAATATACACCTAGACTTAGCCTCTTCATCATATCTTCTTTCTCAATGGTTACAACAATAAAAAAATCTCTAGATTCTTTAACCACAATAAATTTAGCCTCTTCTCCAAGCCCAATCCAACCCATTCCTTTAACCTTCATACTGCCACCCTTCCTTATAGACAAATAATTTCTTGCAAGATCTCTAAGGGGTAAAAGCACAATTAGGTGTCACCTTTTAGGCTAACTTATCAACACAACTGAATTTTAGTATTTCTAACTAAAAATTAATTTTGGTCAAACATATGGTCTAGCTAGATTCATTCTAGATAAGTTAGATAAGGTCTTTAACTTTTCCAATTGGAAATATCTATTAAATGCACGCTTTATACCACTTTGGGTCCAATTACTATAAAAATAAAATTATTTCTAAAAAGTGGCATTTCAATAACTCCTAATATTTTTAAAGATATTATCATAAAAATAAAAAAATACCCTTTTGTAGAGATCAAAGTCAAGAATATCTTCATGTAGATTTTATAGTGTTTTAATTAAACATAGTTTATTGTAATTAAAAAATATTGCAAGTAGGTATTTTAATAGTCAAGGAGATGTTGATTTGAAGAAAGAAAAAAATACTAAATCATATTAAATAAATTTGAAAAATATATGGTGCACTAGAGGAGAGAGTCCTCTTCAATAATATATATTTCTATAACGTGGGAAAATGAGAAAAGGTAGGGTTTTTAAGAATATCCCTAATAAAGATCCTAAACCAACATTTTCCACAAAATACATATGAATTGATAATGATGAATAATGTAAATCTAGAAATTCTTGAATTCAGATAAGATTAAGTACATACCTCATAATAAAGTTGAGCTAGAAATACCAATTTTCTGGTGCCTGTGCTCAATTTCGGAAAAATATGCAACTGAATCTGTCCTAGAAACACAGAAATTGAGAAAACCCATAAATATTTTGTCTTTCTAAGGAAGGTTGACCTTGAACCAAAAAATGGGTATGATCTTATCCTGGGGCACAATCTTACCCCTAAAAGTCGACCTTGACCTGCACTGCTTGGATAGAAATTCTGTTCGTGGATCCTAGAAGTTTGCCGAAAAGGGTACTCAGATCTGCATTGTGATTTTCTATCCTACACCTGCATCTACAAGAAAATGGTTTTGTTTGTTGGATGATGGGTTTGCCTTGGTCAAACCACAGTTTTGGAATCAACCTTGAAATATAATTGAAATTGAGAATGCTAGCAAGTAGTAGAAATAGATCTAATAACGAAGCTATGATATTCAATAGATATGCAATTATATTTGAAATGTAAACAAGTATATTGATATGAAAGCTTAGACTCAACAATCTAAATAAAAACCATAAATGTAAATCAAAATCTCCATGATTGCATGCTCGAAATCCACCTTGAGGGAAGAATGAATGGATCTTGAAGATGAACAAAGGATCTTGAAGGAAGATCACACCACCATGATGGATATATCTAGGGTTTGAATGATGAATCTTGAATGCTTGAACCAAATCCCTTCCAAGGCTTGAATGCTTGAATCCTTGATCTTCAATGGAGAACGTAAATGTTTGGATGTGTTGACACCTGAAAATTCAGGTCCTAAATATGCAAAATATCTGGGAAGTATAATATTTGTTTTCATTTTCATGTTATTTCCCTAGGTTAAAAAATTAAACAATTGAAAGGCCTAAATAATTATCATTATTCTATTTTCATGTTTTTGGAATAAGCTTTTAATTATTTTATTTTAATGAATTAAATGCATGTATATTTTGAAATAAAAATAATTATAAAAAATAATAAGGTTGTTGGGTTAAAAAGGTGGCGAGAGGAAGTTGAACACTCAACCTCTCAAGCCAACCCTTTTTTCCTACCTACCTACCCTTCTACCCTCTAACTAGTTAGTCTATTGTTATTCCTTAATAGGCTTTGGAAGGGGAATTTATTATTTACATTTTCGTGTGTAGGTGAGAAAATCAAGGCAAAATTTTCACATAGGGAGAGATATTAATAACCAAGAAAATTACTTGAGAAATTGACGAACACATGTTTTGTTATTCATTAATGCGGGAAATGGTTTTTCCTCAAACCATTTTTATGGTTAATGTTGTACAATTTTAGGGTTCATTGTAGGATTAGGTTTTTGTGAAAAGATTTGACTTTTCATGGGAAACCTTTGAAATAGATATAAATGATGAATCATTTGAAATTGAAAAATAACACGATAGCTGGGAGAAAATATCTGACAACTACAATTTGAACCATTATACAAAATTTCAAATGCCAAATGAGATAAGTTGATTTCTATTTATTTGAAGTTATATGTTAGTATTTTCAATTAGTCCTTCGGATACTCTGTGTATCAAAGTGTTTCAAAGTGTTATATTCTCTGAATATTATAATTTGAAATTAATATATAGCTTGAATATCAATTGTAGGATCTGCGTATCTACCATTGTTCTTATCAGTCTCTTAATTTGAGTTAAATTCGATAAGATTAGTTGTATAAATTGATTTGAGTTGTAAATCAAGTGGAAACCTGTGGAATGATAGTCTTTCTTTATTAAAAGTGAGTTTTTAAATCTGTCTCTGATTGTACATAGGATTGAAAATCTCAGACTCTATAACTCAAATGTTCAGTAGGCATTGATCTTATATTTGTTTGAAATTGTTATTTGGTTCTTATTTTGTAGTTCGTAAATAAACCGGATTACTTTTCTAAAGCATTTGCAATTAGGGTTTCTAGTGATAATTCAGTTTAATTTAGATTTTATAGATTAAAGCTATTAGGAGATTATATTATTTTCCACCAAAGATCATTTAACACTTTGGAAGGAGCTTTGTTTGTTTGTGCATGTAGTTGTGCAGCATAGGGAATTTGATAATTTAAGGTGATTTTAGGCCTACCAGCCTTGGCTTGATTAAGCCAAAATTGTAGAGGTACTAGTGTGTGCATATCAGTTGGCCAAATCCAAACCATCATTTTTGGGCACCAACAGGATGGAAGATTACTTGAATCCTTGATAATGGATGATTTATTTCCTTCTAAATCTCACTTGCTTATGATCTCCTTCTTTTTACTTGAGAAAACCTTGATCTCAAAACTTGATGGAGAAAATGAGAGGACCAGGCTTAATTTTATAGTGATCTAGGGTACAAACTCCTAGAGCCTGACATATGAGAAATAAATTCCCATTGGGCTCTTACCCCTAGAAATGGACCTAGATTAAATGAAATTTAAGAGTTTACCATTTCAGAGACCAAAACAGCTGACCCAGAAGCGGGAAAACACACTTTTTGAGTTTCCCCCATGTCTAGAAAATTTTTTGATGAAAAGGGGGACCTGGGTCAAGGTCAAGGTTGACCTTGACCTAGGGGTTTAGGACCCTTGTAAAATGTGCCAGGTGAGGAAAATAGAGCCCTAAATAGGCATAGAAGATAGGAAGGGGGCAGAAAATAGAGGACAACATGATGATGGCTTAAAACACCCCCTAAGGAGGGCTAAACATTCTTAACATGGAAGTGCTTCCATTTTAAGATGATACATTAAGCCCTCACTTTAGCGAGAGTATGGAAATCAAACATACTCACAGTAAAGGAGAAGAAAGATCCAAGTGGATTTGCAACGAGATGGAATGACACTTAGTTAAGGACACAAGCCCCCAAGCTAATGATTCTAACCCAAAATACATGCACAAGGGTGAAAACAAAGATAATAGAAAAAAAAAAGGGGGTTAGCACCAAAAAAAAAAACCAAATCAATTAGCAAAGGAAACCTTGCTAAGAAATGTTACCTATACTAATATCATATTTGGAAAGCTATCATAAAAGCATAAATGATTACATAAGAAAGACAAGATTAACACTATATATAACACAACTTCATGATCCAGTCCTTCTAGCATAAAAGAAAAAAGAGAGAGAAAAGAGAAAGTGATTACCTTGCCCAGTAAGATTCCCACCTTACCGTGAATCACCAAGGAGGGTGAGCCTAATAGATGGCCAAACCTGATAGTTCACCCAAAAACTATGCTTTGCAATTGTAATGCATCTTCTGACGGCTTTTAGAATACTTATAGATCCACATTATTGTATCACTATGGAATATAAAATGCATGTCCCTTCAGGATTTATCAACTTATGTGCATTACCTTTTGCGGATTTAGCATGTTTGAACTTGAAAATGTGTGTATCTTCAGGATTTAGTAATTTATGTGTGTTACATTTTGAAATTTAGCATATTTGAAAATTGAAAATGTGTGTCTCTTCAGGATTTAGCAACTTATGTGTGTTACCTTTAGAGGATTTAGCATATTGAAAAACTATAGTACAAGGGAGACCCTATATATGCCCCCCTCCTTATCGTGGCTACTTACTAGACAAGATAAGGAAGAGAAAGAGGATACCTACTTCACAAAGTAAGGAGATATCATGTTAACAAAAATATACACTATATTCTTAGTGAAGAGTATTGACTCTTACATTGAAGAACGTAGATAATCGTGAAAAGGATATGTCACGTATGGAAAAAGGATCCTAAAAGAGAAAGAGATCTCATCAACAAGACCCCCACCATAGAGGAGTTCTTTAGATAAAATATCAATTTTCAAAGATAAGCCAAGCAGGAACAAAGATTCAATCATTAAGCCCCCTGCAATCAAGAGGAAGAAGAATCTTTGGAATGAGGGAAACAAATATAACACCAAAGCAAGGGTAAGCTCTTATAAAGAACATAATTTGAAAAATAAAGAAGAGGTGATGACCTAGGATAATAACCTCTCATATACAAGGATATCCATAGCCAAAACCTCAATTAGTATAATGAAATAATGTTGCAGAATAAACAAATGCCACTAAGCTAAGGAAAGTAGATCCCTAGACAAAGAAGGAAAATACCTTTCCCCCCAAGAATGAAAGAAAGGGATACCTTTGCAAAATAAATGTCTTAGGAAAGATATCTTGAACAATACAAGAGAACTATGGATGATTATGATCATAATACCAAACCATAGGAAAGAAAGAATAACCAATTACACTCAAAGAAGAATACATACTAAGAGCATAATGGATTCTAAAGAAATGGAAGAAATACCTTCGGGCCCCCAGTGAAGAGACAAGAGGAGAAAAGATCTACATTATGGAAGAATGAGGGGTAAAATTATGATGAAATTGTAATACTGCACAAGAGTGAGATATAATTCCTAAAGAAACTCTTTCTATAACATATATCTTGAAATGCACATAATTAGAAAGTAAATGTGTATTACTATAGTGAAGAGGATATTTGTACTTGGAGAGAGAATCTTTTGACATGGGTTTAAATATTTTCTTCTTAGAATCCATTAACTTAACATTTACCTTCTTAGCCACATCGTGAGAGGTATCATGGTGATCTTGAGAAAATGTAAGATAAGGTGGAATGATGGATTGAGAAGGTGGCAAAGAAGTAGAAACTATCGGATTAGGTTGAGGGTTATTCCTTGTACAATAGGTGTGAGCTATCAAATCTTGATCATTGAAAAATTCTTAAGACTCCATATGTTTACTTTTGATACTAATGCGAGGATAACCTTTGATAGCCAACAAGGGTTTTGGATAAACTATGTTAGCTATCTCAACACTACAAACAAATTCATAAGAAGGAAGAAAAGAAGATATCCTATGAGGAGATGAGGTAGGATCTTGATTCTCCATAAGATCATCATTAAGAGGAAGAGCATTAGGGGAATTCATATCATTCTCTGCTAATGCCTCATCAGTAGAAGGAATCCAAAATGGAGGTAAAGGATCTATAGTGTCATCTTCTTTTACTAAAATATCCACATAAGGGGAGTGTGTTTTAGAAAAAGAGTCACCATCACGTATGAATAAATCACCCTCTTGTATCAAATCTTCTTCATGAGGAGGGGGAAAATCAATGACTTTATCCAAGGGTTCATCCAAAAAAGTAGAATCATCCACCATGTCTTCGTGAGGAAGAGAATAATCAACATCCAAATCTAAAGGTTCATCCCAAATAGGAGGATTCACATCCCTATCCATAAATAACATTGTAGGAGTGCCATAAGTCACTAAATCTTGATCCATAAAGGGGAAAGAAAGTAAATTATATTGTAAAATAGGCTTATAGAAAGGACATATATTAGGAGAAGAATGAACATCAATCCCCAACTCATCTTTGTAAAGGTTAATTGAAGAGGTCTTTGAGGATGGTGAAATAGGAATAGGATCAATGGAGATCTTATTCAAACAATTTTTGATGCAGGAGCATCTCAAGCTTTGAGCAATCTTGCATCAACCAAAAACATTTCCTAATTTCTATACCTATTTTCTGTTGTTTGCATTATAATATTTCAATTTGTTTGTTTCATGTTGTGAGAAGTTTACATGATGTTGAGAACCTATGTGGGAACCTTCTCCTATGAGCACATAAAGATTGGATGGACTATTTTAAAGTTATAGCTATTTTCCTAACCGTCGGAACAATGTTTTCCTGCATTTTTGGATCTGATTGTGGGATGTGGCACTAATGATCCTTAATGAATAAGACTTTTTGATCTTAAGGAATTTAAGAGGACATAAATTAATATCTTTTACCAAAGGCGCATCTCCTAATTCATTATGAGTCAAAAGTTATGGCCATTTTGGCACGGGACCTATTTTCTGCCAGTTTTCACACTGGAGCTGTTACTATAGTTTTGGTGCTGATTGTGCATAGTGGCGATGTCGATCCTTAATGAATAAGAATTTTTTCTCTTAAGGGATTTAAGAGGACCTAAAGTAATATCTTTTCCCAAAGGTGCATATCCTAATTCATTATGAGTCAAAATTTATGGCCATTTTGGCATGGGACCTATTTTCTGCCAGTTTTCAGATGAAACATGTAGTGTTTCTTCTTGCACACTTACGTGTGATCAAATGGGGCATTTCATCCTTAAAGGAAGGTTATTTGGTCATGTGTGGACCTAAATACAAAGGCTCATCAATTTATATTCATTCTAGCATTAGTTTTGATTTAAATCTTCTAGACTAGACCTATATTGTAATTAAAGCCTGACTGGCCGACTTGTGGCTTAGCTGGCTATATATTGAGGGCTTGAGTAGATGTTTAGTAGGAAGATGGATGGTATATTAGTAGTAGGAGAGTAGCATCATAATTAGATCTTGAGAGATATTGAAGATCAGATTGTTATCTGATAGTTGTAACAGCAGAGCTAGTGGTTTGCATGCTTGGAGACAAGGAGATTGTTTGGAGGCTTGTGAGCTCAAATTTAGATCCGCCCTAGTGTTTCCTTCAATTGTTGATTTGTTTAAGAATTGAACTAGCTAAGGGATAGAAGAAATACTTTTTATTGTATTTGGCCCTAACCCAGAAGGCTTTACAACTGGGCATGTTGAATGAAATTCTAATTTGAATCATTATCTTGTTGTATTCCGCTATGCATACTATTGTTATAATTGGCAATTGTAGGCTTGGACTATCCATTTTTGGATCCTCCATCCTTGCCCTATGTCAAGTGGTATCAGAGCTTGAAGATCTTGAGTGTGTGAACTAGTTGAGGTAGTTTACACCAGGACCTTGTTGTTGACATGTTGCTTTAGATTTGAATCTTTGAGGATGCCTCCAAGAAGATTGGATCCTAGAGCAATTGGAGATCTTTGTGATGCTGTGGAATCAAAGATTGCAGAGAAAGTGAAATTAGATTTGAGATCTAAGATGGAATTAATGAAGAATGACATGATTGCTGAGATTGTGAGGACTGTTGCTGGAATGCCAAGGAATCTTGGTACTGAGGATGGTTATGAGGAAGTTGTTGAAGACTTTGAAGCTACTGGATCTAGTGGTGATGACTAGAGGGATATATCTGGTGAAGATAGAGTTGGTCAGTTACATAGATCTAAAGCTCGGTTAAGTAATCACTATCAAATGGAAGTTTCTAACTTCTCTGGTACTTTGAAACCTGAGACTCTGATTGATTGGATTGGTGAGTTAGAAAACTTCTTTGAGCTTGAAGAAATTGAAGATCCTCTTAGAGTGAGGCTGGCACAAACTAAGTTGAAAGACCATGCTGCTCTTTGGTGGAAAGAATTACAAAGAGATAGAGAAGATGAAGGTGAAATGAAGATCAATTGATGGAGTTTGATGGTGACTAAGTTGAAGGCCAAGTTCATACCTACTGACTATGAGCTCGACTTGTTTAAGAAGCCACAAAATCTAAAGCAAAAATATTTGACTATTGAAGACTATACCGAGGAGTTCTACAAACTTACTATTAGGTCTAGGCACAGAGAACTTGGTAAGGAAAAGGTAGCTCGGTATGTAAATGGTTTGAGATTCAATATTCAAGATGAGATTGATATGATGAAGATTGATTCAGTTGAGGATGTTTATCAGTATGCTCTAAAGGCAGAAGATAAGTTGAAAAGGAGACAACATGGTAATCCCTGAGGGAAGGAGAAGATTGATCACTCGGTGAATGATAAACCAACTATAGAGGATGAACATAAACCTATGGAATTGAAGAAGAAGATAGGTAGGATTATCTTTAAGGGTACTTGTTATAATTGTGGTGGAGAAGGACATAGAGCTTTTGAGTGTACACAAAAGTAGTTTGGTGATCATAGGATGCTATGGTGGATGAAAGCATATTGAATGAGCCTGAGATAGGATCTGAGAACTTGCTAATTTGGAGAACATTACTTGGTACTAAGGTGGAACCTTTTTAGAGGAGTAACTTGTTTATGACTTGGTGCAAGTTAGGAGGTAAACTTTGTGATGTTATTGTGGATAGTGGTAGTACTAATAACCTTGTAGCTGAGGACATGGTTCAGAAACTTGGTTTGAAGAGAATGAAGCATCCTTATCCTTATAGGATTGGTTGGTTGCAAGATGTTCATGCTCTAGAGGTAAGGGAGAAATGTGTTGTTGATTTTCAGATTGGCTAGTATAAGGATCAAGTGTTGTGTGATATTGTGAACATAAGTAGTTGTCATATAGTGCTCGGTAGACCTTGGTAGTATGATTGTAAGGCTATGCATGACTATGTCAAGAATGTGTTTATTGTTGAGAAGGATGATAGAAAGTTTTCCCTAATGCCTTTATTGGATACAACACTCGATAGGAGGAACTTGAGTTTTGGTAGCTGATTGGAGTTGTCAGATCTAGAAAGGATTGGAGATCAGTATGGAGAACAAGCCTGTGTGTTGTCTAGGAAAGACCTGAAGAGGCAAAGGAAGTAGAAGTGGAAGAATTTGCAAAGAGAAGAATTGGAGGACATGTATGTGAAGAACCAGTTTGGGGTTTATGTTCTGAATCCTAGAAGATGTCCTTCCAGCCATTAAGAACATCTTTTGTAACCTGGGGTGTTTGATGCAGGAGCATCTCAGGCTTTGAGCAATCTTGCATCAACCAAAAACATTTCCTAATTTCTATACCTATTTTCTATTGTTTGCATTATAATCTTTGAATTTTTTAGTTTCATGTTGTGATAAGTTTACATGATGTTAAGAACCTATTTGGGAACCTTCTCCTATGAGCACATAAAGATTGGATGGACTGTTTTAAAGTTACAATTGTTTTCCTTACTGTTGGAACAGTGTTTTCCTGCATTTTTGGAGCTGATTGCAGGATGTGGCACTAATGATCCTTAATGAATAATAATTTTCACTCTTAAGTACTTTAAGATGACCTAAATTACTATCTTTTCCCAAATTTTCATCTCATAATTCATTATGAGTCAAAATTTATGGCCATTTTGGTACTGGACCTATTTTCTGCTAGTTTTCATGCCGGAGCCGTTACTGCAGTTTTGGTGCTGATTGTGCATAGTGGTGATGTTGATCCTTAAATAATAAGACTTTGTGCTCTTAAGGAATTTAAGAGGACCTAAATTAATATCTTTTCCCAAAGGTTCATCTCCTAATTCATTATGAGTCAAAATTTATGGCCATTTTGGCACGGGACCTATTTTTTGCCAGTTTTTAGATGAAACATGCAATGTTTCTTCTTGCAAACTTATGTGTTATCAAATGGGGCCTTTCATCCTTAAAGGAAGGTTATTGGGTCATGTTTGGACATAAATAAAAAGGTGCATCAATTTATATTCATTCTAGCATTAGTTTTGATTTAAATCTTCCAGACTGGACCTATATTGTAATTAAAGCCTGACTGGCCGACTTGTGGCTTAGCTGGCTATATATTGAGGGCTTGAGTAGATGTTTAGTAGGAAGCTGGATGGTAGATTGGTAGTAGGAGAGTAGAATCATAATTGGATCTTGAGAGATCTTGAAGATCAGATTGTTATCTGATAGTTGTAACAACAGAGCTACTGGTTTGCATGCTTGGAGACAAGGAGATTGCTTGGAGGCTTGCGAGCTCAAGTTTAGATCTACCCTAGTGTTTCCTTCAATTGCTGATTTGTTTTAGAACTAAAATAGATAAGGGATAGAAGAAATAATTTTGATTGTGTTTGGCCCTAACCCAGAAGGCCTTATAGTCGGGCATGTTGAATGAAATTCTATTTTAAATCATTATCTTGTTGTATTTCGTTGTGTATATTGTTGTTATAATTGGCAGTTGTAGGCTTGGACTATCCATTATTGGATCCTCCATCCCTACCTTGCATCAATTTTCATCCTCACTTCCATGTACCTCATTAGGAGATCTATCATCTTTTGCAATAAAAAATTCATCAAAGTATTCAAAACAAAAATCATACATGTTGAACACAAAGTAACACTACAAACATAAAAAATGTAAATGTTTTTGTATTTTTAAAGAAATTTTGTGATTTTTTATTTTATTTTTGAAATATAAATGCAAGAGAATAAAAATAATCTAAGTTAATCTTAAGGAAAAGAGGCAAAGCATCTAACACCAAAAAGAAATATTTGTCTATCATGCATTAACCAAAATGTAACACAGGAAACTGAGCATAGGTAGGGTTTTTAACAATATCCCTAATAGAGATCCTAAACCAACATTTTCAACACAATACATATGAATTGATAATGATGAATAATGTAAATCTGGAAATGCTTTAATTCTAATAAGATTAACTACATACCTCATAATAAAGAGGATCTGGAAATACCTATTTTCTGGTGCCTGTGTTCAGTTTCAGGAAATTCTGCAACCAGATATGGCCTACAAACATAGAAATAGAGAAAACCTAGAAATCTTTTGTCTTTTTGAGGAAGGTCAACCTTGACCCAAAATAGGGGTAAGATCTTACCCTAGGGTGCAATATTATCCCTAAAAGTTGACCTTGACCTGCATTGCTTTGAGGGAAATTCTATTTGCAAATCCTGAAAGTTCACCAAAAATGGTAGTCAGATCTGCACTACGATTCACTATCCCACACCTATATTTGCAAGAAAAATGGTTTTGTTTGTTGGATGAGGGGTTTTCCTTGGTCAAACCCCAGTTTTGGAATCAACCTTGAAATATAATTGAAATTGAGAATGCTAGCAAGTAGTAGAAATAGATCTAATAACAAAGCTATGATATTCAATAGATATGAAATTGTATTTGAAATGTAAACAAGTATATTGATATGAAAGCTTAGACTCAAAAATGTAAATCAAAACCATAAATGTAAATTAAAACCTCCATGATTGCATTCTCAAAATCCACCTTGAGGGAAGAATGAATGGATCTTGAAGATGAACAAAGGATCTTGAAGGAAGATCACACCACCATGATGGATAGATCTAGGGTTTAAATGATGAATCTTGAATGCTTGAACAAAATCCCTTCAAAGGATTGAATGCTTGGATCCTTGATCTTCAATGGAGAACTTGAATTCTTGGATGGATGATTTCTTGAATTCTTGATAATGTATGATTTCTTTCCTTATACACATCACTTGCTTATGATCTCCTTTTTACTTGAGAAAATCTTGATCTCAAAACTTGATGGAGAAAATGAGAGGAGGAGGCTTCCTTTTATAATGATCTAGGTCACAAACTCATAGAGAGGCTGTATATGAGAAATAAATTCCCATTGGGCCCTTACCCCTAAAAATGGACCTAGATTAAATGAAATTTAGAGTTTGTAACCATTTTAGAGACCAAAACAACTGACTCAGAAGGGGGGAACACAATTTTTGAGTTTCACCCGACATCCAACAAACTTTCTAATGAAAAGGGGGACCTGGGTCAAGGTCAAGGTTGATCTTGACCCAGGGGTTTAGGACCCCTGGAAAATGTGCCAGGTGAGGAAAATAGTGCCTAGGGAGGTCCAAACAAAGCCCTAAACAGGCACAGAAGATGGGAAGGAGGAAAAAAAGAGGACAACATGATGATGGTAAAAAACATCCCCCAAGGAGGGATAAACATTCTTAACATGGAAGTGCTTCCATTTTAAGATGATACAATTTCTATTTTTGATTGGGATAGATTTGTTATGAAAAATATGTTGCCACATAAAAACTGTCGATTTTAGTGAGTTGGAAGTTGAATTGTTATTAAAGAGAAAATATAGGTCACAAACCAATTTTTATTTCTTCATTCACTAGCTATATATATCATCTATGACATATTTTAAAATTAGGGGAAAAAATATTTATTTACATATATTTTTTTGGTGGGAACTAGACCCCTAATTTTTAGCAACTAAAAAATTGTCTTTAAAAATTAAAACAAGATATCAATTCTTATTCAAAAAAATTATTAAAAATACTAATCATAAACTTCATCTATTTTATCACTTTTAATTAGTTTACATAATCTTCAAATTCTAGACATAAATGTCATTTTTATACTATTGAAGTTGAACAACTTTGATTTGGTTAGCCTTTTCCTTTGTAAAAGGGTGACAACTTATTGTGCTTTTTGTTAGAATAACTGAGAGGGGGGTGAATTGGTTATCTAGTGTCCCAAAACAAAATTTATAATTCAAAACAAACTCTTCAATTTCTATTGCTCTGTAAACAGTAATTACTTTCACTGTCTGTGCTTTTACTAATTACCAGTCTAAAACTTATAATAGTTACCGATTAAATCTAGTATGTAACATGCAAAGTATGATAACAAACAAATATCACAATCAACACATAACACAAGATATTTAACGTGGAAACCCTGTAAAGGGAAAAATCACCTGGGACCGACAACCCAAAATTGTTCACTCTTCTGAAGTGAGGTCGGTTAAGACCCAACCCTATTAAAGGTTTACAAACACACTATTAGGTGTGACCTTGTTAGAGGATTTTAGACTAGAATTTATCATCCAACTAGCATTCACTATGGGGTTGATAGGATAGCAATGTTCATTCTATGAATGATACATCATAAGACTTTCATAGTCCACTCTGTTAAGATATTTTCACTGTATACAATGGTTAAATATGTAACAGTAAATGATCTGCCTAAATACAACTTCAATTGTAGATTACAGATCAATATTCAGTCCATACAATTCTTTCTGATCAATATTGCACTTCGGATTCAACATTGTATCAACTTACTAAATATCGGTAATTGCTCTTTGTAGCTAAGTTCTTACTAACCAGTATGATTAGAATGCATGAAAACTTGTTCACGCGAAAATCCTATAGTATCTTCTTCTTTTTGGCCCTGTTCATAATGAAACTTTGGTCTCTTATATAGATGAGTAAATCATTTTCTTCTCCTCCATTAGATTTTGCTGCTTAACCACATTCATAGATTTTTCCACTTCAAGCTTCCTCGGCTGACATGTCAATAGCATGTTTCAATCTGCTCCATTAGATCTTCCTATAATTTTGTTAGCCATTGGTCTTCATAACAAACATTATCCATTACCTCGATTTCATACACTATCCAACTCATCAATCTTATCAGCTAAAATGATCATGAAATTCATTCTGTTCTGTCCATTTAACAAAGAAATGCATCGGTGAACACTGCTCAATTAATACTGTGCTCGGTATACACTACACTTCGTCGGTGTATACTAAAATTGCTTCATTTACCGACAACACTACTTTGTGTCTTTCAGCTCTATACTTCATCATAGATGAATGCAACATAATAAAGTCAATATCATCAAGTCATAGACTCATCAACAAGTTACTCAATGTATCCCTTATCATCATCTGTCATGTACATCTTTCTTATGTAGATTTCTCTGTACTTCATTTGTTTCACTTTTCTTCAAATGTGTTGGTATAGTAATTTACAAGATAAGTACAGTCAAACTAGTTGACATCAATGAAAATATAATACTGATTTAATCATATTACATTATCTAATCAACAACTCCTCAGTGATCTTTAATCACAGACTCTTCAATCAGATTCCAAATCAGTTGTAGTCCAACAATCTCTCCCTTTGGCATTGATGGCAACTCAAGTAATATGAAATGTACCATACACATACCAAACATGTATTCTACAACTTTGTGAACAAATGCTATAAGTCAAATAGACTTAATATGTTTAATCACTATGTTACTCAATAGCATTAGATAATATAGCTTTACCATTCTGTAGTTGTGATCTTTTCAGCTCTCCTGTTCTTGCTTCTGTTCTTTGTAACTGATCTTCACTACTTTGTCTTATTCAGATTGTATCTACCTTAGATAGTTCTCATCGGTTCTTGTCCCTTTTCATATTATTTATCTCTCCCTTTGATAACAATGCCAAAGAAACAAATAAACAAACATCTCTATTTTCTGTCATCCTTTGTATCTCTGTATACTGATATCCCAATCGGTTCTAGTTCTCCAAACTTAATCACAACCTTGAACATGATTCAAAGTGTGAACTAGGATGCATCAACATGAATGATCTTCTGATAAAAGTAGGTTGATACAACATCCAGATCACCTTAGTGATCGATAGACAGGGGACAGACCCCAAGTCTAGACCTCAAGTATTCAAATGTGTCATTCGATAGAGGTTTTGTAAAAATATCTGCAAGTTGTTCTTTAGATGTGACAAATTCTAACTTCACTTGCTTCTATTGTACTTGTTCTCTTAAGTAATGATACTTAATAGATATATGCTTTGTCTTAGAGTGCATCACTGGATTGTTTGAAATATTTATAGCACTAATGTTGTCACAATATATAATCATTGGGTCAGTGATTACCTCATTCATCCCTTCCAACACTTGTTTGATATATGAAATGTTTGAACAATTAGTAGCAGTAGCAACATACTCTACTTTAGCTGTAGACTGAGAAATACAAGCCTACTTTTACTTGTCTAGGTTACAAGTCTTTCACCAAAGAAAAATGCTCCTCCAGTGGTGCTTTTTCTATCATCCACATTTCCAGCCCAATCAGCATCGGTGTAAACTTTTAGTTCAAACTTTCCTTCCTTAGGATACCAAATGCCATAATCCTCTATCTTTTTTAGGTACCTTAAGATTCTTTTAGTAGGTATCATGTGTGATTCTGTAGGATTAGCAAAAAATCTTGCAAAAATTCCCACAACATGTGCTATATCTAGTCTACTATGAACTACATACATTAACTTACCAATCATGGATCGGTAAAGTGTCTGGTTTACATCTGTAGTTCCATCCTCCTTTGTCAATTTGCATCCAGTAGCCATCGGTGTTCCCATAGGTTTAGCATCTTCCATGCCAAATGTCTTTAGTACTTCCTTTATGTATTTAGATTGTGTGATAAATATGCCATCACTTTGTTGAATCACTTGTAGTCCAAGAAAGAACTTAATCTCTCTGAACATAGACATTTCAAGTATACCATTCAGAAATGCTGACTTCACATCCATTTGATAGACTTTGAATTTCTTGTGTGAAGCATATGAAAGTAGCATTCTAACTCCTTCCAATCTAGTAATAGGTGCAAATGTTTCACCATAGTCAATGCCTTCTTCCTGTGCATATCCCTTGCATACCAATCTAGCTTTATTTCTTGTGACTTCACCATTCTCATTCAATTTGTTCCTAAATATCCACTTAGTATCGATAACATTCTTGTCTTTTGGTTGGGGTACTAAGGATTAGATTTTGTTCTTCTTCATTTTCTCTATTTCCTCTTTCATTGCATTAACCCATTCTTCATTCTCTAGTGCAACTTTCACAGTTTTAGGTTCAAATTCACAAACTAGACATGTACCTTGCCTTGTTCTACTCCTAGTTTGCATTCCAGCGTGTCTATCTCCAATGATTTGTGTCTCAGGATGATGTCTTCTGACAAGACTAGCCAGAATTCAATTTCTTCTTTCTTGTTCATCCTGTTCAGGTTCATTTCCTTGCTCGATAGCTCCATCTTGTTCATCAGTTTGTTCTTCCTGTTGTCCTGCATTGTTTCCCTGCTGACCAGTTATCACAACTTGTGATGTCGATAGATACTCTAGATGTTTAATGTAAGTGAATCTACCATAGTCTTCAAGTTCCTTTGTACTTTCCTCTATGTTCTTATCATCAAACTCATCAACATGAACATTAGTACTTTCAACTATCTTATTTGTAACCTTATTCAAACATTTATATGCTTTACTTGTAGAGGAATATCCTAGAAATATCCCTTCATCTCCTTTAGTATCAAATTTTCCATTTCTCTCATCTTTCAAGATAAAGCATTTACTTCCAAATTTTTTGAAATAACTTATAGTAGGTTTGTGTCCAAACCATAGCTCATAAGGTGTTCGGCTGGTGTCCTTCTTTAGTTGTACTTGGTTAAGAACATACGTAGTTGTATCAATAGCTTCCCTCCAATATGTTTGAGCAACATTCTTCTATATCATCAAAGTTCTAGCACAATCAATTATAGACTTGTTCCTCCTTTCAACAATGCCATTTTGCTGAGGTGTCCTCGGTGCAAAGACCTGTCTTTTAATTCCATGCTCATTACAGAAATTAGTAAATTCATCAAAGATAAATTCACCTCCTCTATCAGATCTTAAGCATTTTATTTCTTTTTCAGTCTCTTTCTCTACCTTTGCTTTATACCATTTAAACATTTTAAAAGCTTTGGATTTCTCTTTCAAGAACATAACAGTCATCAGTCTAGTACAGTCATCAATAAAAAGAATAAAGTATCTATCACCAGAACAGCTCTGTGTTCTCATAGGACCACATAGGTCGGTATGAACCAACTCAAGTATTTTCTTTGTTGACTAGTCTTTTCTTTTAAACCTAGACTTAGTCATCTTACCTTTCTGACATTCATGGCACATGGCATGATCAGGTTTTGACAAGTTAGGCAATCCTCTAACTCTTTTCTTTTTACTAATCTTGATTGTGTTGTCAAAGTTCACATGGCATAACCTTTTGTGCCATAACCAAGCATCTTCATCCTTTACTAATAAATAAGAAGACTGATCCATATCAAGATAGAATAGATTACCTCTGGATTATGTGCTAGTTTTGACAATTCTCCTTTCATCATCATAAATCTTCACCTTTTTTCTCTCAAAAGTGAATTGGTGGCCTGAATTATTTAGCTGACCCACACTTCATAGATTATAGTTCAGTCCATCTACCCAATATGCATTTTCACATTTTATTCTTTTATTGATTATTAGTGAACTTTTACCTCTTACCATACAAGGTGCATCATTTCCCATTCTCATAGATCCTCCATTGTATTCAACAAGATGATCAAATTTCTCTATATCACCAGTCATATGATGTGTGCAGCCATTGTCTATAATCCATGTATCATTTCTACTTACTTTAGAGATTAGTGTTGTCTCTTCATGTTTCTCCTCTTCCTTTGAGTCATCTTCCATAGCCACAAATACAACTTCTATATCATCATCATCATCAGATTCAGTTTCAATATCTTTAGCTATGTAACATACCTTTTTGCCTTTGTCATCTTAGTTGTCTCTGTTGTTGTGTCGGTAACCTCTGTTGACTCTTCTCCCATAGCTTCCTTCAGATCAGTCTTTGGATCTATCATCATCTTTCTTCTAAGGACATCTAGTAGCGATGTGACCAACTTATTTATAATTAAAGCATGCCAAAGGTAGCTTACCTCTATACCTTCCTTTTCCTTTGGGCAATCTTCTGGCCATAAGAGCTTCAAGCTCATCAAGTTCATCATCGGTATTATCATCACTATCATGATTCTTATTATTCTTGCTAGACTTCCCAATCTTCAGAGAAGACATAAAAGTAGACTCAACATAAGGAACAACACTATTATCAAAGTTATTTAATTCAAAGGTTTTAAGTTTACCAATTAGAGTGTCAAGAGTAAGATTAGATGTAGCTCTTGTTTCATGAATTGCAGAGATCCCAATTGCATAAACTGGTAGCAAAGTTCTAAGAATCTTGCTTATTACTATTTCATCATCAATAACTCCATATGATGCTCTAATAGCATGTACTATCTCTTTAGATCTATTTGAGTACTAAACAATGTTCTCACCTTCTTTCATCCTCATACCATCAAATCTACCTCTCAGACTTTCAGCTCAGGCTCTTTTAACATTTAGATCTCCATTGTATATTAGATTTAACTTGTCCCACATGGCTTTGGTAGTAGTGCATGCCTTAATGTCTTCAAATTCAGCGTCGGTATAGGTAGCGGAAAGTTTCATCATAGTAATATTGTGTTCATGCCTGTCTCTCAGTTGATCAAGGGTTAGGGGACCAATGGTCGGTTGTATGTAGCCACTCTCCATTAGATCTAGTGTAGAATTCCCAATTCCAGATATGTGCAGCTTCATCTGGCTTTGCCATACTGCAAAGTTCTCTTTGTTCAGTTTTGGTACTTCCCTCTTATACATCTTGAGACCTTTATGCTTAAGTCCTTAAAACTCCGTTCCAAGCAACTTGGCTCTAATACCAATTGTTAGAATAACTAAGAGGGAGGTGAATTAGTTATCCAGTGTCCCAAAACAAAATGTATAATTCAAAACAAACTCTTCAATTTCTATTGCTCGGTAAACACTAATTAATTTCAATGTTTGTGCTTTTACCGATTACTAGTCTAAAACTTATAATAGTTACTGATCAAATCTAGTATGTAACATGCAAAGTATGATAACAAAAAAATATCACAATCAACACATAACACAAGATATTTAACATGGAAACCCTGTAAAGGGAAAAACCACCTGGGACCTACAACCCAAAATTGTTCACTCTTCTAAAGTGAGGTCAGTTAAGACACAACCTTGTTAAAGGTTTACAAACACACTGTCAGGTGTGACCTTGTTAGAGGATTTTAGACTAGAAGTTATCATCCAACTAGCATTCACTATGGGGTTGATAGGATAAAAATGTTCATTCTATGAATGATACATCATAAGACTTTCATAGTCCACTTTGTTAATAGATTTTGACTATATACAATGGTTAAATATGTAACAGTAAATGATATGCCTGAATACAACTTCAATTGTAGATTACAGATCAATATTCAGTCCATATAAATCTTTCTAATCAATATTGTACTTTGGATTCAAAACTGTATCAACTTACTATTTGTTGGTAATTTCTCTCTATAGCTCAGTAATTGTTCTGTAGCTCAGTTCTTACTAACCAGTATGATCAAAATGCATGAAAACTTGTTCATGTGAAAATCCTATAGTATCTTCTTCTTTTTGGCCCTGTTCATAATGAAACTCTGGTCTCATATATAGACAAGTAAATCATTTTCTTCTCCTCCATTAGATTTTGTCGCTTAACCACATTCATAGATTTTGCCTCTTCAAGCTTCCTCAGCTGATGTGTCAATAGCACATTTCAATCTGCTCCATTAGATCTTCCTTTAATTTTGTTAGCCATCGATCTTCATAACAAACATTATCCATTACCTTGATTTCATACACTATCCAACTCATCAATCTTATTGGCTAAACTGATCATTAAATTCATTCTGTTCTACTCAGTTAACAAAGAAATGTGTCGGTGAACACTGCTTGGTTAATATTGCACTCGGTATACACTACACTCTGTCGATGTATACTAAAATTGCTTCATTTATTGACAACACTGCTTTGTGTCTTTCAGCTCTATACTTCATCATAGATGAATGCAACATAATAAAGTCAATATCATCAAGTCATAGACTCATCAACAAGTTACTCAATGTATCCCTTATCCTCATCCATCATGTACATCTTTCTCATGTATATTTCTCTGTTCTTCATCTCTTTCACTTTTCTTTAGATGTGTCAGTATAGTAACTTACAAGATAAGTACAGTCAAACTAGTTGACATCAATGACAACATAACACTGATTTAATTATATTACATTATCTAATCTACAACTCCTTAGTGATCTTTAATCAAAGACTCTTCAATCAGATTACAAATTAGTTGTAGTCCAACACTTTTACCCTAAGATTCTCCTGAAAAAAGGGTATTTTTTGTGCCTTCAATCCTTTCCAAAACTTGTGAAATAGTGCCCCCTCCCTTAAAGAACCTAAGGATATCTTTTTTGATTCTAGTGTTTATAAAATTATGTGTTGCTGTGGTATCCCTTATATTGGGGAAAATGGTCACTCATTTAAAGTTAGGATCAAAGAAAATTATGTTGATATCAAGCATGAACATATTCTCATATCATCCCTTATTGACCACTCATTCCCCTCCAATAACCACACTTGTATTGAAAGTCCCCAAATATTTTCTAAAGAAGACAATTTTTTCAAAAGGAAACTTAAGCTATTGAAATCGGTAACCACCCTTCAAACCTCAATCGTGGAAAAGGTTGGACTTTGAGTTCATCATGGTTTCCACTATTATATTTCCTTAGAACCCCTGATCTTCCCCCTCCATAGCTCCCCTTCTTCCTCCTCTTTCCCTTGTCTTGTGTCTGTTTACTTTTCCCTCATGGGTCCTTTTTCCTCCCCTCCTCTCTCTCTCTCTCTCCTCTCCCTAACCCCTTTACCTTTATCTTCTTCTCATGGGATTTACTTTCTCTTTTTTTCTCTCAGGTTTTTAGTTGATTTCTTTTTCATTTTTTCCCTTATTCCATTTTTCACAAATTGTCTTCATTATCTCCATAATGAATTGACTCCAAATTTGATTTTAAAATTGAAATTACAATTCCTCAAATGAAATTGCATCACACACACACAACCAAAAATCTGAATTTCATTTGATATATGCAATTCGAAACCAAAAAGAAAAATTCAACAAGAAATTAAATAAAACCTCTTTTTGGCGATGCAAGATTGCACTAGAATGTGGATGCTCCTACATCAAAAACCCACAATAGATGAAAGTGATTTTATCACTTCATTAGTGGATATCAAAGATGAGTAATATTAGCCTTATATAACTATGATGCATCCTCCATTGGTCTCTCAAACCACTTTACAAGATATTCTATGTATTGCTTCTTTTGTTTGCTCCTCTTCACCCTTTTATCAAGAATTGACTCAATCTTTTCTTGATCAATTTTGTGAATGACTTCTTGTGGCTTGCTATTTCCTGAAGATTCATCATTTTTATCCTCATGAAACATGGTTTAATTATAAGTATTAAATATTGGATAAATATTAATCTCATTAGGTAACTAAATCTCATAAGCATTACCTTAGTCATGTCTCTTCAACAACTTACATGGTCCAACCTTCTTCATTTTGAGCTTATTCTAAGTCCCAACTTGGAACCTCATCTTTCTTAGATGTAACATCACATCATCACCACCCCAAAACTCCTTATGCCTCCTCTAAATCAACATTATCTTTGTATGAAATATTCATTTTTTTGATATGCTTTCTTACCTCTTCCTGCAAACCCATCATGTGCTCAACAAAGTCCTTTGCATATGCACTTTTCTTCATACTTTTGTCAATATGATTTAAATTTGAAGAACCCATGGGATTTCTACCATAAACAATCTAAAATGGGTATATACCTTTCCTTCTATTAACTAAGTTGTTTTACAAGAAAAAATCAGCTTGTGGTATAGCCAAATCTCACACCTTTAGTTTGTTTTCAACTAAATATCTTATTATATTCCCTAAAATATTATTTACCGCCTAATTTTGGCCATCTATTTGAGGGTGGTATGGTGAGAAAAATGTCATATCAGTATTGAGATTCTTCCACAAAGTCCTCTAGAAGTAGTCCACAAACTTGGTACCCCTGTTAGAAACAATGCTCTTTGGAAGTCCATGAAGTCTCACCACTTCCTCCAAAAAGAAATCTACGACATTCATTGCATTATTAGTTTTATGAGAAGGGATAAAGTGTGCCATTTTTAAAAATATATCAACCACAAAAAAATGGAACTATGTCCTCTTTGTGTTCTTGGAAAACCAAGCACAAAATCCATACTTATGTCCTCCCATGGTTTCTCTTGTGTAGTTAGTGGCAAATATATTCTTGTGTTTTCATTAACTCATTTTTCTACTTGAAACACTCTACAACATTTTACTTACTTCCTCACCTCTTATTTCACCTGAGGCCAATAGTATTTCTCACTTACAAGTGCCAATTTTGTATCGATGACAAAATGACCTGCAAATCCACCACTATATTTTTCCTTCATTAGATTTAATCTTATTGAACTTCTTGGAATGCACAATTTTTTACCTCAAAATAATATGTCATCCTAGATGATATAATACAACCACTTTGTCTTTTAAATGGAAATGAGATTCTTGCAATATTCCCATGCTTCTCTAAAATCAAGACCATATTCATAGAAATCCTTCAACTTATCAAATCCTACAACCTCAACCTGTATCTCAACTAACCTGTGTAATTTAGCCCACTTCATATGTGTTTGAATTATCTTACCTTGGCTTCCCAAATACTGTAATGCTTGAAGATTAGTGTAGAGGAAAACTTCTTTTGGAAAAAGGTAGTGTCTCTAAATTTTCAATGCTTGCACAATAGCATTAAATATATGATCATACACAGAATAATTCTTCTTAGCATTATTTGACTTCTCACTAAAGTAAGAAATGGCTCTACCTTCTTAGCTCAAAATAGCTCCAATGGTACTACCACTTGCATCACAATCCACTTGAAAAACCTTGTTGAAATATAGAAGTGCTAAGATAGGTTTCTCTATGATTTTTTTCCATTAATGTTAGTTCCTCACTAACAACACTAAATATTATGATCTCATGGATTCTTCTTAGAACTATCTTAATCCATTCTAGTTCATCAAACACAACAAAGTCTTTATACCATGCTAGGTTAATTTGGTTCACCTTCTAAAATTTATCCTTCAATATTCCATTCTCACACATAGATCTATACTGATCAAAGATGTCATAATCTTCTAATTCTTCTAACTTATAGTGGATATATGCACACACATCCTCAACATGTAAAAATCCATGGAGCACATGAGAAAATGAACCTTTTGGATCATCTTCCATAGACTTTTAAGGATGAATCTTAAATTCATAACAAGATTTCTCAAGAACATTCACAATTTGTAGGGTATCCATATGTATACCAATGAATTCAACAAGTTCTACCAAGAAAAATACTTTTTATCATCATTCTAGGGTTTGCAGGTGAATCTAATCAATAGCTCAAATTGTTGTTCAATATCCTTTTGCTCGAGTTCAAACTTGATCTCCAAATAGAAAAGTGTCAAATAAAGTCTTCAAACACCTTTTTATCTTCAAATTCAATTTGATTTTCATAGTAAATGCCATTCATACCCTAACTCTCAAAAAGTTTCTATAACCAATGAAATGTAAACCTTCTTGTAAATCATAATATGATCATGAAATTATCTATGATTCTAATCATAGCATTTCCAAGTTGATCTCTAACTAAATATTTCATCACAGTTATAACTATTCTAATTCGCGGGGTGCCATAAGATTTTTTGATAAAAAATCCCCTTTAAGTCGTAAGACCTAATTAGCTGATGGAGGACCAACACCAGAAGCTGGTGTGATCTTCCTAAAAGCATCAATCTATTATTTCTTTGGTCAAATCTTGTTCATCTCTTTTCTTACTTTATTTGTATCTATTTCTATTCCTTTATTGTTATTTCTTGCACTGTTCTTGTCAAACAAACCATTCATTCTCTTTCCAACATTATTATATCTTTAATTCTTATCTATATGTCCATAATTATTGCATTTGTACCACATAATATTTTGATTCACATACCTCTGATTAGTCTGATTAGTCCTCAACCTGTAATTCCTTGCACTATGACTAAAGTTGTTTCATTTTTAGTATATAGGGTTACTTCTACACACATTAGGTCTAGATCTAGATCTACAGTCTTTAGATCTGTGTCCATATTGCCAACATGTAAAATAATATCTATAAATGATTTAGTAGGTGTATTTCTCTGGAATTTGCGTTCCCTATGTCCAAGCTTGTTGCATGTATAATATCCATCATTGAACCTCTATCCATTTGTTTTCTTCAAAGGTGCCTCCTTAGATTGGTCAATCTGATATTCCTTTTCTTTATATTTTTTAGAACATTCCCCCTATTCATATACCAAAACTTTCTTACCTCCATGTTGTCTTTGAATTGCAATATGTTCATCAAGATTTGCAGTGCTAGATTTGAATTTTTCGTGAATTTCTCTGGCATTGACTAAATCTCTTCTCAATATCTCATTAACCCTTTCTAATTATTGTTCATTACATCTAGATTCTTCAAGGAAAAATTACAACTATCCAACTTCACTATTTAGCTTATAGTATTCTTCAGTTTTAGTCTTCAAGGATTCTTCAAGAGTCTTCTTAGATTCAATTTCTTCAGTTACCTTGATTTCCATAGATTCCATCTCATTCATTAGGTTGTTTCCTTCTCTCACAATCTACTCATATTATTTAGGTTTTTCACTATTATGTGCAGAGTTACTTTTTTTTAATGATAGTTGATCCACAAGGTCTTTTCTCTTACATTTGAATTTCTTTAGTTGCTCTTTCAAATTGTTGATGAATCTATTAGCTTCTTTCAATTTTTCTTCATGATCAACAATGTGAGTATTTTATATGTCTAGGTTCTCAAGTGAATTGAAAAGCTGAATATGAATACTGCTAGGTCCTTCCACTAGGATCCTCCTCATGTCTTTAAACTTCTTCCATAGAACTAGGCTCTAATACAAATTATTAGGGTTAGGGAGAAATGAGAGGATGGGGGGGGGGGGGGTAAATCAATGTAGAAAGATTATTTTACTTAAAATGAAACTACAAAATAATACCAAAAGTAATTAAAATTAAACTGAACAAGATATGCAATACCAACATCATAACACCATGATTTATTTTCTAGGAAAACTTAGTTAAGGGAAAAACCTTGGTAAGGATGATACCCACAAATATATCACCATTGCAATAATAAGTACTCAGTTAAAGGTATAAGTACAATAAGGGGAATGCACTTCCATTTAGGCTAACAACCTAGAGGACATTTCTCGACAAAAAAACCAATTTACATCAAGGCTTACAACCAATTACATAACCAAAATGGACTTGCAATCCAATACCAAACTGACTAGTAGCATCTGCTATGCCTATATAGTTTTGATGAAGTACAAAACTATAACCTTCTTGCATATTGTTGGTGATCCTTTTCCCCAAAGGTCAGCTTGGCATCAGGATTGACAGGGCTAGTGTCACATTCACTCAACACTCCAAAACTGACAGGAAAAAGGGCCAACTGACAAGGATCAAAGAAAGATCCTTCTACACTTTGAGCTCCACATAACTCAGGTACGTGTACCTCATTTGCACACACATATTACCTTGTTTCATACTACAGGCCTGCAGGTAACTGACTGTAGAATGATTTTCAAACTCTTCTAGGTATCCTGTACCTCAATGAAGCCAATATCTCATGCAATAGCCCAACTTGCATGGAGTGAGTATGGAAACTAGAAACCTACACTAACAACTTGAAAGGGAAAGGGTGGGATAGAAATGAAATGATTTTAAAATGATTGAAAGGTCCCCTGAGATGCCCTAAGTCTCTGATAGACCAGTGCCTTATTGAATAGGCCACAGAGTCAAATACCCTACTGCAAGATATAGTTATGAAACAAGAACACAATATGCTCAATGTGTTGATGCCTGACATCAATCACACACCATGACCAAACCTCAACTTAACACCCACCTGTGCATTCAAGCATGCTATTATCTATCAAAATATTTTGAGCCTCCCCTTAGAAGATACCTATGAATAGATAATACATTGACCGGCATCCACTAGAAGACAAGCATGAAATATCCTTGACACCTCAGCTCATACATGCATAAACACTAACCTTGAACCAGTTATCTCTGTGAAGACAACTCCACTTGCAAACACTTAGGCAATGCAAATAGACAAATCAAACACCCTTGATGTATGATTAATGGACTCAGAATTCAAATGGAGATAGCTCGGTAACAGTAAGAATATATTCAGTTCTCATACATAAGACAAATCTATTACAACATGCACTGTATTCTCTGAACCAACAGAAGAAAGATGAACACTTTATATGCAGAGAGAAGGAGAAAATATACAGGAAAAAGACCCTTCACATGGAACCAATTGTCCTCAAAAATTTGCAGAAGAAGGAACCCTTACAAAAATGAATAACCTGCCATTTATACCACTAGCTACCTTGGAATTCTCAGAGAGAATACAAAAAGCTTAGGGATAGCTAAGGCATAGGGTTTCACCCACCAAACTAATCAAAATTACATCAGAAATTATTACAGGGGCAGGAAACCAAGCAACCTGGAGAAAGAAATCTCAAATAGATTCCACAATCATGAAAATCTGGGAGCATAGCATAGTACACCAAGAAATGCCATAAAAACTAGTCTAATCACTACCTACAAACATTTCCTCGAGCTCAAAACCACATGGCACAAATCCCTGCAAACCCTCAAGGCACCCTGGACCACACTGGAATGGTAGAGAAATTCAATTTCACCAACTCTGGCCCCCCTACTGTCATCAATTTCAATCCTATTTGTCGTTGGAGACATCTCAGAGATTTGAATTTGAAAATAAATGGTCACATTACTATTTTACCCTTCAATCAGTGGCTCACATTCAAAATCAGATCAACAATAAGTCACGGCCGTTGATCCTTTACCTTTCACGGGCTTTAGATCCTCTTAACTCATCAAGCACCTTGGGTCAACATTCCCTGAACTTTAACCATGTTGAAGCAAAACAAAGACCACCACATGACTGTCAGGAATTCAACGACTACGTTACAAATTGCTTGTGTGATCATGAGATGCTAGCAGAGAACCGCTAGATATTGGAGATCACGTGACTAAAGAGAAATAGACCACCCGCGAGGTCGCTAAAGGTTAGCCGATAATTGCTGAGCATGAAGAGATCTCACGATAGCACAGTCGCCAGATCACTGAATAGAAGATGTAACCACCCGAAGACTTGGAAAAAGCACGACAAGAAACATTGAAGGACTGGGCCCCACCACCCATCGCACCTGCGCAATTAGAGAAAACACCAGCAAACAGGGAACTAGGAGGTTGAAAACACATAATGTTTTCGACACAGCGGAAAACTGAAAACACACAGAGTTTTCGATGCCAAAGAAGAAGTGCACAAAGCAAGAAGCACAAGGTCGAAAACAACGCAGGTAAAAAACACACAGACCGAAAACATCATGAACTTTCAGAAACACTGCGGGTTTTTGACACTGAGGCAGATTTTAAAGATTGCTTCCCGCGGACCTAAGAACTTGAATTTCTTTTTGGATCTTATGATTTAACTCATGAAATTTGGACCAGAGCAAGGTGACAACATGGAGAACACAGGGCAGGAGGCAAAAACAAAGCCTGTAAAGAAAATAGGCCATTTTCAAGGATTTTGCGATGATAGAAAATCAACCTAATAGTGGCTCTAGTTGGGGATGCATGGCTCTTGCAGGCATGGCAAGAATTTAGATCTCTGGGAAAGCAAACCACCCACAAAAACCTCCTGAACAACTTTACTAAAAGCAAGAAAACTACTTCTACCATGTACATGCAATGGCCCTGAACCACTAGAAACTTTCAAATCTTCTTACCTCTGTCATATACCTGACTTTCATTCACCTTTTCTTGAGGTAAGCTGGATATTTTCTTCCCAATTGTTTCACCAAGCACATCAATACTCTCAATCAGCTTATTAGGTAAAACAAAAAATCTATCTTCATTTTCATAGTGCATATAAAAACTTGAAACACTTTCTTCATCTAGCTCACTATGAAAGTATGATTCAGCATGCTCATGAATACTACCATTATGCTGAAACTGATCCTCATCTACTGATTCTTGCATACTATCAATCAGAAACACAAAAGTCTCATACTCTGCTTGATAAAAAACATCATTCATACCTGGACCTTTCATATCCTTAGGTCACTTCTGAAGAGAAAGCAACATCATCACTTAGAACTCTATCACAAATGAAAGAAGAACATATTGGTCTTTCACAGCAAGAAGATAGTATGTCATCATTCATAATTGGTTCACCTGAATTTGAAACCTCCATGTCTTCTTCAAAGAATGGATTGATGACTCCATGCAATACTCCTTGTTGAACATTATGACAAAAATTTGGTTGTTCATCATCATAGTCCTCATTATAGAAAGTATTATAAAACAATTTAAACTTACTACCCATTTCATCTTCATGGACACCCTCAACATATGAAGAAAAATCAGAATCATATGAAAATTTACAGTCCACATCACCTACCAAGCATATAGTGTCTATAATTACATCTTCTTCATTATCTTGTTTAGGAAGATCATTATGGCAAGGCCATAATTCACCCCTAAAATCTCTACTATATGCCGCAAATTCATTATCTAATGCAGAATCATTAGGTAACCTTCTATTCAAATCTTCATGACCATCCTCAAAAATATCACATTGAATTACCATTTCTTTGTCTTCATACTTTGAGGACAAGTCATTCTCAAAATCTTCATATTCAAACTGATTTATATAATGCAAAAATTGAGATGCATTTTCATTTTCAGATTTAGAAAGAGAAACCATACCTTCACTGTCAAATGATCATTCACTCCCACCATAAATTTCTTCTTCCCATGCTACATCTGACTCATATGAAGACACCTCAACATCACTACCTTTATCATCCTCACATGAGTAACCACTTTTAGCACTATGTTCCTCTGATTGTGACTGATATGTTTGTGAGTCATATTCCTCATCTGGTGCAGCAACTTCAGACTCATCATCAGAGACATAACTTTCAGTCTCTTCATTTTCATAGGACTGAGACATGGAAGCAGGAATCTCATGTCTAGGAACATCAGTAGCATTACATTTATAATCAATATTACAAGGATTGACTGCAGTAGTCAATTCACAACTCAAAGCACCAGTACACTGCTCAATCCTATCAGGGTCTGGAATATATCTTACTATTGTAGCATTCTGAACACATGTCTCATCAGTAGCAAAGGAATCAACAACATTTAAGTATATATTCTGATTTGACATCTCAACCTGATTACAAGCTACAGTAGAAATGTTGGTACATTGATTTGGAACTGTGGTATCAACACTACATTCTTCTTTTCTTTCATACTCATTATATCGACATACATTCATGGAAAAATGACCTCTGGTCAATCCATATTTCAAATTATTTTTAATGTCCACAGCAGTTACAAATGCCTGATATAATGTCCTAGGTTCTTTATCCCTCAACAAGTAATTCATTTTCTTATCAAATGCATCAAAATAAACATTTACACACACTTGATCATTGGGTCTATAACCTTTAGGGATTTCATTCAAAACTTTAGCAAATCTAATGTTGAACTGTGGGACAAGTTCACCATTCCTAATATGAATCTTCAAGAACCTACTATAAGAATCAGATATGCTTACCCTTTCTCCAAATTGCTCCATAAAGGCCAAATGCATCTCACTCCAAGATGAAATAGAACATGCTGGCAAAAAAGAAAACCAGTCTCTGGCATCACCTTCCAGAGTTTGAACAAACAATTTCATCCATAGGTCTTCATGGCAAACCTCAAAAACATTCATCACATCAGCAAAGCATTGGACATGTTTTCTTGCTGACTGATACTGGTTCCTATTAAACTTTGGTAAATATCCCCTGATTCCATCAGGGATCTTATTAGGGAAACTAGGTATGCCATCATAACAAAATGGCACATATCCTCTGACAAAAGAAACCCTGTGAACATCCATCACTGGTTGCAACTTTGTATATCTACTTGAAAATCTTCAAGACCAATGACAGGAAATCTATACTTGAAACTATCCTTCTTTTGTCACTGAACCCTTCTTACATACTTCACACTTATATGTCCTTTCTTTAATGACCAAACCATTTGATAAGGACCATGCAAATACACAAAATATTGAATAGGGAATACCTGGAAACCTTAGCTGATTGTTGTTGTCCACTTCTCATCCAATTGAAATCTAAAACAAGGCTACACACCTTAGGTTCATTCAAGCACAAAGTCGCCACCTCCTTTCAGAGGACACAAATTTTCACTGATCTCTTTTGAAACATCGACATATTATAGATATTCCTCATAGAAAAGTCACATATAATCTTAAAGTCTTACAACAACAAATCCAGACAATACATTTGCAGATCTGAAAACAACTTTCAGATTATAACAATTCTGAAACTCCTCCCCAAAATGAATATAGCAAGACTCTAGGATACTCTTAATGGTAAAAAAATTTCATTCCCCAGTAGAGTCACCATTTTGTTGGTGATCCTTTTCCCCAAAGGTCAGCTTGGCATCAGGATTGACAGGGTTAGTGTCACATTCACTCAACACTCCAAAACTGACAGGAAAAAGGGCCAACTGACAAGGATCAAAGAAAGATCCTTCTACACTTTGAGCTCCACATCACTCAGGTGGGTGTACCTCATCTGCACACACATATTACCTTGTGTCATACTACAAGCCTGTAGGTAACTGATTGTGGAATGATTTTCAAACTCTTCTAGGTATCCTATACCTCAATGAAGCCAATATCTCATGCAATAGCCCAACTTGCATGGAGTGAGCATGAAAACCAGAAACCTACACTAACAACTTGAAAGGGAAAGGGTGGGATAGAAATGAAATGATTTTAAAATGATTGAAAGGTCCCCTGAGATGCCCTAAGTCTCTGATAGACCAGTACCCTATCCAATAGGCCACAGAGTCAAATACCCTACTATAAGATATAGTTATGAAACAAGAACACAATATGCTCAATGTGTTGATGCTTGACATCAATCACACACCATGACCAAACCTCAACTTAACACCCACCTGTGCATTCAAGCATGCTATTATCTATCAAAGGATTTTGACCCTCCCCTTAGAAGAGACCTATGAACAGATAATACATCGACCAGCATCCACTGAAAGACAAGCATGAAATATCCTTGACACCTCAGCTCATACATGCATAAACACTAACCCTGAACCAGTTATCTCTGGGAAGACAAATCCACTTGCAAACACTTAGGCAATGCAAACAGACAAATAAAACACCCTTGATGTATGATTAATGGACTCAGAATTCAAATGGAGATAGCTCGGTAACAGTAAGAATATATTCAGTTCTCATACATAAGACAAATCTATTACAACATGCACTATATTCTCTGAACCAATAGAAGAAAGAGGAACACTCTATATGCAAAGAGAAGGAGAAAATCTACAGGAAAAAGACCCTTCACATGGAACCAATTGTCCTCAAAAATTTGCAGAAGAAGGAACCCTTACAAAAATGAATAACCTACCATTTATACCACTAGCTGCCTTGGAATTCTCAGAGAGAATGCAACAAGCTTAGGGAAAGCTAGGGCATAGGGTTTCACCCACCAAACCAATCAAAATTACATCAGAAATTATTACAGGGGCAGGAAACCAAGCAACCTGGAGAAAGAAATCTCAAATAGATTCGGCAATCATGAAAATCTGGGAGCATAGCATAGTACACTAGGAAATGCCATAAAAACCAGTCTAATCACTACCTACAAATAGTTCCTCGAGCTCAAAATCACATGGTACAAATCCTTGCAAACCCTCAAGGCACCCTGGACCACACTGGAACGGTAAAGAAATTCAATTTCATTGACTCTGGCCCCCCTACTGTCATCAATTTCAGGCCTATTTATCACTAGAGACATCTCAGAGATTTGAATTTGAAAATAAAGGATCACATTACTATTTTACCCTTCAATCGGTGGCTCACATTCAAAATTAGATCAATAATAAGTCACGACCGTTGATCCTTTACCTTTCACGGGCTTCAAATCCTCTTAACTCATCAAACACCTTGGGTCAACATTCCATGAACTGGTGACAAAGCAAAAGCCAAGTCGCGGAATGAAAAGCCTAACTGTAGTTAGACTCTGTGAACACATGACTACACATGTTGAAAAAGCCCACATTGAATCATCTGGCGAATTGGTGACAAAAGGCTTTCTCCAATTCGTGGAAAGAAAAATGCCATTGCCAAATCATCCCGTGAACCCACGACAAGAAGCAAGTTTGTCAGGCTGCTAAACTTTATTCACTCCACAAAATCATGGACCCACCTTTAACTCCACAACTGTGATGAATGACACCACCTGTCATCATGCCTCAGACATGGGCCCGTCAAATGCCACACATCATGCCATTATTCATAGAATACCGCCAGGTCACCAACACCAGACCCATGCTCAACAAGCCCTTTGAAAATGAATGGCTAGCATAAGATCTCATGGCTCTGAAAAATCCCATGAGAACTTACACCAACCGTTAGATCTATCCTTGTCACAGATCCCTTCGACAATGGCCCCACTTCTAACTCCGCTATCGCGATGCCACCTCAGCGCCTGCCACCCAATGAATAAAATATGATGGATGGCGCATGATCTCAAAGGCTAAGAATATTCCTTGAGATCATACGCCGACCGTAGATCTGCAATCTCCAGCACCAGGTAATGAAAAAGAGCTAGGACCCACAAATCAACCACCAAACATCTAGTGATCACGTGACTAATCGCCAGCCAAGTCGCTAGAGGTTAGCAGATAACCGCCAACCTTTCAAAGATCACGCGACAATAGTCGCCGAGTCACTAGATGTCAGCTGCTTAACTGCCAGAAATGGGAGATCAACCAATAACTGCTAGTTGCCAGATCACCGAATGAAGAATAAACCATTAGACAACCGAACCAAGCAAAGAGCCAGGACCACACTGATAGGTGGCAAGCGGTTGCATGATCACATGTCAGAAAAGTCTGACATGCGGCCATGCGACGGCCAACCAGGAGGAGCCACCTGTCATGCCCACACAAAGAAGACCAACAGATGCCACAAAAATGCAAAGGCTAAACATCTTGCATCTTTTCTACACAAACATACAACAACCACCAATCCTCCCTAAACTTTAACCGTGCTGAAGCAAAACAAAGACCGCCACATGACTGTCAAGAATTCATCGACTACGCAACAAACCACTCGTGTGGTTGTGAGATGTTAGCAGAGAACCACCAGATATTGGAGATCATGCGACTAAAGAGAAATAGACTGCCCACCAGGTCGCTGAAGGTTAGCCAATAACCGCCGAGCATGAAGAGATCTCGCGACAGCACAGTCACCAGATCGTTGAATAGAAGATGTAACCACCCGAAGACCTAGAGAAAGCATGACAAGAAACATTGAAGGATTGGGCCCCACCACCCATCGCACTTGTGCAGTTAGAGAAAACACCAGCAAATAGGGAACTAGGAGGTCAAAAACACACAATGTTTTCGACACAGCGGAAGACCGAAAACACACAGAGTTTTCGACGCCAAAGGATAAGCGTACAAAGTAGGAAGCACAAGGTCGAAAACAACGCAGGTCAAAAACACACAAACCAAAAACATCATGAACTTTTAGAAACACTGTGGGTTTTTTGACACTGAGGTAGATTTTAAAGATTGCTTCCCGCGGACCTGAGAACTTGAATTTCTTTTTGGATCTTATGATTTAGCTCATGAAATTTGGACCAGAGCAAGGTGACAACATGGAGAACACAGGGCAGGAGGCAAAAACAAAGCTTGTAGAGAAAATAGGCCATTTTCAAGGATTTTTCTATGATAGAAAATCGGCCGAACACATATGACCATTATATCATTATACATTACATATCTTCACCACAGTTGTCCTTCACAACCAAAACTTGATCTTATATAAGACATCATAAGCCCAAAAACATAAGACTGTCGACCCAAAACAAGATAACAAAACAATTGCAATCTTTCATGCCAAAAATTGATCAAAACATTAAATCAAAGATTTCTAATGAAATACAATATCCTTTCATGTCTTCTCAATCATAATCAATCACCAAAATGATTCTCCAAACTAATTATCCAAGTTTACTTTGATCGGTCATACTGAACTACTTTGTTGTATCCCAAAACTATCAACCTAATATTTATTAGTAAATATCTCATGCATACCAAAATTCTAATTTTTGTAAAGATTAGATTAGATGTATTAGGATTTCTACTTGCATTCACTACCATTGTAGGATCAAAGTCTCTAACATTTGTTCATACCAAATCGATCTATCAGACTGTGTTTTGCTCTACTTTTGATACTTAGACAATTCATGCATCAAATCTTCTAGAAAACTATCTCTACTGAAATATGGTCAAGAATGATGAATGTAGTTTCCATCAATGAAAACATACCATGCATTATAGAGTGACTATTGCCAACACAATTCACATTCTTGCCCATTTCTAGGTTGTTAGAAAGTAAAGTCCACCAAGATAACTAAGAGGGTGGGGGGGGGGGGTGAATCAGTTATCTGATACTTATAATTTTTATCAATTTCAATAGCATTTAACCATGTAAGCAATGTAATTACCAACCATATAAAGATACTCATACACAATAACACAATGACACAAGATATGTTGACTAGGGAACCTCTTGATCAAAGAGTAAACCCCAGTGGGAATGATGCCCAAAAAAGATGCACTAATATGAATATTCCTTGTGAAAGGATGAACTTTGTTAGGAGTCTTATGAAATACATTCAGTACATATGAATCCCTATTAGGAGATTTTGAATCCCTGTTAGAAGATTCTAACCCTGTTAAGAGTTATGGAAGACATAAGGACCCACTGTCCAAATAGCTTCAATGGAAAGATCACTGAACACACTATCCAACTGACCTTAAGATTATTCAATAGAATAATATGAAATATGTTACCTCCTTCACTGTGCCAAAACCGCGCTCATTGCTATATCAGATCTCAATTCCAGATCTCTATACTTCACCTGTCTTCCTTCACAACTGAATTGGCTCTCTTCTTCACTTCATGCATACATTCGCATTCTTCTATATTCAATTACTTGATCATCATACTCATACATACATTACAACAAGGAAAAATATTCCTTTCTTTATACCACACTCAAATAATTACAAATGAGTCGGCATACAATTACAAAATAAAAATTTCCACACGCTACATCAAAATTACACAAATTGTCAACTTCCAAATACAATAACTCTTCACTCGTGCGACCTCAAAGTTTGTACTATCATCCACATCACTATCAATATGTCTCTAGCTTCCCTTTAACTACACAAAATTAGATTCCATCCCGATTAGGAGATATCATCCGATTTCTACAAACCGCTACTCAGGAACACTGCTTGAATACTGCTTCCATCAAAATGCTCATAACTTCCATGAATAAATGAATTACTATTTGTGCTCTTAACCATAGAAATATAACATATCAAAGAGTATAACCTCAAAATCACATAGCTCCAACTGCAATATCCCACGTGCGCTAATCAAAACATTGTTTGCTTCTCTACAAGTCTCTAGAAGGTCATTGTGTTGACATCAATGACAATCATAGTCATGAATGCAACAACAACTGCTACAAAATGGCTGCCAAATATTCACCATTCATTCCTAACAATCTCCCCCATTGGCATTGATGGAAACATAGATGAAAAACATCCAATGTTCCAAAAATCCAATACTACAACACTGTTGTTCTAACAAATATTTTCAAGTCCTCTTCATCAATCAAATCTTGCTTCATTTTCCTATTTAGATAGTACAAATGGTTTTTCATGTACACTTCTCCCCCATTGACATCAATGATAGAAATTTCATCATTATGTCAACAACAACTCCAATGTCAAAAGACACTGTTCAGAAAATACATTCACAACAGTCCTCATGACTCAGCTTAGATACACATACTCCCCCATAGAGGAAGTACCAACATCTAGTCTAAAATAAAAATACAGCTCAAATACCACTGGATGGATGCAACCAACTGCATCATTACTCAAAAGTAGGCTGGGGCATAACCCCAAGCATACCTCTCAGATACTCAAATGTATCCTTAGGAAAAGGTTTAGTGAATATGTCTGCTATCTGCTCCTTTGTGCTTATGTACTCCAGTTTGACTTCTTTCTCAGCAACTTTTTCTCTTACAACATGATACTTGATCTCTATATGCTTTGTCTTATAATGTAATACAAGATTCTTAGACATACTAACTGTATTGGTGTTGTCACAATGTATGACAATAGGCTCAAAAAACTTAATTCCAATATCCTTCAACATTTTCTTCATCCAAATTATCTGGTTACAATTGTTTGCTATTGCTGCATATTCTACTTCTGCTATGCTCTGTGAAATACAATTCTGCTTCTTTCTTAGAAAAGAAACTAATCTTCCTCCAAGAAAAAATGCTCCACCACTGGTGCTTTTCTTATCATCAACATTGCCTCCCCAATCAACATCTATATATGCACATAGGGTAAAGTCATCAGATTTTTCATACCACAATCCATAGTCCATTGTGCCTCTTAAATATCTTAGTATCCTCTTTACTGCTGCATAATGTGTTTCTCTAGGTTCGGCTTGAAATCTTGCTACAATTCCAACTGAATGTGCTATAGAAGGTCTTGTATGTGTCAAATACTGCAATCCTCCAATCATAGATCTGTATTTCTTTTGTTCAACTGCTGGTGTTTCATCTATGCTATATAGTTTATGTCCTGTAACCATAGGTGTTCCAACTAGTTTACAATTCTCCATTCCAAATCTTTTCAACAAATCATTCAAGTACTTTGTTTGACTTACAAAAATACCATCATAGTTCTGTGTTATCTATAATCCCAAAAAGTATTTCATCTCACCAATCATACTCATTTCAAATTCAATTTCATTTCATTAGCAAATTTGTCACTAGCTTCATCTTCTCCTCCAAAAATAATGTCATCAACAAAAATAACTATAATCAACAATCCATTTTTAATCTCTTTTGTGTATAGATTGCTATATGTTGTTCCTTTTGTAAATCCTAATTTTAACAAATACTTATCCAATCTTACATACCAAGTTCTAGGTGCTTTTTTAGTCCATATAATGCTTTCTTCAGTTTACATACCATGTCTCCTTCTTGAGTCAAAGGAAAACCTTCAAGCTGCTCAATGTAGATTTCTTTTTCCAATTCTCCATTAAAAAATGTGGACTTCACATCTATTTGATACACTTTGAATTTCTTAAAAGTTGCATAAGCCAAAAACATTCTTACTACTTCAATTCTTGCTACAGGTGCAAAATTTTCTTCATAGGCAATTCCTTCTTGCTGTGAGTATCCCTTACATACCAATCTTGCTTTGTTTCTTACTACTTCTCCTTGTTCATTCATCTTGTTTCTGAATACCCATTTAGTTCTAATCACATTCTTATCTTTAGGTCTAGGAACCAATTCCCATGTCTTTTTCTTTTCAATCTGATCTAATTCTTCTTTCATAGCTTTAATCCAATGTTCATCTTCACAAGCTTCATTAGTAGATTTAGGTTCAATTTGAGAAATCAAACATAAATGTACCTTATTTCTAGTCATAACTCCTCTACCCAAGCTTCCAATAACTTGTCCAATAGGATGATGTCTTGATATATACCTGTTTGGTGTCATAGTCTCAGATCTTGTTTCAACTGTAGATTCTTCTCTAGTTTCTTCAGCATGACTCTCATTCAACAATTCACTGTCAGTTTCATAGAATAATTTAGTAGTTTCAGTGTTAGGCTTAGGCTGAGTTCCTTCATCAGATTCATAATCAAGCATTCTTTCCTAAATTTTGAACTTTTCATCAAGTTTAACATTTGCACTCTCAACAATAGTTTTAGTTCTCTTATTGTAACATCTATACACTTTTCTTTTCAAATAATATCCAAGAAAAATTCCTTCATCACTTCTAGGATCAAACTTTCCAATATCATCATCTCTCTTTATATAACATTTGCTTCCAAAAATTTTAAAATACTTAACTGAGGGTGCATGTCCAAACCATAATTCATAAGGTGTCTTGTCTATCTCTGCTCTGATTTGTACTTTGTTCATTGTATATACTATTGTATTCATTGCTTCTCTCCAGAATGTCTTTGCCAAATCATTCTCAAATAACATAGCTCTTGCTACTTCAGTCACTGATCTATTTCTTCTTTCTGCAATACCATTTTGTTCAAGTGTTCTAGGGGCTGAAAATTATCTCTTAATGCCATTTACTTCACAAAAAATGTTAAACTCTCTAGAAGTAAATTCACCACCTCTATTTGATCTCAAACATTTAATCTTCATTCCATATTCATTCTCAACTTTATTCTTAATGATCTTAAACTTATCAAATGCTTCAGACTTTTCTTTCAGAAATGCAATCCACATCATTCTTGTAAAATCATCAACAAGAATCATAAAATACCTTTCTCCATAGAATCCTCTAGTCCTGGTAGGACCGTTCAAGTCTGTATGAACAATCTCCAATTTCTCTTTAGATGTGAACTTCTTACTGGGAAATGAACTTCTCTTCTATTTAGCCACCACACATTCCTTGCAAACAATGTTAGTAGGCTTCATAATCTTAGGCAAATCTCTTACTGCAAGTGTAGTACTCAACTTCACAATGTTATTAAAGTTTATATGACAAAACCTTCTATTCCATAACCAACTGTCATCAATCTTAGTAATCAAACATGTCATCTCAGTAGGATTCAAATGAAATACATTACCTCTAGTTCTAGATCCAGTTCCAATCAAATTTCCATCTTTATCCTTTATCACACAAATTTTCTTAGTAGACCAAACTTGATATCCCTTATCAACTAACTATCCAACACTCAAAAGATTATGTTTCAAACCATCCACAAAGTAAACATCATCAGTATTAGTCTTTCCATCAAGAGTAATAGATCCTATATATTTAATCAAACAAGGTGCATTATTTCCAACTCTCACAATTCCTCCATCATAATTGTTAAACTTTATGAACTCCTTCTTATCTCCAGTCATATGATGTGAACAACCACTATCTATAATTCAATCAACTTTCTTTTCAACTTGAGAAACTAAGGATTTTTCTTCCTTAACATCTATTTCAGGATTTTCTTCTTTGATTGCTACAAATCCTATTTCATCATTATTCTCAGTATCACTTTCACTTAGAGTTCTCTCAATACTAGCTTCAAGATCTTCATCATTAGCATAATAACATTCCTTAGATCTTCTAGGCTTGAAATTGTTTCTATGCTTCTTAACTCTCTTAGGACACTTAGATGCAAAATGACCATATTCTTGACAAGTCCAACATTTAAAAATTTTCTTACCGTCCAATTCTCTCTTCACAATTAAGGCAATACCTTCTTCAATCTTTCGGTCTTCTTCATTTCTAGATTTGCTACTGTTGCCAGCATAGTCTCCATTCACATTGATGCTTCTTGACAAGGTAGGGTGCATACTAAGAGTACTGAATGCTGTCTCCATTCTAGGTAAGTCTCCTAATAACCTTAGGTTCATTTATGTTGCTTCCAATCTTCCAAGAAGAGTCTCTCTTGTAAAGTTTTCTGTACAAGGTATAACTTGTTCAATCATCTGTATTGTCTACTTAAATATAGGTGTCAATGTCCTTAAAATTTTTCATATAATTTCATTCTCTGTCTTTGTTCCTCCATAAGATTTTATCCCTGCAACAATTTCTGACATTCTACCAATATAGCTTCTAACATATTCATCTTCCATCATTCTAATATCTTCAAATGCACATATCCAATTATGTAGTCTAACTCTCTTTGCATGTTCATCACCTTTAAAAGTAGAGTGTAAAGCTTTCCAAATTTCATGAGATTTTTTCAAAAAATTTACTTGACTGTACTCATTCTCTAGAAGTGCTATCAAAAGTGCTTCTCTTGCAAGTATGTTACACATGAATAGATCTCTCTCATCACTAGAGCATGTCTTAAGATTATCTTCTTCAATGATAGTCTTCTCATTCTTTGTAATCAACCAATAACCTGGTCCTAAACACAGTAGATGTGTCTTCATCTTTTCTTTCCAGTTGTCAAAATTTACCTCATCAAATTTAGGGCTTTCTTTCCTGAAATTCTCCATGGATCTCCTTAAGCTGTTAAACTTCTCTTTCAAGGACTTGCTGCTCTGATACCAATTGTTAGAAAGTAAAGTCCACCAAGATAACTGAGAGGGGGGGGGTGAATTATTTATCTGATACTTATAATTTTTATCAATTTCAACAGTATTTAACCATGTAAGAAATGTAATTACCAATCATATAAAGATACTCATACACAATAACACAATGACACAAGATATGTTCACTAGGGAACCTCTTGATCAAAGAGTAAACCCTGGTGGGAATGATGCCCACAAAAGATGCACTAATATGAATATTCCTTGTGAAAGGATGGACTCTGTTAGGAGTCTTATGAAATACATTTAGTACATATGAATCCCTGTTAGGAGATTTTGAATCTCTGTAAGAAGATTCTAACCCTATTAAGAGTTATGGAAAGAAGGACCCACTATCCAAATAGCTTCAATGGAAAGATCACTGAACACACTGTCCAACTGAACTTAAGATTATTTGACATAATAATATGAAATATGTTACCTCCTTCACTGTGCCAAAATGACACTCACTGCTATATCAAATCTCAATTCCAGATCTCTGTACTTCACATGTGTTCCTTCACAACTGAATTGGCTCTCTTCTTCACTTCATGCATACATTTGCATTCTTCTATATTCAATTACTTTCTCATCATAATCATACATACATTACAACAAGGAAAAACATTCTTTTCTTTATACCACACTCAAATAATTACAAATGAGTCGGCATACAATTACAAAATAAAAGTTTTCACACGCTACATCAAAATTACACAAAAACTGTCAGCTTCCAAATACAATAACTCTTCACTCATGCGACCTCAAATTTTGCATTGTCATCCATGTCACTATCAATATGTCTCTAGCTTCCCTTTGACTGTGCAAAACCAATTTCCATCTCGATTAGGAGATATCATCCGATTTCTACAAACTGCTACTCAGGAACACTGCCTGAATACTGCTTCCATCAAAATGCTCATAACTTCCATGAATAAATGAATTACTATCTATGCTCTTAACCATAGACATATAACATATCAAAGAGTATAACCTCAACATCGCATAGCTCCAACTGTAATATCCCATGTGCGCTAATCAAAACATTGTCTGCTTCTCTGCAAGTCTCTAGAAGGTCACTATGTTGACATCAATGACAATCATAGTCATGAATGCAACAACAACTGCTATAGAATGGCTGCCAAACATTCAACATTCATTCTTAACATAGGTAAATAACATTAGAACATTAGGGTAAAAGTACAAACCTGTGTCACACTTTTATAAAGGAAAAGGTTGACACCATGCAAAATTTTCAACTTTAATGACATAAAAGTGACATTTGTGTTTAGAATTTGAAGGTGATGTAAACTAATGAAATGTGTAAAACTTGATGAAGTTTATGCTTATATTTTTTTTTTAAAAAATTGAATGAAAATTGACATAGTTTTTTAATTTTTGAAGTCCATTTTTTAATTGTTGAAATATGCTGAAAATCTAGGGTCTAGTTCACACCAAAAAACTATATGCAAATAATCTTATTTTCCTCTGATTTTAGAATATGTTTTGGATGACATGTATAGCTAGTGCATAAAAAAAGAAAGATTGGATTTTGGTATATATTTTGTGTGCTATAACTATCCAAAGTCGGTGTTACCCGAAATCAACAATTTTTTGTTCCCACCAAATTTTTCCTTTCAAATCTACACCATTAAAAAAAATTATATATTCTTGAAGAGGACTCTCTTCTCTAGTGTTATATATAAGTTTTAAATTTTTCTGACATGATTTGGTTTTTATTTTTTTCGAACAAGCATGTTCTTAAATGTTAAAATAACTACTTGAAGTATTTTCAACTTATAATATATTATATGAAATCAAAACATAATAAACATTACATGACCATAATCTTAACTTTGAGCTCTACAAAATAGTATTTTTAGATTTTACAGAAAGTTAAATTTTGACAGAGAATTCAGATCCTGAAGTGAGAACTTCTGAGACTCACCTTTTTTTGCTTGTTTGACTGCCACATGGGATGCCACTTAGATAGGTTTAGTCGAAACTAAGGGTGACCAAACACGGTCCTATGGATGACCATGCCCCTCAAATCTCATATTTAAAAAAAATAAAATTGAATTAAAATAATTGCCAAATTTATAAAATTCGGTCAAGAATAAATGATTTTTTAAATAAAATCATTTTTATAGAGTTTTAATAGTTTTTTGCAAATTTATTAATTATTTAAATTTTTTCATTTTTAATTAAAACATTATTCAATTAGTAAGTTTGAATTATGAACTTATTAATATTATTTTTTATTTTTTTGGAGGAAGAATTGTTTCTTGAATTAAAAAAATTGACAAATTGATAAAATCCATAAAGAATAAATGATTTTTTTTTATATAAAATCATTTTTTATAAAGTTTTAATAGTTTTTTGCAAATATATTAATTACTTGGTTTTTTTTTTTGTTTTTAATTAAAGCATTGTTCAATTAGTACTTGAATTGAAGCTAAAGTAGTACTCAAGAATTATATGGTTTTGTGTTTGCAGGTGAATTGAAGCTCTCAATTTGAACAATTTTTGCAATTGGAAATAAAAGGAATAGAACAAAAAAATATGATCGAATAAGGATTTATGAAAAGTCATACAAAACGTAATGAAGATAAACTTGTTGAAGTTTAGGAAGAACTTGTTGAAGTTCAAGGAGAACCTGTTGATATTCAAGAAGATGCAATTCAAGAAGGGGAACAAATCGGTAGTTCTAAAGGTGGAAATATATCTTTTGGCATGGACAATTTGATGGAGATGAATAAGTATTCACTTTTTAGTCAAATTTCATCTGAAGAAATGACTCATGTTTTGGAGATGTTGGGTGTTGATAACAAGAAAAAATCAGGAGACAATGTAAATTGAACAATAGTTGAAAATTTTCAAGATGCATTGAATGACATTAATGAATCAAGTCGATGAGCCGATTTAAGTGCTCCACGTAGAGCATTGATGACTACTTTATCTAGTAGGAGGTTGAGACAGAGAAAATAAGTACATGCAATTTTTAATTTATTGAATATATCTAGAAGAATTATTCAAAGATATATCAGGAAGAGAAATATGTTAGATGAAAACATTAAAAATAATTGGGTAAATATTTGTAGGTTTCCTCGAAAACACAAAATTTTTGAAGATGCAAAAAAATTGGTCATTGAATATTGGATCGCTCACTCTCATCTTTCTTCTAATAGAAGGGATATAATACAGATGAAAGATGAAGAGACTCGTATGAAAATTGCACATCCAAAACATTTTATAGATACAACACAAAGTGAATTATTTGAAGCATTCAAGCAAGAATTTTCAGATGTGAAAATATGTCAAAGAATGTTTGAGAGGTTGCACCCTTTCTTTGTATGCATAAATAAGGTTTGCAAAACTTGTTTTTGTCAAAATCATGTTAAGTTTTATCTATACTTGCAATCACATGAAAATTTATGGTAGTTCTTGATTCAAATATGGTCATCCTTGGAAGTATGACACAGTTTGTGAAGTCTATTTTATGTGATAAATTAGAAGATTTAGATGAGTTCAAAGTACAATGTATAAAGAATGCATGCAATCATTGTGGATATTTGAATAAATTTACATTGCAAATTGAGAATATTAATGTTTCAACACCATTTTTGTGGAAAATATTTGAATATGAGACATATCGAACAAAGACCATAGACAAATACAAAAAAATTATATTGAAGGAGAGTGAATTACCCTACATTGAGTTTATGACTAGATTTTGTACTCTAATTTATCCACATATCTAACATTGTGATGGTGCATGATGACAAGCTAAATAGTTCCGTGATTCCATAGATTGTTTTCCACCTAGTTGTATTCTTTCAATTGTATATTTCTCTAAGAACTATATATTTTCCCCTCAAACAGAGCATCAAGCTCAATATTATCATTCTGAACAGGTTGTAATATTTGTGCAAGTGACCTATAGACATGCACATTTTGATTTGGATGAGGTAGAAAGTATCGATCCAAATGAATGCATTATTATCAAGGAGGTTCATTTCTATATCAACGATGATAAGGTTCATGATAGGAGCTATGTTGCTCATTGTTTTGTAATGTATTTTGAAGATATTGTGAATTGTGGGATAAAGACTTCACAACACTGGATTTGGTCTAATGGTTGTGCAGGTAAGTGTATCTACTTCAATTCATTTTCATTATCATTTAATTACTTGTTAAATTATTAAAAGATTACATGCATGTATGCATGTACAACTTAATTTTGTGAGATAAATTAAATTTTCAAAAGCCTTTAACTGGCTAGCCATACAACATGCTAGACACATTTTTAAGTTTCTATGGAAATTCTTTGAAACTGGACATTGAAAAGGAGAGCATGATGGAGTAGGAGCATGTGTGAAGCGTGCACTTTGCCAACATGAACTTGCAGGCACAAATGGTGTTAAGTAGTATATACATACATACATACATACATACATACATACATATATACACACACACACACACACACACACACACACACATGTACATACATACATACATACACACACACACACACACACACACACACACACACATATAGATACATGTATATATCTACATATATATATATATATATAGAGAGAGAGAGAGAGAGATTTTAAATAATATAATTTTATCTTACATCCATTTTCTTTAAACTGATAGTTTAGAAATGTACAGGTAACATGATAGAGAATTCAAATAAATTTTTTGAATGGTGTCAAAGTCATTTTTCTCCTCGGGACACCAAATACAACAAATGTTTTTTTTGGGAAGTGAACAGTAATTTATATTTTGCTATAAAATTTTAAATTAAAATTTGATTTTCTATTCATCTATCTTATCATAATTGTTGATCTAAAAATGTGCAACGTTCATTTCATGTTTGTAACAAATATAGAATGATCTAATCCTTATAATTGTCAAATAATTATTGGTATTAGAAGTTTACATCAATTGATCAAGTTACAGGACAACACAAGCCTCTTTTGATTCAAGTAAGATAAAAATCATGTTTTTGTGTTCATTGTGTTGAGGACAATCCAATGAGTCAATGTGAGAATATTGAAAACGGATATGTTTCACAATGGGATATGAAGGAGTTAATCAGATAGCCTCTTTATGAAGATGATGACATTGACATAAACATTCATGATCCTATATATTCAGCTGATTATGTGCATGTTTCTGATTTAGTTGTTACAAGTGCGTGAACATACATGTTCTTTTATTTAATTTTAATTTATCTTGCAAGTGATGTTTAATTTTAATAGATTCCATTTGTATAGGTGATATTTTTGTTGTAGTTGTGAATCCTGACAATGCAAAAAGTGTAGATTATTATCTACTAAGATGCACGAAAGCAAAATACAAGTTGTTAGAAGAAAGTGTAGATGATGATGAACATACATATCCAACTGATTCAGTTCTTATTAAAGGAACCTATTATCAGAAAATAAAGATTGACAAAAATGGTGTTCAAATTATTGAATACATGTGTGGCCAAAAAGTTCTACATTACAGTCACTTGGTTATAGCAACAAAGCTGCAATTCAAGACATTGCAAAAAAGAGGACGTGGCAATCAAAAGTGGAGGTTGTCTATTGAAGAACATGTAAAACATTTGGAGATAATAAAATATAAAGAAGATCCAAACTATATGTATCAGGAGCTTTAGGATAAATTTTTTTTTGTAGCTCTCGTACTTTCATATTTTAACTCTATAGTTTGAACTCTTATTTAATGCATTGGATATTGGATATTTGCTTTTATGTATGTTGAACTACATGTATGTTTTGATATATATATATATATATATATATATATATATATATATATATATATATATATATATATATATATATATATATATATATATATATATATATATATATATATATATATATATATATATATATATATATATATATATATATATATTACTTACATGACATTAGTTAGATTACTTAATTGTATTTTAAAGCTTGTACATGTGTATATACTTTGAGGGTTCAATAGTTTTAATATATATTTTATATCCATATGTTGTGATGCATTACCTCCCCTTAAGACATTAGTTAGTTAATTAAATATTTTTTACTTACATGACATTAGTTAGATTACATAATTGTATTTTAAAGTTTGTACATGTGTATATACTTTGACGATTCAATAGTTTTAATATATATATTATGTGCATATGTTGTGATGCATTGCCTCCACTTAAGACCTCCCCTTAAGATATTAGTTAGTTACTTAATTAATTATTTTTTACTTACATGACGTTAGTTAGATTACTTAATTGTATTCTAAAGTTTGTATATGTGTATATACTTTGAGGGTTCAATAGTTTTGATATATATTTTATTAGCATATGTTATTTAATTATTTTTTACTTACATGACATTAGTTAGATTAGTTAATTGTATATACAAATTAGTTTACATGAATGAAAAATATTCATAACATTAGTACATGGCATAACATAATATATACATAACATGTATAAAAAGTTTGTAATAGTTTTAATATGTGTGTGTGTGTGTGTGTGTGTGTGAGAGAGAGAGAAATTAGTTTACATGAATGAACAATATTCATAACATTAGTACATGGCATAACATAATACATACATAACATGTATAAAAATAAGTCTAAAATATGAAATAACACATGAACATATAACATGTAATGTATCAAATATGTAATGTAATGTCTAAAATATGTAATGTATAAAATATGAAATAACACACAACCATATAACATCTACATATATGAAATGACTAAAATAGACATGTATATATGAAATGTCACATGAAATAGATCTAAAATAACATGGTCACTCAACTAGGGCCATGTCCTAATCTGTGACCTGATGTTGGTGCACCTCCTCCTGATCTCTATGTACAATAAAAGAAATATGTGTCACGCATACATACATGTATAATAAATTTTAATACTTATGATCATAGAAAATTTATTTTTGAAAAAACATCTCAATGTACGTGTGTGTCATGATGTAGAGGATTTTGGGGAGTTTGTAAATCTCCATATGGTGTAACCTCATCGAGAATCACCTCTAATGCACTCCTGAAACCTCTTAAATCTGAGTCATGTAATGATATTTGTGCAGGATCAATCTGGTCATCTATAAGCAATATGGTAAATTTGATGAGCTTCATGTGATGAAGTGGCCCGAGTGACCTGTGGAGGTGCATCCTCGCCAACTGTAGTTTGTTGAGGAGCTATAGGTGGTGCAGTTTGCTATGGAGCTATAGGTGGTGCATGAATATCCTCACATCTCTTTGCACCCTAAGAACTTGATCCAATAGATCTAGTAAGAATGAAAGTGACAAAAAATGGAACCTCCCTGAGTGGAACCTCATAGAGTATCTATAAATCTTGATATGCACAAAGTAGATCATTGGATAATAATGCACCTTTACGATACAAATGGTCCACATCTGATAAAGGTGTAACCTCTAGGGGAGATGGTATGTCTGCTACATCATATGGATCACCACTAGAGGATGCATCATGTGCAGGTGGAGGAATGATGGAATAAGAATGCAACATGTATCTCCTCAAATGATCAGACGACATCTTTTGAACTTGTGTGGTGATACTTGCAATACTAGAATATACCTCCCTCCTCATCATGTCATCTAGCACACTCTCTCCTACAGCTATCATTTCCAAACCTTTTGGTATGACCAAAGGGTTTGGACCCACCCTTGCCCACTTATTAGCAGGCATAGGGGCATTAGGCTCTTTGAATCTACCAGATAATCTCCCCCTCCCCTAGCCAACATGAATGAGACAATATTTATAATCAACATCATACTACAAATGAAATTATGCAAATATTTTTTTGCAGAAATATAGTGGAAGCTCATCCTTGTGGGGCCACCTATGATGAGCAACCAACCATCTAGGATATATAAATGGTGTGACAAGGTCATCTTTGCATCTCATAGTCATGTACCCTC